>CANNZV010000110.1:12344-476748 GCA_947561585.1 Caprella mutica
CAGTGACTCTTTTCTCTGATAGTACATCATCACAGTGACTCTTTTCTCTGATAGTACATCATCACAGTGACTCTTTTCTCTGATAGTACATCATCACAGTGACTCTTTTCTCTGATAGTACATCATCTTAGTAACTCTTTTCTCTGATAGTACATCATCACAGTGACTCTTTTCTCTGATAGTACATCATCACAGTGACTCTTTTCTCTGATAGTACATCATCACAGTGACTCTTTTCTCTGATAGTACATCATCACAGTGACTCTTTTCTCTGATAGTACATCATCACAGTGACTCTTTTCTCTGATAGTACCAATCAGTGTAACAGTCAACATACAACTGCTTATCACTAAATGTTTGTATGAAAAAAGGGCAATTTTATTGTCATCTCTTTTTGCGTAATAAATAATATAGTAAAATAACCATGACGGTATATCATTAATACATTGATTAGCAGTATAGCATGATTTAACTGATTAATGGTCAGGGTACTGATAATAATAATTATAATAATTTATATTAATTATATTAAGTCGCAATAAATATCAAAATCTAACTACCTATAAGAAATTTAATATTCTTTAAGAATCAATTTACTTTGTAAATGATTATTTCTTTTATAAACTGTTTTGAATATACTAACAATGATTATTTTGTGATTATAATTAAATATCAAAATATATTAGTAGTTCATAATAATAAAATACCAAATTACCATATAAAATCATATTGATGATTATTGCTATATAAAATACTACTATGAAAATAATAGTATTTTGTCTATGAAATTTAATGTGTTTTGTTAGGTATTATTAAAGGAATTATTAAAGGAATTATTTAAGGAATTATTTAAGGAATTATTCAAAGTATTGTTTAAGGTAATATTTAAGTTATTATTTAAGGTATTATTTAAGGAATTATTCAAGGTATTGTTTAAGGTATTATTTTATGTATTATTTTATGTATTATTTTCAAATGCAAATAAAAACATCACAACGTACTTATTGAGACTATTTACAAACTCTCTAAGTTTAATTATTATGACAGTATAATAAAGTTCTAGACACAGCAGTGACACTGTGACGTGACATGTGACACTGTGTTATAGTTACGGAGTGTCAGTGTGACAAAGTGACGCATACAGGGATTACAGGCGGTGACAGGTTAAGAAGATCAATCCATCACTCTGTGGTGACATTTATTAACAACATAGAAAATGTAAGCACTAAAGCATTGACTGAGTGGTGACTGAGTGGTGACTGAGTGGTGAATATTTTATTTTATATAATATTTTTTATTTAATATTTTAATTTTTAATCTAATAAATTTCCATATGAACATACCTTTATTTTTCTCGTAAATAAAAAGAAAATGAAAATATTTTTGCCAAATTAGGATCTTTTCTGTTTGCTGGGCGCATTTGAAAATAATGCAAATATAATTATATCATTGATACGCGTTGTTATTTAATGACCTCTGCTCTATGAGAACACCTTTCCTTGATGACGAAGATTGTAAACTGAAGTGGATTTGGAGAAACTTTAAAAAACTATATTATAATTAAAGTAATGAGTAAAAATATAATTCTTATATGATCAAAGATGTGAAACCGTCCGATAACTAGGAACTTACCCCATTATCATTCAACAGATTTGTTCAAGGAAATGGTTATTATTTTATTTTCAAATGCGCCCATGAAACAGAAACTTTTCTATTTACATTATTTAATGTAACAAGTTTGTATTTATTCTAACTAAATAATTTTATTTTTAAAGTCAGTTACTATAATACCATTATATTTTATTTCCATTATTTTCAAATGCGCCCAGCAAACAGAAAAGATCCTAAAATATAGTAAGTGAAAGTTAATAATAATTGCCTCCTAGTGAATAAGGACTACTCATTATAGTAAGTTTTATTTATATTGGTTCATCATATAGATTACTCATGACATACTGTGGAGAAATTCTGAAACTGTTTTTTTAATTTATAATGAATAATATTTCCGTAACATATTTCACAATTCAAATTTTGAGCGAGATTAATTATGTACTAAAATAATAGAGTACTAAATAATTAAAATTAAATGAAGTTCAAATAAGTTAAAGTATATACCATGAAGAAATAAACACTCTAAATGTTCTTGACTCTGTTTTGATTATAATGTAAATAATCAAATGTTATGATATACACATTGCCACATAACTAATAAAGATTATCAATCAAATAATGAATAAACATAAGAAGGCAATTGGTTGATTTTATCAGTCTGTATGTTCCACGTAATTTACCAAATTGCGCAATCTCGAGAGTGAGCTGCGTGTTTTTTAATCATAGAATATAGATTTATACTTTAAAAACTTGACTTTAGTTGCTGGAAATCTGAGCTTTATTTGTCCAAGACGTATTTATTTGAAATTAATGAAAATAATGCTACTTGTTTTGTTTTTATTTATGTTTATAACATTTCATGAAATACATTCTTTGTTGCGTCACATTTTGATTCACACAAAAAAGAGCTAATATTCCTATAAGGGATGTTCCTAGCGTGACGCAAAATGTGACACATCAGCGGTTGTACTTCAGGGCTCCATAGGCCTACCTGTTCAAAATGTTATAACGCTTAATATTTCAAAACATTTTGCATTATTTTCACTTATATTTATACGACACGTTTATACGTCACAGACAATGAAAGTCACAGAATTTTACAATTCGGTTAATTGCGCGAAACATAATATATTGTTCATTTAATTAAAAATGATCGCATAGAAAACAAGAATTAGTTAAGCCAGTAAAGGATATTATTGATATTTTAATTATCTACAAAAATTACTTTGTGTTATACAATCAATTTTAATTTTACGTGAATAAGTTCTTCATTCGCAAAGTGTTTCTATTAGGTTTGGTTTACCTTTTCATTATATTAACGTAAAAATATTAAATTACTTCTTGACGTTTCAGAGTAATGATGTAAAATCATAGTACCGAAAAGTAACAGTGTGATGTACATTGTTAGAGTGAAAAACAATGAAATAATAATACAACTGTAATGAGGAAAAGGAAAACTGGCCGGGATTTATAATTTTAGTTTAAAAATGAGTGCCATAGAAAGTACAGTGATTTAGAAATGCACTTTATTGAGTTTAAATTGTTTTACCACGGAATGATTATCACTAATATTTGTAATTAGACACACTCTTAAGTTTTACATCAAAATTCATTTTATTGTTTTCGATAAACACTTTATAATTATTCAATATCAAAGCATTTAAGGTTAGTTCGTTCACATAAAAATTAATACTTATGTGTTATAATTCTATATATAAATATCAGAAGAGCATATTAATTATATATTACTATAAAACATTTATTCGTGTTTTATTCATACATCAATAAATGCGTACAAATCTATCACAAAAATAGAATATTTATCTCTCACTTATTCTTTTAGAAAGGACAGCCATGTTTCCTGTACAGATCTTCTTCAGCCAGTGAACACCACACAACCTCCCTCTGTGAAGTCAGAACTAAGAATGAGTGAGTTCACAGGAGAGACTCATCACAACAACGTGTGTTTGCTATCATTTGTTTAGACTTTTTATCCCCTTCGTGGTGTTTGGGGAGACATGATATGGCAGTAATTGAATTCTATATTGGTTTGTCGATTGTTTTTTGTGTGTATGGCAAGTGAAACAGTTACAGTATATAAGTAGAAAACCTATTGTAAACAATCAATATATTTCCAAGTATTTAATTTAAAAAAACATTGTACTAATTCTTATCTCAAATTGTTCTTTTTCATTTATGAATATTCTCTAAAAATTTGAAACTCTGTTTTATAATTTTTCTAAATATTTTTTCATTAATTTCAAATTCTCTCTATAGAATTAATGTATGTATTTTATGTACATTACAGCTTATGATTTTACAGTAGCGACTCTACGCATTTCACACTACTACAACTACCAAACAGTCAGAATGACTGCTTTCTATATTTTGATATTATACGAGGTATATTTGGTTTCCTCTCATTTATTGTTAGTAAATATTGTTTATTAAATGAAGCTAACTAGTATCATTTTTATGCCAAATAATCATTTATTAAATAGGTAACAAGAACTGCCAAGCAGTCAAAATGACTGTCGTTCATATTTTTCATCAGTGAGAGACAGTACTGCAAAAATGTTGAGCAAACCCAGGTAGCAATGATTCTCGGGCCAATGTTGTCCCAATATTGTCCCATAATTGCCAATGTTGTCCCAAGAAAAATTGCTACCGGGGAACACTGACAAACGCTGTTGCTCGATGCCACGTTGTTTTAAACACGTGAGACAATTGTACGGCGTACGTATTACCTTTAGATATTTTCAGTTTCAGTTTAAATAAATGCTCGGTAATTCGTGTAGACAATACTATATCTATGATATTAATTTCAATGTTATTTCACACCATCATTATGTGTTTCTTTTTATTTAAAAGTCAATAAATTTCAAGCTTTCACCAATAATAATTTATGAGTTACAAATGTTTGAAAAATAAAAAGCAGTCAAATTGACTGATTGATTGTTCGGTAAACTCCTAGTTTAGTTGACCCTTGGATAGGGTCAACTGAACTAGGAAGCGGGTATATTTTACTAAACATACTAAATATTTTACTAAACAACTTATATTTTACTAAACCCGATAAACCCGATGTTTAGTAAAATATAATCGCCAGTGGAGTCTCAATTTCCCATTTAAGAATAGTCTTGTTAACGGATCCTTAATCTCAATAGATATATGTAAATATGATTCAAATATTATTATCCCTTTAGCCTATATTATATACCCGCTTCCTAGTTTAGTTGACCCTATCCAAGGGTCAACTAAACTAGAAGTTTACCGATTGTTCTACGGGGTGGTGGAAAAGTAACTCTACACTTTTAAATGTTTATTGAACGAAAACCGACTCAACTATCGGTAACAAATATATACGAATTTATAGACAAAATCTCAAAGATTTTTTTGCAGTATGCATACATAGACAATAAATTAAATTTTTTTTGAAGGATGTCCTTCAGATGTTCTTCGTTATTGTTCAAGCAAGAGAGCACTCTTCGCGCTGAATTTTACGAAACATTTTCTAATGTGTCCCTCGTTATTTGGATAATTTCTACAATAATGTTAAGTTTCAACTTTTTGGGATTTTCATACCTATTTTTGTAAGCTTTCGGTTTTGAAGATACCCACAAAAGAAGAAGTCAAGAGAGACTAAATCAGGAAATCGAACAGGCCATGAGATTTCACTGCAATGTCAAATTAAGCGACTTGACAATGCTTCTCTTAATATTGCCATGGTTTCTATGGCGGGAGTTTTTTTAATTGCATCATACATATTGTAAAAAAAAACTTCGAGATTTTGTCTATAAATTCATATTTATTTGATATTTGTAGTAGAATTTGTTTTCTTGCAATACACATTTAAAAGTGTAAAGTTACTTTTCCGCCACCCTGTCGAATCTATAGTGAAATAATATGTAATCGCTTAATTAAAATCTTCATGAATAAAATAAATGCTACCTAGCTAAAATCTGTAACAATTCAATAAGTTTCTTTTTATAAGGACTTTTTCTATAATATTACAAAAGTAAAATATTTTTAAACGGGAAAAATTAAATTAGTTTAAAATTTAGAATTTTTATTTATTTCCCACTCAATTATTTCATAAAATAAATTATAAATAGAATATGTATTTAAGTATAGAAAATAAATTAAATAAATAAACCACACTTTTCAACTCTTATAATATAAATGTTATTTTTATTCTATTATTCAACTTTGGTAAGTTACATAAAATAAAATTGAATTTTAGCTTTGAAAATTAGTTTCTGATTTATTTTTTGATTAAACAATTTTTTCATATTATTTGAAAATAACGAGAAGATATTTATAATTAGAACAATTAAGATCAATTACTTTTGTTAAGATTTAAATAATTAAATAAATAAATAAATATTAAAATTTGATTGAATAATAAACAACTGAATAAGCTTAATAGAAATATTAATCTTTACAGGCCAAATCCACTTTTTGGCGCTGTAAGATGAGCATCTTGTCAGAGTCTGATAGTTTATCACTCAGATTCTTCTCGTAAGCAACACCCACGCCCCAGCCCTGCCTCCTGACCCTGTTAAACTGCTCCGACAGCTTGCCATCCCACTGCAGCCCCGGAGCACTGACACTGATGTCATCCTTAGACCTTCGAACGTGGAACTTAAGAGGTACGAGAGTTTCCATGAACCGCAATTCGACCTGCTCCTTGCCATCTATGAAAATTTTCGAATCGGTAACAGAGATACTGACGTTGTGGCCTCCGAATCTGACCATCAGTTTGAAATCTGTTTGGTTTAGGGAGGACATCGTCATCGCAGCCCCCTTGTTCTGCTTCAGAAGATAATATTCACATTTGGTGCTAGGAAGGTGGACCTGCTTGTTGTACAAGGTGGTCAGAAGGTTCGTGTTGACCATTTTAAAACTCTTATGGACCCTGGTGATATTGTGGTCTATTTGCATCATGTGGCTTTTCTCCTCTTCACTCACTCCAATCATGAAGGGCGCCTCGAAGACTGAAGAGACTGGTTCACGAAGAGGAACAGTCAGGCTCATTGAGTGGTCACTTTTGCCGATGTGAAGATTTTGAGATTTGGTCAATAAAAGGATGTCAAGTCCACACGGAAACCAGTCAATGAAACTAAACTGAAATAGATTAAGTTAAGGTACTATATTGATTCGGATTATAAATACTATTTGAAACTCATTGAAAATGTCTAAATCTTACAAAACGAAAAATAGTTTAATTTAATTTATAAATCATTAATATCTAGATATTGTAATCAATATTTATCTATTTATCATGACACACTTCAGTGAATCATGATACACTAAATCGAAATTCAAAAGCAGCCTCTTTGCTTCTCTTATTTCATTTTTTTTAACTCATCAATTGATTGAATTGAACAGTACGTACCCTTTCCAAGTTACGAGAGAATAGTCCTGTCAACTCATTTGCGTCAATTCGATCGAAATCAAGCTGGAGATTCATCTTCAGAACATCCATTAGAATTCTTTCTTCAAAACTGCGCAGAATAGTTGCGCAGTAGCTCTCTGACAGTGGACAGTGCCTCATAAAAACTGTACGAGAAGCGTTTCTAAGAATAGCCATCAAGTTTGACAGTTCTTCATGAGATGTTGTACCTGCTGTAGAAAAAAGTGTTCTAAAATTATCTGCCAATAAACAATATATTGACTAAGGATTAGGAAAAGTTAATATATATTTTGCTACTTCAACATATTAATATTATAGCTATATAACAATGTTACACGTACACTGTACACTCTGTACACAGTCAGAGAAAAGTTGATCAGTAATTATTTTTGAAATTTTACTAATTTCACATTTCCAAAAATATGCTTTGCTAATTGTAATGCTTGTAAAAAAATTATTATTGGTTTGGGTGAATGATGACAAATTTGTAAAATTTGAAAATAATAAGAAATTAAAAACTGTGATTTCAGAAATTAACATCATGCAGAGACTCTTTTCCTTACATTATATCCTATATGATTTAGTTTTAGAGTTAGTTATTCACACTCACTTCGTAAATCCGTTATAAAATCTTTGATTGAGGTAAGCAGATGATTCTTTTCTCTAACTAATTTTTCGATGACATTCTTCAAATCAGACAACTGGGAAAGATTAGCTGCTTCAGTTTTGATATCATTCAGGACTCTAATAACGTCAAGGGATGGCCAGATATTTTCCAAATATTCGACAACGTATCTAAGCAGAGTATTCTTGCTTTTAAGATCAGTAGCGATTTCAGAGATTATTTCAGAGAGAATCGATTCTATATCAGTTGATAGAATTTGCAGTTCGGTAGCTGTAACGTTCTGTAGGATAAAGAGATATTTAGGATTTAAAAAAAAATACTACTAAATTAACTATATACTACTAAATCAGCTAAATACTCAATAAATTAACTATCGTATGTTTAATTTGATATTTTTTTGTAAGAGGAATTTGATTATATAAAGTAACAAAATATAAGATTGTTTACCATAAATTCAATAAGTTCTTCCTGCATCAATCCCCCACTGAGTTCTAAAGCTTGTGAATTTTTCAGAATTGCTTCCAACTGGAATAAAAATCTCCACTGGTACTCATCAACAGGCGCGTCATCTTTACGAATCAGAGAAACTTCTGCACTATTTTGATTTTTAAAACCTAGATCTAAACCGTATGAAGTTTGACTGGAACCTTTTCTTCCGACAATTCCAACAAAGGCAGGTGTACAAAATTCGGCCTGTAGATGGTATGGGTGTTGGGCGTCCTGGAGACGGATGGTAGAATCTAAGATGCTTCCGGAACAGTCAGGTGAATCTATGTATGTTAGTGTACCACCTAGGTTAACTGATACACTTTTTGATTCTATTTTGAACGAAAAGATGACACTGTGGTCAGATAATTCTTTGGAACTCAAGGTGATGATGATGGGAGAAGTTGAAGATTCTTCTTTTTTGTAAATCGCAGTGAAGGATTGGTCCACATCGCTTGAAGATACTTCGATGGTTAATATTGGTCCGATATTTTTATCCTGATGAATAGGACAGGATGAAAGAAGGACATAGTTTCATAGTTCTTACTTCTTAAGTTATTATTATATGAACATTAAACATACGAAATTGATCTTTATAGATAGTCTACGTATATTCATGTTTGGGAAAAATATGTATATAAAGAAATTTGAGGTAGCAAATGTAGATATTTTTATACATTGCTGCTTTAATCAAAAAAAATAGACCAGAATTTTTTTAAACTATAAATTCAAAACCCACCTTCGACACTAAGTAAGCGATGTATTGGAAGCTTGATGGTGTTGAACCAAGCTCTTTGATGACTAAAAGGAACCCTAATTCATCAGCGACAGTAATTTGGTAAAGGGTTTCACTAGGGTGTTTCGTAATTGAGCTTTCAATAATCATAGGGCGATCATTGTAATGAATTTCCATGGTTACATTACTCCTTATTCCATCAGCCAATTGGTCCTCATGATAAGAAATACCATACCTTTTATCATCCAAATGCTTGTAGTCAGGATAAACCACGATAGATTTATGTCCATCTTCATAGTTTAGAACAACTTTGGAATCATGATTTTCCCGTTTTAAGTCTATCGTTAATTTAGTATCTTCTAGCATACTAGTTAGGTGGCAATGAACATCGCCATCTTCTTTGAAGAGGATTTCGGACATACCGAGACTAGTCTTACTATTAGCTTCCAAATAATAATTCTTTTGCAATGTCTTGTAACTGAGGGAAGCTTTTGCTTCTTCGAGGTAAGACAAAGAGCGGATATTGATTCGGCTGTCGATAATATGAGCAACTTCGCTATGGCTACCATCATGGAAATCTGCGAAAACCTGAAAAAGAAGTAGAATGAAACTACTTCATAAGTTCATTATTATGAATACAAAAAAAACGATGGAAATAGATGATATTAAACTGAATGGTGGTTCAGTATAGTACAAGAAAGGATATAATAAGCGTATTGCAATAAATAAAATGTTGGAATAGTATCTACCTCAACTTCTAAGTTACTGTGCTCATCGATATAAAACCGTTCCTTGAGAGCCAAAATCCACTTATCAGAAAACTGTACATCAGACTCTAAATTGTAACTGTATTTTCCTCCAGTCTCAACTTCAATTTGGTGCTTCATCGTGTATTTCTGCTTGTCAGGCATCCGAACGATAGTTTCTGTTGACGAGGAGTACTCTTTGTCTCTGAACGATAGCATCTGCTTCAGAGTGTTCTCAAAGGAGAAGTACTCCTGTTCATCATGTCTTATTTCAAAGAGTGTGGATCGATGAATGTTCATCCAGGGAGTAGGCCCTTCTGTTGTCTCAGATGATATGATGAACGGGTATTCATCTTCGTCAGTTGTGTAGACGCCTCTGAAAGAACAATATCGAGATTGGGATGCAGCTTAAGGAGGTTTAGCTATTTCTTAAACAAATAATACAGTCAAATTATTAAAATCACAAAAGGAGTCAGTTTAGATGTTCAAAAAGTACTGTACAAGTTTCCATGCATGTCATATGACAGTGAATGACATTATAGAATACTTATCATCAAAACAACTAATATAATTCTCCAACTACTGAATGAATCATTCAAAAATGATTCTATTCAATGAAAGTGTTCTGTTTTAACGTTTTTGTCTATTTCCTACCGAGTTATGATGATAAAGGAATCTTTCTTTTCTTCGAAATGGTAATTTCCCGAAATGGTGGATATCCTCCGGTGAATATTCTCATCATACCATTGAAGTTTGCCTGAGTAGTAGCCCTGGTCACCCGTGCTTTGGAGATTGAAGTCGCCATCTACCCTCTTATGAAGAACCGATGGTACCTAAAACATCGAATTAAACAGTTAACGTTCTTATATTTACCAGAAGCGGAGAGAAGATCTATAATATTTTATAACTAGCAATAGGATTGGTTTTTCCTGTAAAAGCGATAAAAGTGGAACTTTATCTGAGGTTAAATCTTAGCTATGTCTTAATTACCAATATAGTTATCGTGCATTTGCCCTTTCTTTTCGATTAACTTATTGCAAAGGTTCATACAACAAGTAAGTTATTGGAGAATCAAACAAATACATTTACGTTTATGCACTTAAACTAATAAACTTCATAATCTGTAATCATAGAATAACAAAATACATACTTGTAGACCAAAAGAGGTCTTTAGACCACTTTTCATGATGGCCACTTCAACATCACTCCTCCAGTTGTGCTGTTGTTGAATCTTAGAGACTATCGTCATTAATTCATCTGAAGTCAAAATATCATGAAGGTACGAAATAAGAACGGATTCTTCATTAGTTAATTCAACAGTAATGTAGTTTCTCTTGGCTGAAAACTCAAATTGATGGTATATGTGAAAATTTTGATTCAGTGGAGGCAGGCTTATGCCTAAGTTAGTCTTGAATATACTACTAGCGGAGTCCAACTCAAGAGGACCTCTGATAGAGAAAAGTAAGTCATCACCATTCTGAAAAGAACAGGGCAATGATCAAACACAGTTTTAACTATTTCATTGGTTCATATATTACTAAATCGTTCTTATAATATTAAATAGAACTGCTTATTTATTTCTTTAAGCAGAAGACTACATATAGTAAATTGTAGTTAAAATGTTAATCCAATGAAAAACTCAATCGGTAATTAGTTAAATCTGAAGTTATTTCGTTAGATTTTTAGTTTCTAGTTTGTATTAACAGCTAAACTTATTAAAAATATACCTACCTTCAATGAGAATAGTATTTCAGTGTCTATTTGGCCGCTTAGTTTAGGTAGTTTGGTTTCCAGTTTCCATTTAATTCTTCGATTTGCAAAGGGTACCTCCAGCAACAAAACAGACTCAACATCTCTCTCGGAGTGAATATTGCGCGATAAAGTGTGAAAAAGAACTCCTTGACGTCCTTCCGAAAATTGGAGCTCCCTGTAAACTTCTCTTTCGGATAATCTTTGATTGAACTTAAACTCGAAATCTCTCGATTTGGTTTTGACTGAAAATAAAAAGATGAATAATGTAGACAATTTTGAACAAAAAGGTCCTATTTTGTAATTTGTTTTTCAATTCGATTTCAAATTTATATGGTGGGGCTTTCTCTTTCAATCTTCTATGGCTATCAAGTTCAAATATTAGTTTAAATTATTGAATTCAATCATCATCCCAGTGGGCAAATTAATAATCGAGAGATCGTCTCTTACTTTCTATTTCGTAAAAATATTTATCGTATTTTAGTGAAACATGTTTTATTTTCAGACATTATAGTGGGGATTTTTTATCGGGCAAATCCGACGAAGACTCCAGTGCTTGCAATTTAAGATTGATCACGATTGAATTATTGTCGATTTGATAATTGGTGATTGAATGATGGCATTCGGCGACCATACTTTTTCAACTGATATTAAATTCTATTATTTCCCTACCCTGTATAGTATTTAGCGCTGTTTTCCTTACGTTTAGCAGATGTTGTTGTTGTCAAATCCTCCTTCTCATTTCTGGTTTCTGACTGAAGATGGATGGTGACAGGGTGATTCCCTGTTTTGTACTCGGCTGTCATTTGGCTGAGGTAGGTACTGCTGTCTTCGCTGTCTGTGGTTACTGTGAAGGAGTTGGAGAGAGTGAGGTACTCACATGAGACATCAAATTCAAAAGAAAGGAGAGAATCCAATCCATCTTTGAGACGAGCTGTGTAGAAAAAGAAACAAGATTTAATGTATCTGTATTTATATTTAAATGATAATATTAATTATTGTAATTTCGATATTTTTGTCATTTTTCATGTTTTCAATGGGAAAATAACATAATTTCAAATTGAACAGAATCGAAATTATATTCAATAAAACCTTCGTATTAAAACATCATTCAGAATGGATCAATAATATAAAAATCATATCAAACTAAATGTACATATTATTTCCAAATGTTTAGATTGATTGAGATATTTGGATTATTTTGAGTTATTTTGAGTATTAATTTACAAAAATAATTGCTAAGCATATGGAAATAGTTTGAAATGCATTTTATTCAAAGAACTAAAAATGCATCAGTATAATGTATTATTTAATTAATTATCCTACCATCTAAATTAAGGTGAATATATTTTTCCAGCTCTCCAAGTGTCCTGGCAGAAATAATCATTTCATCGTGTGGTGATGGCGTGTAACTCATCTTTAAATCCTGTGGGAAACGAAAAATAAAGACATGTCATTTTATTATTTAAAAAAATTTTAGTTCATTTTCCTTACTTTTTAATGAGATGATTGCATTTTTTCACAAATTTGAATTGTAATAAAACCATATTATCATTATATATCCAAATATTTTCTATTTATATGTTACTAAAAAACTCACAAATACTTTGTGGCCCTCGTCATTCATTTTCTTTAAGTCAGTCCATACTTCCAATTTATTATCATCCTCATTTTCTGTAGTAATTTGAACTTTTACTCCATTTTGGTAGTTCAAAGTATCAGCGATTATCGTAAGTAGCGTAGAATCAGATCTTGAGACGTAACTTAAATCTATCAATCTCTTTTCGAAATGTGTGCCTTTTTTCACAATCTGAACTCCAACCTCCGTTCCTGTCATCTTATTCATCATTTTCACAGCATATTCTTTTACAGTCGAATCTTGTCTTTTCAGCACCACTCTGCCTCTCATGGCTTTTGAATTAGCATCCGAATCCTGTGTGGAGTCTTCGAAACAAATTTCATTTCCATCTACTTCAGGAAGGCATAAACCAAAGAGCTTTTGGTATGATTCGGAATAAGTCGGCTGCATTACTTTATGTAAATCATCAATCCTCTTTTCGATGAATGTGGCATAGTTTACTGTTAGCAATTCGGCTTGCTCTTTAACTGGAATCTCCAAATTCATAGAAAAAGACTCGTAATTCATCTCTAAAATCACTTTTAGTTGGTCATGAGAATCTAATTCAGTTTTCGATGAGATTCCAAAAGAAGGACCGAATTCATATCCAGAGAAAGTTTCGACCACCGTTGATATTTTTGGTGATATTTGAATAGTGAAGTCTGAAAGCGTAGGAGTTAAATCAATTACTAGGGTGATTGATTTACGGAGATGTAAAGGAATTCCCTGAACGGTTGGGATGACGTAGTCTAACTGACTTTTTAGAGCCCTGGATCCCAGAACATCGCCCAAAAGAGTATTTGCAATCCCCTCCAAAATCGACTCTAATACGGAGTAATCTACAAAGCCCTGAGATGTGGAAAAGATTTCGTGTCCGAGTAACTTGATAAAGAAGTCATGGTATTCATCACCATTGATCTGTGGATATGAAGCTAATATTGATTGCATCGTCTTTCCCATCATCGTTTCATCTAAGATTCCTTTTTCTGAAGCCAAAACCTTTAGAGCTGAGATCAAATCGACCCTAGTGCCAATTTCAAACATGTCTGAATTTTCTTTGAGCAGATCTGAGGACCCCTTAGTCCTTAGGTTCAAAGAGAGTTTGTCCTCGTAGTCCACAATGAAATCTGATGTCAGGTCTATTATTTCGCCAATATTCAACCACTGAGTATTTTGAGAAATATTTAAAGTATTGGGAGAGTTAGGAATGTTCATAGTAGAAATCTTTTTTCGTAGTTCTTTATTTTCTTCAGACGTTGACTCTTGTTTATTTTGAAGATGAGATGTCACATAAGATATCACTGTAAAGGAGATCAGAACATTGAAAATAGTTTAGAAGATGGAATCTTTGAATTTATCATAATTCATGAATTGAAAAAATCGAAAAGTAGGTAAAGGAGTTATTAATTTCTGTTAATCTGTTTATTCCGTATTCTGTAAAATATCATCTATGATGTGAACTTTTTATGAAATTAATAGACAAATTTTTTTTCTGTTTTTCTGCATAATTGGTTAAGAAATGGTTAAAAGTCCTCTCCACTCTATTTTTTTTTATTTCTCTATTCATTAGAACTGAGGTTACTGATTATAAAACTGCAAACCATTTTAAATTTGGTTCTATAGTTTTATTATAATATGTAATTTAAGATTTGTTTCCGTTCTTTCTACTACCCCTCTGAATTTCAAGCAAAGAAAAAGCCCGCATATCTGCTATAGGCTAACTAGATCCGACAAATTCAAAACAATAATAAAGCTGATTCCAAGATAATGGATCCATATAGGCCTAAAGAATCCAAGAACCTAATTAAGTATTTCTTACTAATAGTTTTCATATATCATAACATTTTTCAAATCTAGAGAACTGTTAACTTTAATTTTTTTAAACACTGCATTTTAATAGGTATGTACTATGTATATACGAACGAACATACCTACTCAACTATACGGGTTTTTTCTTCTAATGAATCTCAGAATGAAAAAAAGCTAAATGTGAATATTTCTTATATAATTAATTGTGAACAGAATACTTAATCGATTTAAATTCTGGTTACTGTTATATGTTATATAATCTTAGCTCTACAAATTTAAAGCAATTCTAGAATCTTTTAATTTACAGTGGAGAGGATCTTTAAGAAAAATTAGTTAATTGGTTGAAAAATGGTTAAGAAAAATTGGTTATTTAGTTGAAAAATTGGTTATTTGGTTGAAAAATTGGTTATTTGGTTGAAAAATGTAAGAAAAATTACATTTACTTAAATTTAGTATCATCAGAAGATGGATTTGGCTCAAATGTTAATCATTTTACAAACCTTGTGAATTAGAATCCCCTTGCAAGACTGACAACATGTGGTGAATTTCATCAGCATTTGCGCATTTTATGGCTGCCCTGTAAGAGAAGATGCGCATTTCGGTGGATTGGCTTCCGTCGAATAGGTGGTTTAATAGATGACTTGTGATCTGAAATTTTAAATTAAAAAACTTATTGATCGATATGAACTTTGAATTTTATGAATAGCTAAAACTGTTCAGCAACTTTAATGCTTCTGAACATTTAAAATTGATGATACAAATTTGAATCGGAAATTAATGGAAAAGTCACTTCACCTCTCAAGAAAATATGTACAAACAAATTCAACTAAGGTATGAGAACTTAAGGTAAAAAACATCCCTATAATATCTATTTCAGTCAATGCTAATTCAAAATATATAAATAATATCGTAAATGTTGTGACAAATTGGTTCATCTCGTCCCTATATGCAATAACTACAGTTGAGAATAATGAACTTAACTAATATTCACACAATTTTTTAGAAGTAGTCTTCTGTATAATTCACATACCTGGGATTGGCAAGGAACATATTTCAGCACTTCTGTCACTGCAATTTTGATGGACGTTGGGGTAGTTTGTTGATCTAAACAGTGCAATAAGGCCGATTCCAGAGCAGCATTAACTCTTTTCATATTTCCAACGGATTTGAGAAGGATGGTAGCACGATTTATATCCCCATCTGAGGTAAATCCTTCATCACAAATATCTTGAAGCTCCGTGGCAACCATGTTCATTATTTCGCTAACCTCAGTAGTTTCAGTGCAGCTTTCAGTGTTTGCTGTACAAAAAGAACCAATAACGGTACCGGCCGCAAGTAGGACAGTCTCTGGAACCTTTTCATCTTGGTATAACCTTCTTATTGAACTTAGGCCAAATTTAGTAACGCCAGTGAAGAAGAAAAGGTTGATTGAGTTTCGTACAACGTTCTTACCATGTAAAATATCATCTACAAGAACTTCAATTGCACCGCTGTTCGTTGTGGAGAAAACTGCATCTAGGTATAAAGCTTCCAGTTCTTCCTTGTTTTTACCATATGTACCAACACGAATTTTATTCAATATATCGGCAATAGTGTTTTCAGGAACTTCGTTCATTGTTTGAACTAATTGTGAGAACAAATGAGCATCAGGGGACCCGTCCACATCATCGTACAAAGAATTCAGCTTATTCATTATAACTTCCAAATGATGAACTTTATTAGGATTTAGAGCAGGTTTTCGGTTGGTTGTGAACATCATGTCGACAATTTCCTCTTCCATAATGTTTTGAGATAACACGGACGTCTTGGAAGAGTGTCTGAACACTAAAGTAGATTCTTGTTTGTATATTTCGATATTATTACCGCTTGATAACGATAGTATCTCATGAGTATCAGAACACTTTACGTATTTCAGAATTGCTCTTTCTGTTTCTTGAATGCAAGATGATTTGGATACTTTCTCTTTTTCAGTGTACTTTACCATGAGAGTTGCTAATGGTGACATCATAGGTTGTGTAGGTCGTTCAGTACACATGGAATGATCTTTAGATTTGGTGAACCTTATTTTCCCACTTTGGTATTCTTCTACAGAGTATACAGTTGGACAAATACCTAATACATCTTTCTGTGGAACAGAATAAAATAAATATTTTAATTCACTTTAATCAGTAATTCTCGATAATAATGAAATAAAATAAAAAAACTTATTTAACTACAATAAGTTAAAAAGTTTCTTTGTATACATTTCGAAGAAATAATTTACCCTGTTATCATTAGTCAAGAAGAAAGTAGATATATTATAAATTACTAAAATTTCTTAAGTATCAATTTTCAATGGTTCACAGTACATTAATTTCTTAAAATTATAATCAATAACAATAAAGGGCATCAATTTTTTACATTATTTAACACCTTTACTATGGTATGCATTTATATATTTTTAAAATTGTATATACATAAATCGCTGAACATTCTTTACATATTTATTACCTCTTCAATTTCTGTGTTCTGAAATATTGTAGAGTTGGAGGGCAACAGATTCTGAATGCTAGAGAGTATTCCTGTAAGGAAATATTAAACTATTCTTTAATTTCTCTATAAACGGTATAGAGTTAATAAAGGCATTGAAAAATACCTCTTGAAAGATTCTAAAAATATCGAAATATCAAATTTTAAACTATGGGATATACTTTATTAGTCATAGATTGATATATTTGATACCTTAACATTATAATAAAATAAAGAGTAATGACATATTTTCTTAAAATTACCTTTTTTTAAGTTTAGAGCTTCTACACATTCCTTTTTAGCGGCACAAACCTCTTCTAAGACACCATCGGAGTAAATGGCTCTTACGGTATTGTCGGTGACGTCAGCGAACAAAGATGGCAGCGCTGTAGATAGAAGAATTTTCCATTATGGCGTCAGTGTGAGCCAATGGGAGGAGATAATGACTTGGAATTATTGTGACGTCACTAAATATTAGCCAATGAGAGGAGATAATGACTTGGAATTATTGTGACGTCACTAAATATTAGCCAATGAGAGGAGATAATGACTTGGAATTATTGTGACGTCACTAAATATTAGCCAATGAGAGGAGATAATGACTTGGAATTATTGTGACGTCACTAAATATTAGCCAATGAGAGGAGATAATGACTTGGAATTATTGTGACGTCACTAAATATTAGCCAATGAGAGGAGATAATGACTTGGAATTATTGTGACGTCACTAAATATTAGCCAATGAGAGGAGATAATGAATTGGAATTATTGTGACGTCACTAAATATTAGCCAATGGGAGGCGATAGTGACTGGGAGTTATTGTGACGTCACTAAAGATTAGCCAATGGGAGGCGATAGTGACTGGGAGTTATTGTACATAATAACGAATAAAAAGAATATTTTATAAGTATAATACTAAATTCATAAGATGAGATATTCTTGTTTTTAATGGAAAAAATATATATATTTCAAAGATGTACATTATACAATAATGAGAGAACCATTTCGAACAGTATTAGTAAAGATAGATTTGATTGCAAGCCAAATTGCTAATAAATCACTCATGATTTTTTGCCCGCTATCCTCACCTCGGCCATCCACTTTAGGATCTCTGATCCTTAGGGACAATTCACAGGGAGAGTCAAACTGAAGGTCCACAGCCGCCTCGAAATCCATGACTTCCTGGTCCGTTTTCCGCGTTTCAGTGGAATTTACCGAAGACTTCACTTTGTAGTCGTAGTGATAGACATGCCCTTTTTCGAACTGAAACTTGTGCATTTGGCTCGGCAGACATGTTTTCGTGCACATTGTTGCAGAAGAAGTGTGACTCGTAGGGACTGAAACGAAACAATTCAGAGTTTCGGATTATACGGATAGAATCTTATATATAATAATTTTACCGATCATTTAAGTGTTTTCACCAATATAGTCACACGATTAAATTGCTAGTAAACAAGACCTGAAATACTGAATTTTAGGGCATAATGACCCGTAAATGTAGATCAATATGATTTGTATTAATACAAACCTGTCGAATTAGTCACAGTGACTGTGTTTTAATATAAACATGGTATTTAGAATAACAGATTTAAGCAACTTAAATAGTTATTTGACCTAAAATGTAATAATATAAACACTCTCATTAAAACTAAATATAGAAAATATAACTAAATGTTAATTTAATTTAATTAATTTATATCTCCAAAATTAAATTACTTTTATCTTTAATATCTATATAATTAATAATAATTTAATATCACAAAACTTACTATTTCTTCAATATCAGTAAAATAATATTATTTAATATCATTAAATAAATAATGCCCAAAAAAAGAACGAAACCAGAAATGAAAATTTTCAATGAAAATCAACTGCACACTAAAATTATTAAAATTAATTCTCCTTTTCAATAATTTTTCATATAGATCATCACTAAATGATATTAGTCTTCTTTAATTACTATCGAATAAGCATGAACATTTAAGATATATTTACCAGCATTAACGGCTGTGCCCACCGTGAGACAAAACAGAAGAACAAGAACGTCGTACATGGTGTGTGGAGCTGTAGCTTCTTCTGTAAGATGCTACTCTTCACGCGCTCTTTTATGAACTGTTGTAATCTCTTGACCCATTTCATCCTCTTGAGCTTATTGCTGGTGTCAGCAAAATTTGGTTATCGAGTAGCCACTTCAATTTCTTGGTCATTGACCCGTTCTATAACGTCGTAATGAACAGTACTTTGAGAATGTTAGTTAACAGAAATATAACTAAAACAATAATGATGTTTGAAGAAAAAGAGATCGATGTTTCTTTTCGAATTGATGACGAAGTACCCATTTTGACAAAAATTGTTACTGTGACAAGTGATGTGAACCTGGAAGAAAAATTTAATTATTTAAGTGCTGCGCAATTTAACCCTAAAATCACCGGAAGGATCGAGGCGTCTTTTATTATGCCCCTCTCACCCACGTTTTTTCACGAATAACTCTTATATTATAAAGATAAAAGATTGATATAATTGAATTTATATCGAAACATTGATTATTTCTAGATCACTGAATTTTTATCACGAGATTTTTTTTCTGCACAATTAAATCCGATTCTCCCATTCGTCTCCCACACATCATCCAACACTAGCTATATATATAGGATAATATTTTTGAATATACATATATAGATACTACATATGATATTGATTTAAAATTGCAATGTATTTTTTATAATATCAAAATTATGATGAACCCAATATCCAATTCCATGATGATGAACATTCGAAAAAAAATCAGTAAAACTTGCTATTGAAAAATAGAATTACTATCAAAATTGGAGCAATGAATTTGTAAATTACTATTAATTCAGAAAAATACAAACTTATTGAAATTTAATAAATAAATATCAATCCAAATTAAAACAAGATAAGAAAATACTAAACTAGCTAAAAATTATTAAACGATGCAGTGGGTTAGCTTAAAATTAATCAACATATTTATTCCTACAGTATTCTTTAAAAATCTTTTATTAAAATTTGAAATCTGACATGGGGCATTTCAAATTATCAGGTATATTGTTTAAAAAATTAATAGCACTATAAACAATAAAGTTTCTTTCTGCTTCAGTTCTAAAATTAGGTACATTAAAATAAAATAAATATTGAGGTTCTTTGAATTTCAAGATTTTGTCATTTGAATAAAATTTTGATATTCTAATAACCTATAAATAATTGTTGGTATATATGAGACAAATAATTTATGAATAAAATTTTTTTATAGCATAAGAAATTTGCGTACTTTATTATAAATATGCATTTGACTCTAATAAATTATAATAAATCAACTTACAATAAATATAATTAACTTAAAGGTACCCTCCATTCTTCATTAAAATTTCTCTAGAAATGCTTTAAATTTGTAGAGCTAAGATTATATAACATGTAACAGTTAACAGAAAAGAAATTGATGAAGTATTCGCTTCGTAATCAATTATATAAGAAATATTCACACTCAACCTTCACTGTCCGACATTTCTATTAGATTCAATAGAAGAACAAGAAAGAGATACGAACTTTATCTCGTGTCATCGTAAATGCAATGGTAATTAGGTATAATTGGGATGATTTTTATTTAGGTAATGAATGGTAAAGGTAAACATTTAAGATATGTACAGCTTTGTTGGTTTTGATTTTTTCAGAGGTATTTTAGTCTTTTTCTTCGTATGAAATTCAGAGGATAGAAGAAAAGTCACATGAATAACTTAAATTAGAAAATTCAAATATGTAATTTAAAAATGGCAAGTTATAATTCTCATTATAGTAAGTAATATTACTATCACATTTTGTGCTTTCAAAATAAAAATCTTTCAGCCAAATGTCATTCGGCCAAGTGTCCGTCAATCAGTTTTTCATTTACATTTAGATTTTATTTCAAAGCAAATTTTTCCGTATGCACAGGGTGACCATCATAGATTATAACTTTTAAACTGATTAGCATAGGAACATTCTTATCTTATCTCTGACTAAGTACTAGAAAACAATGAAAACAATTACTATGGTACATTAACCTTGTTTAGATGTTGATATTCTGTATACGTATATATTTAACATATATTTTATTTATATTTCATGTTGTACATATTTTAGCTGTTATGCAGTGTGACATAAAAGTTCTTAGACCAAAGAATATATATTAGAGAAAGCATTTTTAAATAGGTAAACAGAATAAAAGGGCTAATATACCTTATATAAAACGTTGATTGAGAAGATAAGAGAATAAGTTTGCGCCAAAAAGCCTTTTCCTTTTTGTACGGTCTCCAATCTTTTGTAGTTGGTTCAACCGTTGCACGCAACTCATCCATTGGCAGTTTTGCCCATTCTATCTTCAGTTTTTGCTTATCATTTTTAACCATCAAATCTGAAAAGTGGAAAACAATTAATCAAATTAATTCACATATAAGTATTTTATTAACAAAATTTTGATTACATTACTTTTGTGTCACCCTGTATATCAATACTGTGAAAATAATAATATAATTCTATCATTAATTTGTAAAATAATAGAAAATATATTATGTATACTCCTCATTTTTTTTAAATTCTAAGTAAACTTTATTAACCTACATTGCTAAAAGTTTAGAATCATTAGTTTCTACTGATAAAAATAGTAGTAAAAAGATAAGATACGTTATCTCTTTATTGTGATTATCTATGATTTTATATCTTATCAACGATGTGCGGACAGAGTTTCGAAAGACAGAGTATAGAAAGACAAAGTATAGAAAGACAAAGTATCGAAAGACAAAGTATAGAAAGACAAAGTATAGAAAGACAAAGTATAGAAAGACAAAGTATAGAAAGACAAAGTATAGAAAAACAAAGTATAGAAAGACAAAGTATAGAAAGACAAAGTATAGAAAGACAAAGTATAGAAAGACAAAGTATAGAAAGACAAAGTATAGAAAGACAAAGTATAGAAAGACAAAGTATCGAAAGACAAAGTATCGAAAGACAAAGTATAGAAAGACAAAGTATAGAAAGACAAAGTATAGAAAGACAAAGTATAGAAAGACAAAGTATAGAAAGACAAAGTATAGAAAGACAAAGTATAGAAAAACAAAGTATAGAAAGACAAAGTATAGAAAGACAAAGTATCGAAAGACAAAGTATAGAAAGACAAAGTATAGAAAGACAAAGTATAGAAAGACAAAGTATAGAAAGACAAAGTATAGAAAAACAAAGTATAGAAAGACAAAGTATAGAAAGACAAAGTATAGAAAGACTAAGTATAGAAAGACAAAGTATAGAAAGACAAAGTATAGAAAGACAAAGTATAGAAAGACAAAGTATAGAAAGACAAAGTATAGAAAGACAAAGTATCGAAAGACAAAGTATAGAAAGACAAAGTATAGAAAGACAAAGTATAGAAAGACAAAGTATCGAAAGACAAAGTATCGAAAGACAAAGTATAGAAAGACAAAGTATAGAAAGACAAAGTATAGAAAGACAAAGTATAGAAAGACAAAGTATAGAAAGACAAAGTATAGAAAGACAAAGTATCGAAAGACAAAGTATAGAAAGACAAAGTATAGAAAGACAAAGTATAGAAAGACAAAGTATAGAAAGACAAAGTATAGAAAGACAAAGTATAGAAAGACAAAGTATAGAAAGACAAAGTATAGAAAGACAAAGTATCGAAAGACAAAGTATAGAAAGACAAAGTATAGAAAGACAAAGTATAGAAAGACAAAGTATCGAAAGACAAAGTATCGAAAGACAAAGTATAGAAAGACAAAGTATAGAAAGACAAAGTATAGAAAGACAAAGTATAGAAAGACAAAGTATAGAAAGACAAAGTATAGAAAGACAAAGTATAGAAAGACAAAGTATAGAAAGACAAAGTATAGAAAGACAGAGTATAGAAAGACAAAGTATAGAAAGACAAAGTATAGAAGAACAAAGTATAGAAAGACAAAGTATAGAAAGACAAAGTATAGAAAGACAAAGTATAGAAAGACAAAGTATAGAAAGACAAAGTATCGAAAGACAAAGTATAGAAAGACAGAGTATAGAAAGACAAAGTATAGAAAGACAAAGTATAGAAAGACAAAGTATCGAAAGACAAAGTATAGAAAGACAAAGTATAGAAAGACAAAGTATAGAAAGACAAAGTATAGAAAGACAAAGTATAGAAAGACAAAGTATAGAAAGACAAAGTATAGAAAGACAAAGTATAGAAAGACAAAGTATAGAAAGACAAAGTATAGAAAGACAAAGTATAGAAAGACAAAGTATAGAAAGACAAAGTATAGAAAGACAAAGTATAGAAAGACAAAGTATCGAAAGACAAAGTATAGAAAGACAAAGTATCGAAAGACAAAGTATAGAAAGACAAAGTATAGAAAGACAAAGTATAGAAAGACAAAGTATAGAAAGACAAAGTATAGAAAGACAAAGTATAGAAAGACAAAGTATAGAAAGACAAAGTATAGAAAGACAAAGTAGAGAAAGACAAAGTATAGAAAGACAAAGTATAGAAAGGCAGAGAATAGAAATACAAAGTATAGAAGGACAAAGTATAGAAAGACAAAGTATAGAAAGGCAGAGAATAGAAATACAAAGTATAGAAGGACAAAGTATAGAAAGACAAAGTATAGAAAGGCAGAGAATAGAAATACAAAGTATAGAAGGACAAAGTATAGAAAAATAAATGGAAAACATATTATAATTAACTAAATTTGCTATTGATAAAATTCATGCATGACATTACTGCCAGGGGTGGGCACACATTGTTTTTTTCAGTGCCGAAAGATGGAATGTCAGGGCCTCTACCATTTTCTTTTCGTTTTTTTTTTTAAATGGCAGGGGATACTGAGTAATATAAATGAGGTGGTAGATTTTATTGACGTACGTACAATGGTACATATTTTGCACATAAATATTGGTAGTATATTTATTAATTGCATTAAAAAGAATTAATAATTTATATTTAATTACTTTTTTTCATGTGAAAATAATTCATAATAAAACGAAAATTAATTATCTTGCATAAGTAATAATAAGTAACTCGTAAAATCACAGGATAAATGACAATGGCTACCTAACTTATAAGAACTGAGTGCTGCCTTTGCCCACCCATGCATGATTACACAGATAAGTTATCAAAATATTTCAGAAATATATTATACAATTAGAGATTCAAACTAAATACACTAAAAATTCTAAGACCTGTATTACCGATACTCAAATTAGGGAATGGAGATTCGATCAGATTTTCTATGTGAAACAATGAAACAATTTATTCATGAACACTAAATACATAAATTTTCTAAAAAAGAAAGTTTATTAATCATAGAGTATTCACGGCCCTGAGAAACTCATATTAAGGCTTTTAGGGCATCCTATATAACCTCCTATTTAATTTTGATATTTTAACTCGTGCCTAAGAATAGAAGGGAATTTTAATAAGGATTTATTTACAACTGCAAAATAGTCCATAATTTTTATTCGATCTCGGAAAATTCGGTGTCATTTTATAATGATTTCATTATAATAATAGCATTAGTTGAAATTATGACAACTAGAATATGTAGTGTATTTATTAAAAGCTATTACATCATTAACCGTTTTAAAATGATACGTAACATTGGTAATTTTGACATATATTTAACATGGGAAAAATTCTATTTTGGAATTTTCGGTCTCGGAACTTTCGGTCTGAGGTATAAATAAATACTTATTAGTTAGAAGTTTCGTGGGGCGTGCCATTCCCCGAACCCCTACCAAATCATTAAACAATCATGAAGTGTGCAGCACAACAAACTAGCGGATTCAACTACATAACAACCACTTATAGTATGGTACTTAATGAGAATGTACATAAATAAGGATGAAAAGTTGTTAATTTGAAAAGGCTTGGTTTAGCACTGCTTTTTGATTAATATATCATTATTTACAAATATCAATAGTATAAAATAATATTAACTGTATGAAACTTCTTCAGATGGTGACTAGAGGTTTATCCTTTTGAGATCAATCTGACTAATGGTCCTCTGACTATACATAGATTTATTTGTATCCAATTCTCTATTAATTTCTAACGAATAATTTTCAACTGTGATTTTCAACTAGCCATTACATTGCTAGTTCAGATAATATTTGACTTCTTTTACTCCAGCAATGTATTTTAACTGTCTTGTATTTTTAATGAATAGCCTTGACATTGGGTCTAGGGCATCTCGTCCACGGACATTTCGTCCACGGACAATTCATCCACGAATTGCTGTATTTTGCATTTTAAAGTGTTCATTAGATATATTTCATATTATTTTTCACTAGTACATTATTAGCCAGATATAAATATACAATAATATAATAGTTATGATAATATTTTGCATTAATTAATGAGTTATGAGTATCTAAACTATGGAACTAAAATAGCATTGTATACTAACAAGAATAAATGTATGGATACGCACGAATTAAAGTAATTACAATAGAGGTAATAACTAATTATTATTAAATCCTTTTATTATGAGTCAGTGCAATAACACAGATGTTTTCACGTTTTTTATAATTAAACGTAACACTAAAAGGTACCAATATCTAGATAATTCATTTATATCCCTTGTTTAGTAGTATATTTTATGCACGCATTTTATTATGTATACAATTTATGTAGTCACTGTTATAAATATTCTGCTATAAAAAAACTAATTCTGAAGCGATATTGCATATTATAACCTTCTATTGATGATTATTGTAGTTACCGTGAAATAAACACCACTAAAAATGTCTCCGTTTTCCCGTTTTCTATATTTATGTACTGTAATAACATCGAAACATGCCTTGCAATTTTGAAAAAAATATAAGACTGAAGTTTGCCTGTATATCATTAAAAAAGTATGCAGTTTCATTATTTTACTGTTTTCGGCCAACAGGAGAAAAATATTGCAAAAAGAATTAAGGCAAAGACCCTAACTTTCTAATTACCATCAACAAAGGGTGTTTTCTACTTCTATGTTGCAAAATATATATAAATAATATATAATAAAATATATATACACTTATAAATATAATATAAAATTTAGCAATTCCAGGACGAATTGTCCGTGGACGAAATGTACGTGCAGGCTTGACATTATGCTCTACAGCAATAGGTATAGTAGATTTTGTCTTAGGTAGGCTTCATTCACTATCTCCAATACATTTCCCTCTTCCATCCGAGAGTGGAGTCATTGATGCATTTGTTCCTTTTATGTACACAATTCTTATTAAGTTACTAAATTCACAGAGTAGCTTTTCTCCAACCATGAGTGTTGTCGCCAACTGGTGATGGAAAACTTTGTTCGCTTAGCTATTTTCTTGGCTTACTGCAATTTTCAAGTTCTTTGTATTTAATCTTTCTTCTGACGTTCTTTGTATGCCTATCGAAGAACTTAAAAAACATCCAAAGGACTAATTGAGGTTTTTTAATTGCATAAGAAAGGCTTTCATAGAACCTCAAAGGACGTCATGGCGACCGCTAGAGGACCATTTTCTTGACGTTATATCTTCAGGATGTAACTTTGGGCGAAAAAAGTCGTCCCTGGGAACAAATATTTGAAACATTTAGTTATTACTATTACATGCCCAGCTCTTTCTAATAAATAAAACTACCCTTGTTGTGGATATCACTCTGATGTTTTCGACAGTCAAAAGGTACGTTTTGCATGCAGAGATTGTTGCGATCGATCATCGCTAGTGATTACCGCTGAGCTATAAACCAATATATTCCTATTGCTAGACGATCATTGATGAGCGATCACAGGTAGCAAAATTATCGGGCCAAAGTTGTTCCAATGTTGTCCTAATGTTGTCCCAATATTGCCAATGTTGTCCCAATATTGCCAATGTTGTCCCAATATTGCCAATGTTGACCCAATATTGCCAATGTTGACCCAATATTGCCAATGTTGTCCAAATATTGCCAATGTTGTCCCAATATTGCCAATGTTGTCCCAATATTGCCAATGTTGTCCCAATATTGCCAATGTTGTCCCAATATTGCCAATGTAGTCCCAATATTGCCAATGTTGTCCCAATATTACCAATGTTGTCCCAATATTGGCCCAAGAAACATTGCTACCTGGGATGATCGCAACAATCACTGCATGCAAAACGTAGCTTAAGGCCCGTTTACACTTGCGTTTTTTTAACGCCGCTGAAAAAATGCAAGTGCGAAGGGGGCCTTAGATGTTTGTCTCTTTACAGCAGTTCCAAGTGAGTGAAAGTAGATACATTTAACTGAATATTTCGGTGTGACGTCATGAGGTAGCGAGCGTTGTTTCTAATTGAAAACAAAAACTATTTATTGTGCAAGTGGTGATGATGTTGCCATGTAAGTTCAATCTATCTTACATGTACATAGGGTAAGTTTCGAGTAATCGGACAGATACGCCTTTTCGGACACGTAATAAAATATTATATTAGAATCATTATTCAAATTGATTTTAATTCTATACTTTAATAGTCTGTGAAGCGGGTGATTTGGAATTAGGTTTGATGTGGTTTGAATATTGTTCGAATAATGTTCGAATATCGTTTGAATATTGTTCGAATAGTGTTTCCTTCAGCCGCCATAATTTGTGGGTGAAGGAAAAAAATTTCCATACCTTTGTGAATTGATTTTATATGCTTTATTTTAGATTGTTGCCTGTCTATTTCACAGGTTGGATGTCAACTGTGATTTGTTAAATAAGTTAGTTCTACAAATATTAATTTACAGTGGAGGGGAACTTAAAATTAAAGAAAGAGAGAATCCGTAAATTTTTATTAATCAAATTAGGACGTTTTATCTGCTATGTTTGAATGCTTCACTACGTTCCTACTAATAAAATCCCTGCTTTCAAACATTTCCTCACAAATTTCCACATGTAACACACGAATTTAGTGTAAATTCATTGATAAGAGAGCAAACTTCATTAAATTAGTGAAGTAAATCAAATACTGGTTTCAATTACCGTAGACAAATTCGGTAATTTTTATCTAAAAGTGTAAATATACTTCATCATTGTAGGTCCTGCTTCATACCCTTTACCTGCCTCGCATACTCTCGAGATTGTCGCGCATCTTAAATGATCCTAAAAACGCACAGCGCAATCTCCAGATTGTACAGATCGGCAAATGGCGTGGAACATATATATATACTGTAACTTATTCGGTAAGGGATATAAATTATCACCTAATGTTATACATTGAAGTCTACGGTAACTAATAATAACATTAGACTGTTCACTCTATTAGCTATCATTTCTGTTCAGTACTATTTTATCCGATCATTGCTGGTGATAGTTATACTAGTAGTTACATCAATAAAATTAATTTGATACTCTAAATAATTTATAAATTTTCTAATTTATTTTTCCATGCTTTGGTTTAGCTTTAATACTTTTTAGCGCATCAATATTACTCTTCTAATTGAGAATAATGAATTATTTTGTAGATTATTAACACTAATATATGTTTATTTCCATATTTTACTATAAATTTTGTTCTCGGAGATTATTTAAATTTAAAACTCAGCGTTTGAAGGTTTTTTCAGGTTTCAAGCTTTCGAATAGAAATCTTTTTATTCGAAAGCTTGAAACCTGAAAAAAAACTTCGACGCTGAGTCTAAATAGCCTCTGATAATATGAATTTCCCGTTGAGTTTGAATCTTTTCAATAAAATTTTGTTTTATATCTACCTCCTACAACTGCAACCATATAGTGTCACATTCAGAGAAATGGAAAGATCGTGTTTCGTGGAGATTCATGTACCGCCATACAATTCTTGTTAATATTGAACTGTTATATAGAATTTGTTAAATAGTTTGTGATAACTCTTTGAGTAGCATTGGAATTACTTAGAGTATTTTTAAACCTTAAAGACACTTTATTGAAGGAATGATATAATGAGAAGAAATATTGAAATACTATCTCAAACTATTGTCTTATAGTTATAATAAATAAAGGAGAACAGTAATTTTGTCTATTTATATTTACTGTACATAGGTCTAGCTTATTCGTATGTTCTTTAGGTAGTACATACTGTTTAAGTTCATGCAAAATTTATTTAATATTAAAGAGTACCTAGCCACTCTAATAATAACAGATAATTATCATGATGATGTTATTCCTTCACTGTAAAGTTATAGCGGTCATTACTTTGGAATACCATTACTTTGGAATACCATTACTTTGGAACACCATTACTTTGGAATACCGTTACTTTGGAATACCATTACTTTGAAATACCATTACTTTGGAATACCATTACTTTGGAATACCATTACTTTGGAATACCATTACTTTGGAATACCATTACTTTGGAATACCATTACTTTGCAATACCATTACTTTGGAATACCATTACTTTGGAATACCATTACTTTGGAATACCGTTACTTTGGAATACCATTACTTTGGAATACCATTACTTTGGAATACCATTACTTTGGAATACCGTTACTTTGGAATACCATTACTTTCCAATACCATTACTTTGGAATACCATTACTTTGGAATACCATTACTTTGGAATACCATTACTTTCCAATACCATTACTTTGGAATACCATTACTTTGGAATACCATTACTTTGCAATACCATTACTTTGGAATACTATTACTTTGGAATACCATTACTTTGGAATACCATTACTTTGTAATACCATTACTTTGGAATACCATTACTTTGGAATACCATTACTTTGGAATACCATTACTTTGGAATACCATTACTTTGGAATACCATTACTTTGGAATACCATTACTTTGGAATACCATTACTTTGGAATACCATTACTTTGCAATACCATTACTTTGGAATACCATTACTTTGGAATACCATTACTTTGGAATACCATTACTTTGTAATACCATTACTTTGGAATACCATTACTTTGTAATACCATTACTTTGGAATACCATTACTTTGGAATACCATTACTTTGGAATACCATTACTTTGGAATACCATTACTTTGGAATACCATTACTTTGGAATACCATTACTTTGGAATTCCATTACTTTGGAATACCATTACTTTGGAATACCATTACTTTGGAATACCATTACTTTGGAATACCATTACTTTGGAATACCATTACTTTGGAATACCATTACTTTCCAATACCATTACTTTGTAATACCATTACTTTGGAATACCATTACTTTGGAATTCCATTACTTTGGAATACCATTACTTTGGAATACCATTACTTTCCAATACCATTACTTTGTAATACCATTACTATGGAATACCATTACTTTGGAATTCCATTACTTTGGAATACCATTACTTTGGAATACCATTACTTTCCAATACCATTACTTTGGAATACCATCACTTTGGAATACCATTACTTTGGAATACCATTACTTTGGAATTCCATTACTTTGGAATACCATTACTTTGGAATACCATTACTTTCCAATACCATTACTTTGTAATACCATTACTATGGAATACCATTACTTTGGAATTCCATTACTTTGGAATACCATTACTTTGGAATACCATTACTTTCCAATACCATTACTTTGGAATACCATCACTTTGGAATACCATTACTTTGGAATACCATTACTTTGGAATACCATTACTTTGGAATACCATTACTTTGGAATACCATTACTTTGCAATACCATTACTTTGGAATACCATTACTTTGGAATGCCATTACTTGGAATACCGTTCGGCAATTCGATTAATCGCTCAGCAATAGAAATACATTGAAATAGTTTACAGCGGTAATCGCTCGTTGCCAAACATCTCCATAGGAATAGCATTGAGCTAGTGCTCACTGATAAATGCTTGGCAATGATCGCTGAGCGATGATCTCAACAATCATCGGATGCAAAACGTATCTTAAATAGTCCATTATCATTTGTATGATATACTACAAATATGAGCCCAAATTTTATAATTATAATGCTGCGACCACGTGAATATTTAGACTGTTGAGCTGTCGTTTAAGAGAATGTGAATTTCGGTTGTTGAAACTCAAATTACTTTTTGAAATTGTTCATGAACTTGTTCCAAATTTCTAGTTAATAATTTTTTGGAGCTTTACTTCAATAACTGAAATTTAGATAAGAATTAAATCGAATTAGATCCTAATATTTTGTCTGGAGATAAAAGAAGTTGCAATATATTTTCTATGAAAAACTTCATTTTCAAGTTTTGCGGCTTAGGCCACGAAGAGAGTTTGTCACAGTAGCTATGTACTTTGCAATTAATTGTACATTAACTTTACAATTATCTGATATTGTATAAGTGGTTAGCTAGGTAATGAATATGCCTATAATATTGAATAAAGTCTGTATGAACATATACATTCAGGGTCTAGGAGAATAATTCGTCTATGGACATTTCGTCCACGAATTTCTTCATTTTGTATTTTAAAGTAACTAATTTTTGAACAAATTATTGCTTCTAATAAGCTAATCTGAGTACTAACATTGATGTTTAATGTACTTATTGTAATGGTAATAAAATTACGTTATGTAGTTATTGTGAATATACACCACAAAAAATGTCTCCGTTTTCAATATTTATGTACTGTAATAACTTCGAGACATGCCTCGCTATTATTACAGATTTCATGTACAGGGTGTCACCAAAAAGTTGAACCCAAATATTAAGTTAGAAGTTAGTTCACTTCTCCATCCACAGTTAAATTTTTATAAATTTTTATTCATATTTAGGAATATTATAAGTTAAAACGATTTTATTAATGGGTGGTGAAAATAGTTTTGCGCAAATGGTCAGAAGACGGACAATGAAATAAGTTCAAACATTGAAAATATCTTTATTAGAAAACAATCCCATTAATTAAACAGATTTATTTCCTGGTTTTAAGAGTATCTGAATAATTATTTCTCTTATAAAATATTGAAAATCTGGAGAAATGTGATTAAGTACCAAAAGAAAGGCACAAATTTAAATTTTAACAAAGGTCGCTCAGGTCGCAAGAGAACGGTACGATCTGAAGACAAAATCAATCTTATTCAGCAACTCCATTTATAATATCCAAATGTTTCTGTCGTGAGAAAAGGTGGATTAAATACTTTGAAATCTTCAATCAATCGAATTGCCAAACTGGACTTAAAAGGGCACACCTACAAAAGGAATGTCAGAGTGATGATTCAAATTTCCACAGTGATAAAGTCAGTCAACACTAAAATCAGGGCTGTTATTCCGTGGACCCTACTACCGAAATTTATGATTATTTGATTATTTACTTCTTCGTTCATATAAAAGGCAGTTCCATCACTAATGGACTATCAACACAAACGAACATGTCTCGCAAGAACCACTTGGCGAAATTCAACGGCGTGCAAAGACTGTTTCAAGAAGGTTACTGTTTCAGACCGTAATGTCCGCTTGCAACTTGACCGACCCATGTTAAAATTTTAGTTTGTACCATCATTTTTGTACTTAATCACGTTTCTCCAGATTGTAAATATTTCATAAAAGGAAAAAATTATTTAAAATCTTTCAAAACCTGGAAATAAATTAGTGTTTTTTTGGGTCTAATGAAGATATTTTTAATGTTTGAACTTAATTCATTGTCCGTCTTTTGACCATTTGTCCAAAGCCATTTTCACGAACTATCAATAAAATCGTTAAACATTCACAAAAATGAATAAAAGCTTATGTAATTTCAATTGTGGATGGAGAAGAGTCATAAAAAGATGATACCCAAAAGAAAGATTTACCTTTAATAGTTATATACATATACTAATTTAAAGTTTTTGTTCCGGTTTTTCATTTGGAACATCCTGTATAATTCCCTGGTGCAATTAAAGGAAGGCCTGTCTGTATATCATTAAAAAATATTCTATTTTATTATTTTGCTTTTGCCGGTCAGCAGAAGCAGGAGAAGAAGATTGCAATAAGAATTATGGCAGAGACCATGAATTTCTAATTACCATCGGCAAAGAGTGTTTTCTACTTTTTTTAGAAAAATATAGATAAATAATATATAATATAAAATATAAACACATTATAAAAATATTACAAAATTAACTATTTCATGGAAGAAATGTCCGTGGACGTGAAAATACATACAGTATATATACATAAAGAACATATAAACAAGCTAAATTGATTGGATGCGGAAGAGAGTTGAACAAGTGTCAGTGACTATGTATAGCACATTTCTAGTCACACATGTTATTCGGATGTGTATCAGGTCAGTATGTGATGAACCAGTGGAGAGGGAACTGCTGCAACTATGTATAACCTCCTGAAAAGAAATCGCATTAAATTTCTAAAATTAACTATCGGTTTTACAGTCGTGATCCTAGTCACAATTTTATCAGTGTACAATAATGGAAAAATAGGAATGCCGTCAAAAGAAACTATGTGGAATTTTAACTTAAAAGATATGGTAATAAATAAGAATAGATCTCACGTTACTGTAATTAGAAAAGAATGTACGCAATCGAAGGAAAATATTGTGAAACAATTTCGTTCACTAACCAGACAGTATATTGGCGACTTTACAAATAACTCCAATTCAATAGATACCTGTGCTCTGCCTCGTGATATACAGGTGAGTAGAAATTATTAACTTAATTAACAGTTTATGATTATAAATTAAATAGAGCCTCTCATTGATTTATTATTGTGGAAATTCTATTTCGTTAATAATTTGAAATAATCGAATCCTCTCCTAGTGCTTCTCTTGACTCTGATGGTTAAATAATACGATTATTATTAATTTGATTTCATAGTTAAGTTGTACTACTTTTTCAATTTAATATTGTTAGATTTCAGGTTACAAAGAGAGTTATGTAATTATAATTGTATAAATAACGAAGTAAACGTATTGTCCTTAAACGTATATCTATTTTGTAATATAAATATGTGTAATACACATTAAATATATCTAACCACCATAAGAACACATAAGTAACATGTGTTCCATTTCAAAACTATCATAAAAACAGTTGTATACATATTTAATTGGCCTCATCATATCCCCATGTTAAATATAATTCTTATAACAAATGCCAACCTCATCAAATTTGCCACACTATAAATAGCAACATTTCAAATATACTATAAACTTAATTTATCCTTTTTATTGTAAAAACACGTGTAATACAATATGGTAGATATTTCCACAAAGTATACATGGTATACACATATTTTACCTTCCACATGTATATATATATGGTATACACAATACACATGTTTTAAATGATTGTTCCCCATGGTAGACAAATGGTTTTTCTTCGGATGTGTTTTACGTAATACAATTTTTTTTTAAAGATATTCCCCTCGCCCGATCTTTGTTTCTGAGTTTTGAAACTCGGAAAATCTCGCAAAATTGCAACATTCTTTTAAAATCTTTTCGTACAGTGTTTAGTATTACATATTATTGCGCACGTTTAGTTCAGCTAATTTACATTCATTCAAATTTTCAAAACTAATCTATATCAACTTATAGACATCGGTGAGTTTATTATCAATTATGCTAAAATATTTTGACAGGATGATGAACGTTTTGCTGTGATGATGAAAAGAGTGAAGTCACTTCGAGAAATATGTCAAATAAATCCACCTGTGGAACTTATGGCATCTTTAGATCCTAGAAGATTCTACCAAGACAATAACAACAGTGTGATAGCGTGTAACAGCCCAAAGGTAAGGCAGAAGTAATTCCAATTAATATCTTTTTGTGTATTATGTGCCTAATCACTTAAACTTTACTAGGCAGCTTCTTCTACTGTTTACCATTACATGAAAGTACTCCAACTGACCACTGACCCTAAAAGTAGCAAGGACAGTACTCTACTCAGAGAAAACTACCTCCCTCCAGTAGATGTTGAACATCTTACTCTGACAGACAGGGAGACGGATTTAGCGTTTGTAGTAGTGAGGCATCCTTTCACACGGTGGGTAAGCATGGAATGGCTCGGAAAAGGTATATAAAAAGCATTCAAAAATTATGATACTAGCTTATATACATATTTGAATATCACTCTCAATTTTATGAAAGAATTATATAAAATAAATTTGAAAGATTAATATCAAAAGATTAGTAAAAAAAATTGAACTCTGTTCTGCACATGCAGTTTCTATAATTATGAAAATTAATTAATTTTAATTTTAGATACACAGACATGGTATGACATACAAATTACACTTTTCTCAATACAACTGGTCTCTACAAGTTTCTCATCAGTTTTGCCACATGAACAATTAGAAATATAAGACAACGTCTAAAACACCTGATAAACTTAGAAGCATTTATCCACGTTTGATTCAATGGCGTAGGATGTGGTCGAATTACTAATATCCGGCATCAGATGATCAGATTGCACCTAATTTCCAAACATTCTAACCAAATAAACAGCTGCAAAGAAAAAGTAGGACCCATTCACGACAAATTCAAAAGAATAACAAAGCTGGTAGACATGTTAAAATGGACTAAATATACAGTTACCTAAATACTATTACCCTAGAAAAAACATTAGGTACCTAAAAGTGAACCTAAATACCTAATTATCATTAAAATTACAGCAATACGAAATAAAGTTTACACTTTTTCTTTTATTTAATCTTAGAAATGTCGGACAATCAATGTTAAGTTTGAATATTTTTAATATAATTAATTACGAAGCGAATACTTTATCAATTTCTTTTCTGGTTACTGTGATAAGTTATATAACTTTAGCTCTACAAATTTAAAGCATTTCTAGAAAAAAATTAATTTAGAGTGGAGGCGACCTTTTAAGGGATGTTTTTCTTTATCACTTTAACCCGAACACCGATACTAATGATAAATAATAACGGTAGTCAAATCAAATTATTTTCAAGATGGCTCTCCTTCATGTCTATCGCAATTGCATTCAATAACTTTTTCGCAAGTGAAAATTTATTCAATGCACACCACACTATTAAATAATTACTGCTATTATTCACCTTACTTCATGCGGTGACCTCAATAGCTCTGAGCCACTACTAAACAAATATTCAAAAACTCCCTGTTCCATTTTTGGTCATTTATGCATTTTCTACAATAATTGTCATTAACTTTTTCAGAGTTCTGTCATGCTACATAAACAAAGTGGAAGCAACAATTCACTATGAGACAAGATATAATCATTTATACAAACGAATGCTTGAGTTCTCCACCATGTCTCCAACTGAAGTCAGTACGACGATGGATGAACTTTTGCCTGAAAATGGAGGAGAGTCTTTCAAATGTGACGGAAACATCAAAACACGAGAAGAATCTGTCAGATACAGACACCTCATGAGACCTACATTCAGAGGGTTCGTCCTGACGATTACTGAGAGTATTTTAAGATGCAGAAAAAATGTCGATTGTCTGCTCAAACTCGAGCAACATTTCAAACAGCAAAGTGTGAAGTGCAGCACCTGCAAAATGGAGTATGACCTCGTAGTTAAGGTGAGTTGAAATTATTGAATGGTTCTAACTAAATTATTGAACGGTTATGAAAAAAACTTACAGAATGATTATCTAAGATATCAGTGAATTTAAACATCGGCTAAGATATCATAACTCACGCACAGCGGACATTAGGTAGAAAATGAACATGAAGTGGGAAAAGTGATTATTTTTTCAATTTGGTAGCATCTCTATTGGTGATTCAAAGGACATACAAATTAATATAAGCAATGAGAAACGAGTCATTAATAATTAAAAATTAATTTATTTCTAAATAGCAGATAGAAAATATTTAACAACCTAATTAGAGCTCTCTTTGTGCTGCTAAGACATGGAAGATGATTAATTACCTATTTCTTTTTCTTTGCTTCTAAAGCAATGATAATAAAGAATCCTATTTACCTCTCACCTAATTCTTCTTATTGTAAAGAAAACCTACCTCCAAAATATATGCTATTTTAATTAGTTACTTTAATTAGTTATTACTTCTTAGAAATTGATTCAGTAACAATTTGAAACTTTTTTGAAAATGAAAACAAACATTTGGTTGTAAATAATAAGGTAGACTTTATATAGCTTTTTTAAATTACTTTTTCTGTGTGTTTATAATATTTTCTGTAAGGTTTCCACAAGGGGAATTCCAGTAAAATATAATTCCTAATCATATTGTACGCATACCCATAGTAAATAAATAGAAAAGTATGCTAAGTTTCGAATTAATTGACGGTGAACTTGATCCATTCTTCAGAAACGATGTAAACAAATGGCGTCGCATAGAGCACTCTCATGTATTATAAGTATTATAAGGTGAATATTATAAGTTAATAGAGTGTAAAACGTGATAAAAACAATTTTATGTAAGTTAATTTCCATGAAAATGCACGTTTAACTGAATAGTAGAACATTTTTTATTTAAAAAAAAATGGAAAATACTTTGTATGACGTCACTCAGAGTATTTTTTGATGTTCCAATATTGTACTTGGTATACTTCTCTATTTATTTACTATGCGCATACCTATTGAATCAGGGTTTTCTGTTTTAACTCAATATTTTTCTCTTTAATTCCATTGCAATAAATTTCAGTGAGTCTAATATTACTAACTATAAACAATACACCTAACTCATTATTAATTGTTTAATCATCGCTTGTTAATTTGCAGACAGAGACATTGAGGGAGGATTTGCTCTTCTTTGAGAAACTTTGGAAGTTACCTCCCATCTACGAACTTCACTTGGACAAATTGGCTCGTGACGCACACGAACTACGGCTAGACGTCACAGCGAAAAGAGGGAATGACTTGCAAGTTAATGTGTCCCAGATGAGGAAATCCTACGCCAAGTACATGAGCGAACTTTCCACAACTGAATTGCATTGGTTATACACTGCTTATTTTCCAGATTTTCAGGCCTTTAGATATGACCCGTGTGAGGATTTACAAATACAGTGAAACCCCTGAGTTATGAACTGTTGGTAACTTCATAACTCAGAGCCACTTCATAGCTCAGAGCCACTTCATAACTCAGAGTCACTTCATAACTCAGAGCCACTTCATAATTCAGAGCCACTTCATAACTCAGAGCCACTTCATAACTCAGAGCCACTTCATATCTCAGAGCCACTTCATAACTCAGAGCCACTTCATAACTCAGAGCCACTTCATAACTCAGAGCCACTTCATAACTCAGAGCCACTTCATAACTCAGAGCCACTTCATATCTCAGAGTCACTTCATAACTCAGAGCCACTTCATAACTCAGAGCCACTTCATAACTCAGAGCCACTTCATAACTCAGAGCCAATTCATAACTCAGAGCCACTTCATAACTCAGAGCCACTTCATAACTCAGAGCCACTTCATAGCTCAGAGCCACTTCATAACTCAAGGCCACTTCATAGCTCAGAGCCACTTCATAGCTCAGAGCCACTTCATAGCTCAGAGCCACTTCATAACTCAAGGCCACTTCATAGCTCAGAGCCACTTCATAGCTCAGAGCCACTTCATAACTCAAGGCCACTTCATAGCTCAGAGCCACTTCATAACTCAGAGCCACTTCATAACTCAGAGCCAATTCATAACTCAGAGCCACTTCATAACTCAGAGCCACTTCATAACTCAGAGCCACTTCATAGCTCAGAGCCACTTCATAGCTCAGAGCCACTTCATAACTCAAGGCCACTTCATAGCTCAGAGCCACTTCATAGCTCAGAGCCACTTCATAGCTCAGAGCCACTTCATAACTCAAGGCCACTTCATAGCTCAGAGCCACTTCATAACTCAGGGACACTGATAGTTTTCTATGATTAAAATATTGGAGAAAACTATGGTCTTAGAGGAATAGCTAGGAGGAAATTCATGAGGTATATCGTTTTCTATAATTTACACAGAGAAAATACTTCATAACTCAAGTGCATTTCATAACTCAGGTCCTTCATTACTCTAGTGACTCATAACACAGAACTCCATAACTAAGGAGTTTTACTGTATTACAATAAATAGCACCGAAAAATAACGGACAGATAGTCACTTTCTTATGGATAATTGAAAACTATAAGAACGGCCATAATTAGTTATGAAAATTTCTCTTTATAATTGGAAACCTAATGGGAAAATGTTAGATTTATTTTTCCTATAGAAATACATGTATATTTTTAATGTCCACCGTCACTTTCACATGTGTGGAAGTGTGTGATATTTATATAATTTTTTTTAATTTACTTGAATCACTTTATATTCAGTAAATATTGAAAATATTCTACATAATAATCTTCTGTAAATTAAGTTGAGTACTATTCTTTGTACCACATAAGTACGTTTTCTATCATGTCCATAACCTAAGCAACCATGACACATTGTGCCAACATATGGGCACTAGATGGTTAGATGGGCAAGAGATGGCAGACTGAAAAGTAGCATAGAAATTACATGGGGTTGCTGTGGTTTTCCCATTCTCATGGAATGTTACGTTGGGAGAAGGTTGGTTCAATGTGGCGAATCCATCCCATTGAATTGTCATATTAACCAAATCTGATTAATATATAGCGTATCAACATTAAATGACTGAAACTTGATTAACATATTGGCAACATCTTGGGCCAAGATGGTTTCAACATAACAGTCCATGCTGTCACCATGTTGGCCTATTTTGCAAAAAAACAAACAGTACCAATACGATTTATCCACCTAGTGCCCACATGGGCCCCGATAACTTGTGTTGCTTGGTACTTTATTCCTAAAGTACTAATTCTTAACTGTGATAAATTAGTTTTATATCATTTCTATATAGTGATAGTATTAGATACCTACTCACCTGTACTAGATGAATGAATAAATACAGGTGATGAAAAATTATAAATTATGATGCGTTTCTCTAACCTATTTTGTACTGTATGATGATATATAAACAATTAAATAATAATTAGTTTATTTCTATACGAACATAATTTGTTCGTATAGAAATAAGTATAAGTGTACTGTAAGTATAAACTTAGAACTGGTTAATACTTGATTAAAAAATTTCCCTCCGAGCAGATTATTTCATTATTTCAATCAATTTGGCTAATGTCCCACATCATTTTTCTGTAAACCCCATGGAATTTAGTATTTTTTACCTATCACTTTTAAAGATTTTTCTTATCAATATACTGAAATATCCGTTTTACTTCCGAGTTGGTGATTACATATTACCTATGGTAACAGTGGTAATCAATATATTACCTATGGTAACAGTGGTAATCAATATATTACCAATGGTAACAGTGGTAATCAATATATTACCTATGGTAACAGTGGTAATCAATATATTACCTATGGTAACAGTGGTAATCAATATATTACCAATGGTAACAGTGGTAATCAATATATTACCTATGGTAACAGTGGTAATCAGTATATTACCTATGGTAACAGTGGTAATCAATATATTATTACCAATGGTAACATGTTATCATATTTAACCATTAAAATCCTCTACTGATTTTTTTAAAGTTCCTGTTTATCTAAATCTATACTAATAATTTCCCTCGTGTGTTCATTTATTTGGTGTCCGTTTTTATCCTACGGGTATTAAACATGAAGAATGTAACTATGATACGCACGGGAATATATTGACTTAATATTTAAATTCCCCTGTTTTTATTCAATTTTCAAATCTATTTTATCTATAAAATAAATTAGAGTATGCCGAAAATTTAATTTCAATTCATTAACAGTAACCTAATAACGGGTAATAAATTGGTATTGATGATGACCCGTTATTTTTAACGGAAAAGTACACTAGTTATTCAATAATAAAGTTCTTAAAGTACATATACCTTTATTAACTATTTTACAGAATGTACATATATTAAAATATATTAATAATGATTAATTAATACGTAATTAATTTCATAAGCATTATGAAATAACTTACCTTTGTGATAGATAAAAAGAGAACTAACTATTTACAATAGCCTTTATATTTACAATAGCGTTTATATTCACAATAGCGTTTATATTCACAATAGCGTAAATAAATATCCACTAAATCTACAGCAGTTACCAATTTCAAAACACTGCCATGTGGTGCAAATAAATAGAGTTCACATTAAACAACTGTTGGAAACACAAAAGTTTTAGTTACACCATCCACAAAATAGCAGAAATCGTTGCAGTTGTGTTGCAGTTTTAGCAGTTGCAGTTGTGTTGCAGTTTTAGCAGTTGCAGTTGTGTTGCAGTTTTAGCAGTTGCAGTTGTGTTGCAGTTTTAGCAGTTGCAGTTGTGTTGCAGTTTTAGCAGTTGCCGTTGTGATGCAATTCAATTACAGTCAATTTGACTGGTTTTTACTTTTCAAACATTTGTATCTCATAAATTATTATTGGTAGATACGTTACATTAATATTGTTAATATAACGAGAGAGTATATCTCGTTATATTAACAATATTTTTTTCGAGTATGTACCAATTATAATTTATTAAATACAAATGTTTGAAAAGTAAAAACCAGTCAAATTGACTGCTTGCTAGTTCTAGCGTTAACTGGAGTTTCTTTACCTGCTAATGATTTTGCTTCTGATTTCCCCAGAAATGTTTCTATCACTTTAGCTATAAAGGCAACAGAGCAGATGTTAGACGGTTAACTTTACCAAGAAAAGTGGCATGTACTTTTGATATCATAATTGTAAGTCGATAACTGATGCCAAGTTATTATCCCTTTACTGACTAAAAATCTTATATAGATGTACACAAAAATGTGTACACTGTTATTGAATATAAGTATTAACAACCATCACTTGTTGATAAAACAATCATCACTTTTTGTTAATAAAAACAACCATCACTTGAAGTTAATGAAACAACCTTCACTTGAAGTTAATGAAACAACCATCACTTGAAGTTAATGAAACAACCATCACTTGAAGTTATTAAAACAACCTTCACTTGAAGTTAATAAAACAACCATCACTTGAAGTTAATGAAACAACCATCACTTGAAGTTATTAAAACAACCTTCACTTGAAGTTATTAAAACAACCTTCACTTGAAGTTAATAAAACAACCTTCACTTGAAGTTAATGAAACAACCATCACTTGAAGTTATTAAAACAACCTTCACTTGAAGTTATTAAAACAACCTTCACTTGAAGTTAATAAAACAACCTTCACTTGAAGTTAATGAAACAACCTTCACTTGAAGTTAATGAAACAACCTTCACTTGAAGTTAATAAAACAACCTTCACTTGAAGTTAATGAAACAACCATCACTTGAAGTTAATAAAACAACCATCACTTGAAGTTAATGAAACAACCTTCACTTGAAGTTAATAAAACAACCATCACTTGAAGTTAATAAAACAACCTTCACTTGAAGTTAATGAAACAACCATCACTTGAAGTTATTAAAACAACCTTCACTTGAAGTTAATAAAACAACCATCACTTGTTGTTAATAAAAACAACAACCATTTGTTGTAAATAAAAACAACCATTACTTGTTGTTAAAACAACCATTACTTGTTGTTAAAACAACCATTACTTGTTGTTAAAACAACCATTACTTGTTGTTAAAACAACCATTACTTGTTGTTAAAACAACCATCACTTGAAATTAATAAAACAACCATCACACATTTTTATTAAAAACAACCATCACTTGTTGAATATTAAACAACTATCGCTGGTTGTTTATATTAATTATTGGTGGTTGTTTAAAGTTTTAATCCTTCACTGTGCATTTTATTAACAAAAAGTAATGGTTGTTTTACATATCAATTAAATATAATTAATAGCTGAGGATTTAATTATATTTGTATATATTTTTAATTTCTCCTAATTAAAATAATGACGGCATAAAGAAGGAATGGTTTTGATTTAGCTTATAGATTAGTTGCCCCTAAATAAGTTATAGATTAGTTGCCCCTAAATAAGTTTCTTCGAAGCAAGTCATCAACTCAGCGTGGTACCGCCAAGATACATCGCCAATATTAGTACCAATACCAAATTCCACACATTCCTTATTTCAACTCACCTCAAAACCTTTACACGAACAAGTGTGATCATGGGATAGGTATTATGATGAATTTAAACATTCCAAATAATGTTATTTGTGATCATTTTAATCGTACAGAGATACCTAGGCATATTCGCCAAAATATAACTCATAATCTTTTTCCAGGATGCGGTTGTTCCATCTCAAAGAAACCAAGATGACTGCCAGTGTTCTGCTGGAACTGGTTCGTGGTGGGTGTGTGCTTTTTATTTCGCGTTGCAATGGTTAATCGAAATTGCTTATATGCAACTTGATAGGAAGGTGAGTTCACTTTAGATGAGCAGAAACAATACTTTAATTAATTTGAAAGAACTTAGTTACTCTGTATCTAACTGTTAGAACCAAAGATACAGCATTATAGACTATAGTTCATCAATGTGACATGAGCAATTTTGCTCTCAAATGATAATCGCTAGCATTTTGATTATCATTATGAAATACTATTTAAATAACCCTACTAGATAGATTTCTCCTAATAAATAATGAACATATTAATCTACAGTAAATTATAAATGTTAGGATTACATCGTAATAATTTCTGTACCTGTAACCCCATACGTAAATAATACAACAAGTAACTATTATTTTATATTTATTATGTCAATTAACATAGGGAATGTTGTAATAGTTCATATCTAGCGTAGTCTCACTGCTAATTGATGTACTAGCTACATCATATGTATGGAGTGCACTTTCTCAACCATTTGGAATGGCATTTTCTAGATGATATGAGTGGCCCCTATTTCTCTAGCTACGTAGACATGTCCTAGTACGTATCTACGTGTGGTACACTCACCTACAAAACTAACTACACACCTTACTGCATAGTATTTAATCTATTTATTAAGTTCAAGTGTTATGATATCGAAACACACACTAGAACACATATTTACCATATCTATCTCAAGATATGAATATGTAAAGGTAGAATATGTAGTAATTATATAAGATGTTAGGAATGTGGCTACGCGTGTGCCTATTGTAGCTTGTTGTAGCTACTTTACATACCCGGGTACGTTGTAGAGCGGAATCTACGACAGATGGTTGGGAACTCGTAGAGATTGAAGAGACTGTGAATGGCTTGCAGTTAAAAGGAAGAAAAATTAGTAGTAAGAGGTGTGAGTGTGTAGTAAGAGGTGTGAGTGTGTAGTAAGAGGTGTGAGTGTGTAGTAAGAGGTGTGAGTGTGTTACAAGAGGTGTGAGTGTGTAGTAAGAGGTGTGAGTGTGTAGTAAGAGGTGTGAGTGTGTAGTAAGAGGTGTGAGTGTGTTACAAGAGGTGTGAGTGTGTTACAAGAGGTGTGAGTGTGTAGTAAGAGGTGTGAGTGTGTAGTAAGAGGTGTGAGTGTGTTACAAGAGGTGTGCGTGTGTTATAAGAGGTGTGAGTGTGTTACAAGAAGTGTGTGTTACAAGAGGTGTGAGTGTGTTACAAGAGGTGTGTGTTACAAGAGGTGTGAGTGTGTTACAAGAGGTGTGAGTGTGTTACAAGAGGTGTGAGTGTGTTACAAGAGGTGTGAGTGTGTAGTAAGAGATGTGCATGTGTTTGTGGTAATATTTTTTGTGAGGTTAACTCTTGTTTTTTATTAATGTTATAACATTATACTTCATTGAACGCGTGGATGATATCACAAAATCTTATCTAATATGCAAACATATCTTGTTTAATAAACTAGAACTAGTTACTCTCAAAACCTAAAATGTATATTATTTAATAAGGTATATCTTATAGGTCCCCTCCAAACTAATGTTTCATATCTTTTTGCTGCAAACGAAATTTTATAGCATACTAGTGTATTTTCCCGTTAAAAATAACGGGTTATCATCAATACCTGTTATTACGTTACTTTTAATGAATTCAATTAAAATTAAATTTTCTGCATAGTCTAATTTATTTTATAGATAAAATACATTTGAATAAAAACAGGGGAATTTAAATACCAAGTCAATATATTCCCTTCATGTTTAATACACATCGAATAAAAGCGGACACCAAATCTATACTAATAATTTCCTTAGTGTGTTTATTTACATATTTATTTATTTGGTGTCCGCTTCTACACGACGAGTATTAAGCATGAAGAATGTAACTATCATTCTTATCAACTATCGTAATCATTCTTTAGATAATAATCACCCAATTAAGGAAGAAAATTTCAAAATTTTGCAAACTTCAAACCAGGGTGATATTCGTCTATTGGAATCTATATACATTCATAAACAGTCTCCATCGCTCAATGAACAAGCAAGTTCATTTAACTTAGCTATTTTGGGTTAATAACTTATTATTTTCTATGATTTTTCCTTTTTCTTTATTATTTGTGAATTAGTTAGGTGACTTTATTAATTTAGGTATCCATAATACTTCTTATTTCTACTTAATTTGTTTAAAATTAGTCAAAATTAGGATATTGATAATGAATATTGAATTATTCGAAAGCTCTAGAAAAATAAAAGGATGGAAACTTTTTTTGTCGTCTCACTCGCTCTTCATTTCATAAATTTACTAAGATTTCCAAGAAGGAAGCCAATTACTGAAATTATTATATCAAGATATGGACGTGATACACTAAAGATATTTCGGAACTTAGAAAAAGATGACTGGAAATTTAAGAAAAACAATATTGATATCAACTTTTTGGAAACCTGCAAAGAAAATAAGTTAACTCCAAAATTTCTCAACTTTAAATTATACAGGGAGGACATTCGTAACACCGAGCAATATGAAAAATTTCAACAGTTACTTTTGGATGAGGAAATAGGTTCTAAGTTAACTTCAAAAGATAAACTTCTCGACAATAGAATGTAACTATGATACGCACCTGAATATATTGATATGAAATTTAAAAATTCTTTGAGTTAATTCGATTTCTATATTTGAATTTTATCTATTAAATTTAGTAACATATCATGCAGGAAAATAAATTTTAATTGATTTCAATTCATTAAAAGTAACCGAACAACGGGTAATAAATTACTATTGAAAACCCGTTATTTTTAACGGGAAAATACACTAGTAAATAAATAAGTAAATAAACACCCGAGGAAAATTATTAGTATAGCTGATAAATTTTATATGCTTTTTTAAATATTTTCATATTAAAACTGTACAATATCAGTTTTACTTCCGATTTGCTAATTTTCAGTTCAAAGAAAAAGAATGTACACCATTTGTTTTGAATCACAGCTAGATTTTGGGAGCGATCCGGACAAAGGTCAAGGTCATTAATAACTCAATCACTCAAAAAATATTCAACCAAATTGCCTGAAATCTGTTGGGACGATTGGTCAATTCCAGAAATCAGTTTACTAGATTTTGGAATCGAACGGGTCAAAGATTAAGGTCAAGGTCATTTATAACTCAAGCATTATTGAATGGTCAAGATAATTTATAAGCGGCGGCGAAGGTTCGCGCTCTATCGAGTTCCCGTTCAAGTTTGTTTATAAAATTCAAAACAAAAAGTGTACAATCTCTTTCTTTCGCGTCAGATTAGTGTTTCGTACAAATGTTGCACACAGAGTATTAAAAGCTTTAAAAGCATATAGAAAATATGTCTGTGTACTGAACCGAATTCTATGTGATTTGCAGATTAATGGTCCTGGATTTCTATAATATGCAACTAGATGAGGTGCACTCGTAGAGCGCATACCTTCGCCACCGCTTACAAATGACATTTACCTTAACCTTTGACCCAAAATCTAATCAAACGGTTCATGGTTATTGACCAATCGTCCCACAAAATTTCAGGCTATTTGATTGAATACTTTTTGAGATATATATGACCTTGACCTTTGATTGGATTGCTCTCAAAATTTTACCAGATGGTTACTGGATAAAAAGGTTTAATGACCAATCAAATGTGCGAATAACAAAATGACGAATAAATGAACATATGCTGCCTAAGCGTTCACGAAATGCTTTATTTTGTATTATAATTATAATGTGTACATGTTGTTTATAATATAATAGTTTATTATTTATGTATATTCTGCAATGATGGTAATTACAAATTCATGATCTTTGTCTTAATTCTTCTTATCGCTATCTTCTTCTCCTGCTCCTAATGGCCGGCAACAGTGAAATAATAAAACTGAATACTTTTTTTTATGATATACAAGCAGACCTCGCTTTTATTGTACTCCTGTCTTACAAAATCTGTAATAATATCGAGGCATGTCTCGAAGTTATTACAGTACATAAACATAGAAAACAGAGACATTTTTTCTATATTCATAATAACTATAATTTTTGCGGTGTATTTTAACAATAACTACAATAAACATCAATATTAGTGCTCAGATTAGCTTATTACGAGCAATATTGATTCAGAAAAAGATTTTATAGCACAATATTCTTAACAATACTAAACAAGTGATTGGTAACTAAATGAGATATAAAAGAATTAGCTTGATATTGGAATTTTTAGTGTTACGTTTAATTATTTAAACGTAAAAACGTCTGTGCTATCAGACAATTCCATTTTATTTCGGACTCGTACTATAAGCATACAGTATATAATAATTATTATTTACCTCTATTGTAATTATTCTATTCTCTTTCTTACGTTATCACACATATAGTCTTGTTATAGTACCCAGATATTTCAGTTCCATATTTTGGATACTCATAACTCATTAATTAATGCAAAATATTAAAGGATGTAACTAACATAAATAAGTCAACTTGTTTAGCATAATTATAATCGATAGAACATTTTGTATGTGTTCATGTGAAATGGTTCGGCTTAAGTCACTATAATAATATTATATATTCACACCTGGCTATTAATATAATAGTGAAAAATTATATGAAATTTATTCCATATACACTTTAAAATACAAAATAAAGCAATTCGTGGAAAAAATGTCCGTGAACGAAATGTTCGTGAGACGAAATGTCCGTTGGACGAAATGTCCGTAGACGAGATGTCCTAGACCCCTGCCTAAAATATAACAATTTATCCGGAGCCAGGAGATGACCTTTAAAAATGAGCAGTAATCAAATCTTAAGACCATTGTTATAGGAATTAATCTTTAAAAAAAGTAAGGAAGGCAAAATTATTCCTCTCGCCAGTGCCAATATGTTTAACGATTCTTTCTTTGTTTCAGGTGGAGTTTGGCTAAGCTGAGAGATGTGAAATGGCAGCAGAGTTCCTACCCCTCTGCGATGTCCTCTTCAACATCATATCTCTCACATCTTATTTCTGTGATGTGGTGTTCGACTGCGTCACTATCTATACTCTTTACGCCGAGGAAAAATTCGTTTGGTTTTACACCACTCTTGGCATTGTCCTCAGTTCCCTCTTCATAAGTCAAGTTTGCTCAATAATCTGGCATCTTGATTCTTATCGAGAGGGACGAAAAACGAAGCCATGGATTCTTGCGTTCCAGCATTTTTTCTTGGGCGGAGTATTGATGCGTTATTTCATGCTATTTGTTCCTGTGGATCTTAGACACGTGAAACATGAAGTGAGGGACCTTTGTGTGCTCAGAATGCTACATGGTTTCTGTGAATCAGCTCCCATGCTGTTAGTTCAACTTTTCCTCATATGGAAAAATTCATCTGTTAGCGAAATAACTGAGCTCAATTTAGTTTCAACTGGTCTCTCGCTTTTCAATGTCTGTTGGGCTCTTGCTTCGTTCAATAAGAATCTTCGCAGACACAATGTTCACAGACTTGTGCTGACTTGGTTAGGTGTTATTTGCCAACTTCTCTGGAGACTAGGCACCATCACTTCTCGATCTCTCTCCCTGACTGTCTATGCAACTCTGTATGGCTACTGGGTGTTGTTGGTGATAGCACTTCACTGGCTATCAATGTTCCTTTGGCTTATTTCGCCCAAGAATGTTTTTCATGGTGAAAAGTTGCCTTTTATCAAGAAAATGGGTCTCTCCATGTTGATAGCATTCTGTTATATATTTTGTTATGTAAATATACAAGAAATCAGTTCACGTCACAAAATGGCAGCGTTCTATTTCACAATGTTGTTGGAAAATACTCTCCTTGTATCAGTGTGGCTAGGTAGTCTCAGGACTAGTCCTTGGTACCAACATTCCGTGACATTTACAGTATTCTTATCTTTTGCACTGGGCATCATGTTCATGCTTCTCTACTATAGACATTTTCATGTAAAAAGACTGCAACAGTATCATCAAACTGCTGCAACTACTGCTGTTTACCACTGCTCAGGTGAGATAAAATGAAAGGTGCTCATATTTTATAGTCGGATGAAAATGTTAATTATTAATAATGTTATTATTACTATATTTCAGGGTGCAGAATGGATGAATGTTCGGACAAATCTCATCGAATGCCATTCCCCTATTACTTGAATGAATTGAGTGCAAGTGACAATAGCACTATAGCATCAGACAGCAGACACGTCAAAGTCAACAACATCACTCAGAGACCGTACAGCCATAGGCCTAGACTGCATTACATCACTAATGATAGTCTTCAGGTAGCGGGAGTATTTAACTGCAAATTCAATCCAGCTATCAAAAGAAAGAAAAAGAAACCCACTTCGTTCGTCCCCTCTCCCCCGCCAATCCTGGCATCTCTTAATATTCCAAATAACACAGTCGCTGCTCTCAATGGCAGAAATACACCTTTCTGGAAGAAACCAATCTCATACCCAGCCTGCAGTGATCACGAGGGAAGCATTGGGTCCAGAGTAAATATACAACAAAAGCTACAAGAGAAGAAGAAGCAACAAATTGCGGAACTTCATCAAATCGAAGAAGAGATCAGGAGTGGCAAGCTCAAAAGACCTCATCCTGCAGAAATATCTAATTCAGAAACTTTATCCCAAATACCGAAAGCAAAAAAACAACCCTGGGCGAAGCCTGAACCGCCAATGCAATATCCGTATTTTATTGATGAAGGATCAAATGATGGTTCCTTCATTCCTCGTAAGAAAAGATCCCAGACTCCTGAGATACTCCTAGTACCTCATTATTTAGAAAACTCTAGAATATATTACGAGTATCAAGATCCAAGATGGAAATATGGTAATAACTACCACTTACCTTCTGATGAAATTAGTAACTCCAGTTGTTCTAAAAGATCAACTACAGGAAGAAGAACAAAAACTCGTAATAAAAAAATAGAACTGCCCGACAGAGACAAAGTAATTTATAAATCAGTTAGAGCTTCCTCTGATCTGGATAGTCAAATTTCTCTGCCTCGGTCAAACACATTGCCAAGGGAATTCAAGTACTACAGAAGACCAGAAAACCGGAAATATATGCGAAATGACCATATTATGTCATCTACAAATTCAAGCGATGGTAAGTTCTGTGAATCACTTTATTATACAGTCAGTAGCTACTTTGATATTTTTCGTAGTTAACCTTGATATTTAAATCTTGACTTATTTAAGAATTAAATCATTTATTTTTTAATAATAGCCATTCCACATTGTTCATAACCAGTTGCTCTTCTCTTTCAGGAGATGTTGACTCCTGTGATGAAGCAGATAAACTCTCATCACCAGCTGCCTCTCTCATGACTCTCCACCGTCCCAGTTACATCCTCCAGTCCCCCTCCATTCACCACCAGAATCTGCCCTACAACACCCCCACCAACAGACTCATTCACCCCAATCGTAACACCCCATCGCCACGCCTTCTCCCGACTTATCCATCATCCCTCCAGCAGCTTCAACTGCCTTTACCCGGGGGTAGAGCGGCCATGAGTGGCAAGCCCCATAAGACCAAGAATACACATGAAACAAAACTCTAAAATGACTTGTATATACTGTATAAATAACGTAATTAGTGTAGCAATACTATTTTAAATGATGGTGCAGTTTAATGTTATAGTTTTGTATTAAAGAGAGCAACTCAGGGATTTCAAAGATCTATTTCGCTCCTCTGCATTTCTCAGCAGTACAATTATCATGCTAAGGTTTGACTCTATATATCTGAGCTAATATAATAATATCCATGACAAACCTTGTAACTAAATTAGTGAATATTTCTCAGAAGTACCTATATAAACTTATAGAGTATGGTGGAATTAATCCGCTCATAATCCTAGTAATCCTAAATATTGCAAGTCTGTTCATGCATATTTTATCTATAACATGAAAAATGTTCTTGTATATAATGTATATTTAGTGATATTTTTGTAATAAACATCCTGTTGCTTCTCATAAACTTCATCGATTGGATTCTTTAACTTTACCCTTAAAAATAGATAGAGAAAAAATTACTAATCTGAAAATTACGTTTCAGTCAATCTAAGTTAGAAAACCATTAATATATTAAAATGGTAAATTAATTCTTTTAATTGTACCCATCTCTTTCTCGATTATTTCATATAATTAATTGAAAACAATAAACTCAGCTATAAATTTGACAGAGACATAAATATCTTCAGATGATACTTATTAGTCCTTTCGTTACGATGGATATATGTTACGCGCCATATGCCGATTTGCGTAATCTCGAGATTGCGCTGCGCGTTTTCAACCCCCTCATGCCGAGCGTGCGTTAATACCTTCATTTTACCTATTATGAAATCGAACATTAATATACATGTGTATTGGGGAGCGTGCCACCCCCAAACCCCATGTCAGGTCATTAAACAATCATGAAGTGTGCAGTACAACAAACTAGTAGATACAACAAACTACATAACGGCTATTCATGTGGAGAGTTTCAAAGTAATCGTCATTTATTTCTTGTCATCTTTGTTGGCTTTTTCAAAGTAATCTTCATATATGTATATATAAAATAATACATACACATATATAACTCTTCGATTTCATAATAAATAATAAAATGAAGATTTTAAAGCTCGCTCTGTATTAGGGGGTTAAAACGCGCAGCGCATTCTCGAGTGTGCAAATGACGCGGAACAGATATTTAAGCTTTAAAATTAAACTCGCTCCAATTTATTTTATTGCATATTCATTAATTGCAAGAACTGATTTTGTGAGAAATTACAAACCACTTTGTTTATTCATATATTTTATATTAAATTACCAATAACTCTAACGTTATGAATCATGGGGAGATGAGAGGCTATACAATTGAAAGAATAAACTGAATTTAAATCAGAAATTATTGGAATTAATTCGGCATTCAGTGAAACTGGTTAAATGTTCAATTATATATGAAATACGAAGATGTTGGTTCGCGGATTTCTCAACACTCTTGTAGGCGACTGTCCTTCCGTGTTGGGTAAAATACCGTAGACTTTTTTCATATTTTCTTACCAACAACTCCGATCTCTGGATCTCGACCCAAATAATTACGAATTATCGGTCGATTCCACATCTTCGGTCATATAAGAAAAACGATATACCTACCTAATAATTATTTTTTAATTAATTTTATTAGTATCCATGATACCTGCATAACTATAAGAAAAAGCAATATTAATGATTATAATATTAAATCTTTATTGGTATCAAAGATACCGGCAGGTATCATGAGAGCCAATAGAAATAAAAATTAAATAATTATTAGGCCTAGGTATATGATATGATATATCGTATAAAGGTATCTTATATGACCGAAGATGTGAAATCGACCGATAATTCGTAACTTACCCGAAATATGAAATACGGAAGATGTTGGTTGTCGACAGTCGTATTCCTACAAACTCTTAATTCCGACTGTCCCTCCGTGTTTAGGTTTGTTGCCGAGTGACATTGTAGCAGAAGAGTTGTCAGCTGTCAGTGAGTGCTCTGTCCATCTGAGCCTGTTACAAACTACAAAGCATCACCTAATTAGGTGAGTTCTATTCGTTGACAATCTCACCCTGAAATAGCTACCTAGATTTACTACATACCTAACTAATGAAAGTTGTCATTGTGTATTTAATATTCCCTTTGTTGAAACTTTAGTCAGCCTCTCAAGTGTCAAGTCCGACACTCACCCCCAAACGCTGCTATTTAATTCGGGGTCAGATTTGTCTGGAATTATAACTTATAGGTAACTAGGGGCTAAATACCTAATATAAAATTTTTCACCTAACTAGTCCTAAAGGCTAACTACCTACCTACCTATCTTCTATCTTTCAAATTGTTTTTGAAAAATTAATTAAGGCAGAGTTTCTCAAAGAAATCCTCTACCTTTCCCTCTTTTTTTCAGTAAAATGCATGTAATTATATGCCAGTTAATGAAGCAGGTCCAAACTCGCCAACTTAATAGCGAGTTTGAACTTTCAGACAATTATTTCAGGCTAACAGATGAATTGTCACATTGTGGAGGCTAAATGCTGCAGATTATACAGTTCCCATTAATTTATTTCTGCATTTTAAGGTCCTCTAAACTCCAACAGAGTAATTAATTCATCAGTAAAGACCACTTTTTCCAGAGTGGGCAGAAACTGGTAAAGTGTTTGTACCAGACCAGTCTGAAACGAAGGTCTCCTCAGACCTAGGATTTTTTGCTGAAATTGGGATTTGGGCGCAGCAAATAACATGGGAACATAGGAATTAAATAGGACTGAGGACTCGCCCGCCACTCTTGCCCGCCACTCTGGAAAAAGTGGTCTTTTCTGATGAATTAATTACTCTGTTAGAGTTTTGCAAACCTTAAAATACAATAATAAATTAATGGGAACTGTCTAATCCGTAGCATTTAGCCTCTGAAATTCATCTGTTAGCCTAGGCCCTAAGGTATTTTCCAGAGTGGCGTGGGCGCAGGATTAATCCACAAATCCTGCTGTACTTTTCACACTGGGTAGTGGCCTAGTGGGTACCAGATTGTATTTGGTAAATTCCATTATTGATTATTCCAATGATATGTCAGGAGATATTCAATTTCTCTAATAAAAAAATTCCTGCAATGTCAGACTCCAGTCTGCAGAATATGGAACATTTTTCCAAGACTCTCTGCGAGAGTTTTTGATTGAGTTTTAGAAATTTGAGATCTCTGCTGGAGATCTTGAATTAATTCCTATGTTACCATTAATTTAGCTGCGGGAGATTTTGAATTAATTCCTATGTTACCATCAATTTAGCTGCGGGAGATTTTGAATTAATTCCTATGTTGCCGTTAATTTAACTGCGGGAGATTCTGAATCTACTACTGAAGTACTGAGAGTAACTGTCTCTCAAATTAAAATCTCTGCAGGAGAAGAGACACATTCTACAGACAGACAATGTCTGAGGATATTTAGCTATTAATTCCTATATTACCATTAATTTTTGGAGGAGAAAATGGAAAAATATTGGAGGAGAAAATGGAAAAATATTGGAGGAGAAAATGGAAAAATATTGGAGGAGAAAATGGAAAAATATTGGAGGAGAAAATGGAAAAATAATGGAGGACTAGACAAATTGATGAAAAATATTGCTAGCTATTTCTTAAGATTTTTGAAAAAGTAAGAGGAGTTCAGTGCACTGCACCAAATACAAACTGGTGTTTGTAGAGATCTTTTATTGTGATTTGTGTTCACAGTAAAATTAATGTAAATAACTCATAGATCATAGAATGATAGAGATCAGAAGTGTTCCTGTGTTCCAATTTGACATATCGGTGGAATTTACCATGAAATACAGACTGGCCTGTGTTTGTAGCAAAATTAATGTAAGTTCAAGTTAAAATTTTCCAGAGAATCTTTTGTATCGGCTCTGGTCTCTCAAAAATAAAATCATAATCAAATTATATACTCTTTATTTATAAAAGTATGATCAAGTCAGATGTTAAAATCATACATCAAAACGAAAATATCTACAAATAATAATAAAGTTTTTTTTTAAATTTATACTAGCTACCTGACAGGTAGCTAGTATAACCAAATTCTAATTAAAATATTTACATGTTAAGCAGGGACAACCTGCCAGGCATTCTCTTCAGTACCCACCCCAATCCCCACTGATATAAACTCAGCAGAGATTTGGAGTGTGACCTACCAGGAGGGCTTTAGGGAAAATACAATACGGCCAGTCTGCAGAATATGGGAGATATTTGGGATATTCTCTCTGGAACAATTTTGAATTAATTCCTATATTTAGCTACATTAATTTTGCTACGAACATTTCTGAATTAATTAATAATCCCTATATTTACATTAATTTTGCTACAAACAGAATAAGAGATCTCTACAAACACTTTACCAGCTTCTGCAGACTGGCAATACGGGGAGATGCTGGGCATTCTCTTCATTATAATTTATAATATAGGAATTAATTCAAAATTGTTTGTAGGGTGTTTATGAGCCATATTATTTTACTTGGATTATAGGAGGAAATTATTAAAATATTAAGGTTGTTTCCAAAACTGTTCAGATAATGTTAAAGATGTCCTATATTTTGCAGACTGGTTTTTTCATTTGTGATGAACTGATAAACTTCTAACTTTCTCAAATTAATCTTCTTTTCTCCTTTCTGCTGCGGTTCTGCAGAGTGCACCATCTTTCACTTTCCGAGTATGTCAGACTGTCAGTTAAAGACTTGAAGCCAATTAATTGGCTCATATTGTCCATTGTTGACTCATTTCAAAAGATCAAAATTCAGAGTTGTCAAATTAGCTCAATTTTTCAAATTAATTCTTATATTCCCATCTAAATAAATTCCCATGTTTTAACATAGGAATTTTGACTCTAAAATGACCCAAATTGAACTTTAATCTGAATTTTTGAATATTTTGGCTCAAAATTGGCTTATAATTTTTGTCACCCTCAAAACAGAGCTTCTTGAATCTGTTCTCAGCAAAATGCATGTGAATATTGATATAACTAGGTGGAAATTAAAGATTCTTTGCACAGAAATTGTCAGAATTGTACTGCAGACTCAACGTTTTTGATTAGCGTCGACCAGGGTGATCCGTCGCACTAAGAGGATTGGGGCTGTTAAGCGCACTCAAATTTTAACAGTGGAGGAATAAATAAATAATTTTGGAAACCTGATTACACTATTGGAAAGTTTATAATATGTTCTATAAAAAGTATAAATCTAGTAATTTTCATATAATTTCATTCGGTGGAGTCTGTGGAAGTATAAAAAATTTATAGTATGTAAACAGAGGATTTGTTTTTTAGTCCTATAAAATCTATTCCAGATTAGCTAGGTATACTAAAATGCCACAACTTTAACATTGGGTTATGCATGAAATCTAACCAATATTTACATGAAAAAGAGTAAAATCTTTATGGACTGGACTGTTCAGGACACAATTTTTGCAAAATTGATAGATAAGTTTTGGAAAAAATTGTTACCAAACTAGACTCTCTTGAGACAAATCTGAGCCCAATTTTAGAAAATGGTGATCTCTGAGGTAGATCTTTGATTAATTCCTATGTTACCATTAATTCAGCTACGGGAGATTCTAAATCTGTTGCTGAGAGTAACTCTATCTCAATTTGAAATCTTTGACATTATGCAAAGTGGCCAAAGACTCCTTTAAAAAAACACATGTTTAATATTCAATAAATGCAGTGGTACCTATTTATATGACAGGCATTTTCAATGTTTTCAGATCATTTCAGGTCTTTACACCATGACAATAAATGTCTTAAATAATTTGAATTTAGTTATCTTCACTCTTCCCATTCTGTAGAATATGGGTCATTTTCTATGTGCATGATCCTGAATTATCTTCTTTATGAGTATATGTACATGTGATATAGTCTCAAAAATCCTATACCATATATCTCCAAAACTCTAAATAGAAGTATTTTAAATTCAAACAATTTATCAAAGTAAAGATATTAAATACTTGACAATTTTATTTACTATTTTCATTATTAATTTGATTATGCTTTTTAAAATTTATATTGTAACCACTGTTTACATATTACTTTTGTTTTTATTTCAGCATGGCACTGGTTGGCAGAGAATTATTCGGTTACCTGGACAGTAACCAGAGTGACATTGTGGAGGAAATACAGCGCATGGTACGCACACAACTCTCGGAAGTGAAGGACTCGTGGCTCATCAATGGCTTGATAGACTACTTTGTCGAAACTAACAGGTATAGACTACTTTGTCGAAACTAACAGGTATAGACTACTTTGTCGAAACTAACAGGTATAGACTACTTTGTCGAAACTAACAGGTATAGACTACTCTGTCGAAACTAACAGGTATAGACTACTCTGTCGAAACTAACAGGTATAGACTACTCTGTCGAAACTAACAGGTATAGACTACTCTGTCGAAACTAACAGGTATAGACTACTCTGTCGAAACTAACAGGTATAGACTACTCTGTCGAAACTAACAGGTATAGACTACTCTGTCGAAACTAACAGGTATAGACTACTCTGTCGAAACTAACAGGTATAGACTACTTTGTCGAAACTAACAGGTAGCTGTAGACTGCTTTGTCGAAACTAACAGGTAGCTGTAGACTGCTTTGTCGAAACTAACAGGTATAGACTGCTTTGTCGAAACTAACAGGTATAGACTGCTTTGTCGAAACTAACAGGTATAGACTACTCTGTCGAAACTAACAGGTATAGACTACTCTGTTGAAACTAACAGGTATAGACTACTCTGTTGAAACTAACAGGTATAGACTACTTTGTCTAAACTAACAGGTATAGACTACTTTGTCTAAACTAACAGGTATAGACTACTTTGTCTAAACTAACAGGTATAGACTACTTTGTCGAAACTAACAGGTATAGACTACTCTGTCGAAACTAACAGGTATAGACTACTCTGTCGAAACTAACAGGTATAGACTACTCTGTCGAAACTAACAGGTATAGACTACTCTGTCGAAACTAACAGGTATAGACTACTCTGTCGAAACTAACAGGTATAGACTACTCTGTCGAAACTAACAGGTATAGACTACTCTGTCGAAACTAACAGGTATAGACTACTCTGTCGAAACTAACAGGTATAGACTACTCTGTCGAAACTAACAGGTATAGACTACTCTGTCGAAACTAACAGGTATAGACTACTCTGTCGAAACTAACAGGTATAGACTACTCTGTCGAAACTAACAGGTATAGACTACTCTGTCGAAACTAACAGGTATAGACTACTCTGTCGAAACTAACAGGTATAGACTACTCTGTCGAAACTAACAGGTATAGACTACTCTGTCGAAACTAACAGGTATAGACTACTCTGTCGAAACTAACAGGTATAGACTACTCTGTCGAAACTAACAGGTATAGACTACTCTGTCGAAACTAACAGGTATAGACTACTCTGTCGAAACTAACAGGTATAGACTACTCTGTCGAAACTAACAGGTATAGACTACTCTGTCGAAACTAACAGGTATAGACTACTCTGTCGAAACTAACAGGTATAGACTACTCTGTCGAAACTAACAGGTATAGACTACTCTGTCGAAACTAACAGGTATAGACTACTCTGTCGAAACTAACAGGTATAGACTACTCTGTCGAAACTAACAGGTATGGACTGCTTTGTCGAAACTAACAGGTATGGACTGCTTTGTCGAAACTAACAGGTATGGACTGCTTTGTCGAAACTAACAGGTATGGACTGCTTTGTCGAAACTAACAGGTATGGACTGCTTTGTCGAAACTAACAGGTATAGACTACTTTGTCGAAACTAACAGGTATAGACTACTCTGTCGAAACTAACAGGTATAGACTACTCTGTCGAAACTAACAGGTATAGACTACTCTGTCGAAACTAACAGGTATAGACTACTCTGTCGAAACTAACAGGTATAGACTACACTGTCGAAACTAACAGGTATAGACTACACTGTCGAAACTAACAGGTATAGACTACTCTGTCGAAACTAACAGGTATAGACTACTCTGTCGAAACTAACAGGTATAGACTACTCTGTCGAAACTAACAGGTATAGACTACTCTGTCGAAACTAACAGGTATAGACTACTCTGTCGAAACTAACAGGTATAGACTACTCTGTCGAAACTAACAGGTATAGACTACTCTGTCGAAACTAACAGGTATAGACTACTCTGTCGAAACTAACAGGTATAGACTACTCTGTCGAAACTAACAGGTATAGACTACTCTGTCGAAACTAACAGGTATGGACTACTCTGTCGAAACTAACAGGTATGGACTACTCTGTCGAAACTAACAGGTATGGACTACTCTGTCGAAACTAACAGGTATGGACTACTCTGTCGAAACTAACAGGTATGGACTACTCTGTCGAAACTAACAGGTATGGACTGCTTTGTCGAAACTAACAGGTATGGACTGCTTTGTCTAAACTAACAGGTATGGACTGCTTTGTCGAAACTAACAGGTATGGACTGCTTTGTCGAAACTAACAGGTATAGACTACTTTGTCGAAACTAACAGGTATAGACTACTTTGTCGAAACTAACAGGTATAGACTACTCTGTCGAAACTAACAGGTATAGACTACTCTGTCGAAACTAACAGGTATAGACTACTCTGTCGAAACTAACAGGTATAGACTACTCTGTCGAAACTAACAGGTATAGACTACTCTGTCGAAACTAACAGGTATAGACTACTCTGTCGAAACTAACAGGTATAGACTACTCTGTCGAAACTAACAGGTATAGACTACTCTGTCGAAACTAACAGGTATAGACTACTCTGTCGAAACTAACAGGTATAGACTACTCTGTCGAAACTAACAGGTATAGACTGCTTTGTCGAAACTAACAGGTATAGACTGCTTTGTCGAAACTAACAGGTATAGACTACTTTGTCGAAACTAACAGGTATAGACTACTTTGTCGAAACTGACAGGTATAGACTACTCTGTCGAAACTGACAGGTATAGACTGCTTTGTCGAAACTAACAGGTATAGACTGCTTTGTCGAAACTAACAGGTATAGACTGCTTTGTCGAAACTAACAGGTATAGACTGCTTTGTCGAAACTAACAGGTATAGACTGCTTTGTCGAAACTAACAGGTATAGACTGCTTTGTCGAAACTAACAGGTATAGACTACTTTGTCGAAACTAACAGGTATAGACTACTTTGTCGAAACTAACAGGTATAGACTACTTTGTCGAAACTAACAGGTATAGACTACTTTGTCGAAACTAACAGGTATAGACTACTTTGTCGAAACTAACAGGTATATAATATTTTATGATATTCATTAATTGTTTAGCTGCATTTAATTACCTCAGAGCTTCTTCTTCTTAAATTGTTGTTAGAATTAATAATAAGACTATAATTAATACATGTAACTTTTAGGTGCTATCTGTATCTGAAGATATAAACTTCCTACAAATAATTTAAATTTGTTTTTAATGAGTTTCATTAATGATATTGCTAAGATGGTTAGTTGCTAATTACATGCTAAGTTTTTTACCTAATGAATATACTAAATAATAATAACTAGGCTTTAAACTGATTCATTTAATGTAGCTACATAACTAACACACTACATCCTGAGGTTTTCACAGTTTTTACTAACGTAATAATAAATTTATTTATTTCTAATTAACTTTTCTACCATAAGGAGATTGAAAGGTAAAATAGTTTTATATATAATTATTTATGTACAAAACAATTTCACTATAGAATGGTAAGGAGTATTGAGTCAACTCTGAAAGCACTCTTTGAGGTGCAAACTATATAGATAACACTTCACATTAAATGTTTTTTTTAAGTAACTCTGACTTCTGAAAGAATTCTGCAATACCATAATAATGTGTTTTCTAATTGAAAAAAATCAGTCCTATTAATCTACTAAAAAATGTTCTAACTAAAAATACAAATAAGGTTAAAAATATATAATAGCTAAATACTATCATGTTCATCAAAATATGACAATAGACTGTAAAAAGGACTAAACAAATGTATAGCAATTTGAGTTAGCAATAGAGCCACAGTTAGTAGCTACCTCACAATCAGTTTTGATAATCATCCTACCTCTGTTCTGAAGAATATTACTATCCAGATTAATATAGATAATTTAAGCTTCTCTTTACTTTATCTGTTTCTTCTATTATAAGAGTTGATGAGAGCTGATGATTCTTATATATCAAAAAAAAAATTGTAACAGAAGAGTTTTGGTATGTTATAGTTGATAAATATTTAATTCAATGTCATGACATTCAATTGAAATATTGATGGGTTGCTATAAATAGATAAATTTAACCTAATTCCATTTGTTCTGTTACAGTGCCCAGGCTCTGGAACTGATCCTTGATGCTCCTCGCCACCATGACAGATACTTCTTGAATTACATATCAGATGGTCTTCAGAAGAAGAGAAGGCCCTTCATTCTGATGTTCATCCTGTTCTACGGTGTGCGCAGAAACCCCCCTCCATCCTGGGTGCGCAAGTTGTGTAAGCACTCAGCAATGAAAGAACTACTAAACTGTCTGGGCGCTAAGTCTGATGGTCTGACTGTAGTGGCTGGTCTGATGACTTTATGTGGCCTGGTGATATATGCATCTAGAGATATAGATAAGAACTGCTTGCAACATATATTCGAAATGTTCTGGAGAGTGGCTCACTGGATGCCACAAACTTCAGATGATGGCAGTATGAGAGACTACATAAGTGCTACTTTGCACTCTCTCTTTGTCAGGCTTTATGCTGTCTATCCATGCAATTTAGTTCAATATTTCCGTGTACACTGTACAGGAACCTATGACAAGATATTTTTCCAAAATACAATCAAACCTATGATTGATCAGGTGAGGTTACATCCTTTCCTATTCACGTTCACTAAAGAGTTAGAAGTTGACCAAGGGTTCATCATTAAAGATGATAGGAGTGCCGTGACTCAGTGGGCTTTGGTAGCTCTAGATCCGTTAGAAAGCACTTGTGAGGAACCACCAGTTCTTGTGGATCCTGAAGTGTGTAAAGCTTCTTTCACTGATTTCAAGTGCTGGGCACATAGAACACAAGAAGACTTTTTCTGGTCCCCTTCTCATTCTGCCAGTAGTAACTTTGCTCAAGTGGAGCGTCCACATTCTGTCCCCACCACCCCCTTGCCTAATCCTCTCTCCAATCCTGTGTACCCTAAGGGTGCTAAGGAGTCTCCTCCAGAGGCCGCTGTGGAAGCTACTCCTGACCCAACCCCTAATTCAACACCTCACTTGTCTGATGCTCATAGGCAGAAGTTAGCTGGAGCCATAGGAACTACTAACAATCCACGCAAACAAATAATAGGTGAAAATGAAAACTTGATAGACTCTGTTCCTCCTAGCAGCACCCTATTTAGATTATTGAACACAATTCAGACTCGAAGGGAAGGAGGGGCAGCTGGTCCATCTGCTGCTAACGTTGCTTCTAATGCACCACCAGAAGCCTCTGGAGTGTCTAGGAGAGATATTAGCCTTTCTCCTACAGAGGCCCATGACAGAAACTCTATTTGGTCTCCCCCACAACACTCGTATGCCTCTAGTTTCAATAATGGTTTTTCTTCTACCACTGTATCTCCTTTACCTTCAGATCAACTCATTGAAAAAGACTCTGACGAACAGCAGCCTAACATACTGCCTACAGTTCAGGAAGAGCCTTCAGTTCGATCTCGCAAGAAATCTGTGTTTGTGCAACCCTCTCTTGACATGCTTCAGTTCTCAGACGCTCAGGCAACAGCACAACAGACATCTGAAGGTGGAGGAGAAAAATCAGAAGTAGAGGAAGGACCATCCGGAACGCTAGTGGATGATCAAAATGATACCAGAAAAGAATCTTTAGAGACAAACAGTTCTGAACTTGAAGAGGAAGAAAGTCAAGGCTTAGGACCCCCGTCTAACTCATCGATGATAGAACTTGTTGAAAAAGCTAATCTTCCACGTCTACGATTCTTGAGCCAATGTGGACCGCCTTTAGATTCTGCCCAATTGGATAGCATTACTCCAGCTGAGAGGAAAGGAAATATAACAATGGACCAAAGTGTGATGACTCGCAGCCGATCTTTTAGTTCATTACAGGGTTTAGAAACTGCTGATCTGGACTTATCCAGTTCTAGTAAATTGATGCCAAATTATTCTCAAGTCAAATTGGATGCATCAACGCAAACTCAAGCGTCTGCCGCCATTGATCCATTTGATAAACTCATAGAAACTTTCGTCACTAATCGCCCTCCTAAAATAGCCAGTGAGAATGATGATGGATTAATGGGGTCGACTAGTCCTCATATTTTGTTAGAGAATTACATCAAGAGAAAGGTGATAGATTGTGCTGAACCGCTACCTACATTTAGAACAAAAAATCTGAAAACTGCTGAAGACATGATCAACAGCCAACTCTATGCGATGTATGCTCTTATGGTGCTGGAGAGACAGAAGAGAAGGATTCATGCCACTCGCAACAGGCGAATCTTGGCAGTTGCCAAAAGAGTTCAGGAAGTTGTTGAAGCGAATAAATCTTTAGAAACAAAGCTTGAAAAGCAGTTGGATGAGTATAGGAATGTGAGTGAAAACAACAAGTTCATGGCAAGTTGTTATCAGAAGATGAAACGGGCAATGGATCGTGATTTGAAGGAGAAGAAATTAGTAATGAAGAACTATGATCCTAAAACCAAGACACTAGATCTAGATGCTACCGTCATTACTAATCTTACCCGTACAGTTAAGACCTCTCAAACGGATGAAGAGAAGGACAAAGTTGTGGTGATACTGCACCGTCCTTCTGATGTGGAGAAAGATGTTGAAAAAGACAGCATGTATCGTCTGATGGGAGCAGTCACCAAGAATTTAGATGATTCTCGTGCTCTAAACAGAGAAAATAGCGTCAAGATTGCTCAATTCCAAGAGAAAATATCTAAAACCGCTTCGGAAGAGGAAGCTATCAATACCCTCAAGAATGAGAAGGAAATGACTCGTCAAAATATTGCTGTGATGAAAATTCAGCTCACAATGAAGGATGAGTTGCTGTTGGAAACCATGAACAGAGTTGAAGGTTTGGAGGAGGAGTTAAGGACCGCTAAGTGCAACTTGGAAAATGCAAACGAGACTTTGAATGAGTATGAGAAGAAATTAGTGAAGAATAAATCTACATTGTCACCAGTGGACACTGTGGCCCTCATCAGAATAAGTGGAGATGTGATGAAGAGAGAGGCAGATACTCTCAAGGAGATGGAGGCTATGAAAAAGCGTATGAAAATCAATGAGGAGAAAGTAGCTCAGTTTGAGCAGGAGTCCATCAGACTCAGAAAACTGAATGCAGAAATGGAAGAGAAGTTGCTGAGAGTCACTGCTGATAAAGCCGTATTGGAGAGAAAGAGCGATGCATTTCCCGGTCAAAACGGGTTTAGCCGCATGGACCTGATCAACCAAAACCCCAACACCTTCATTAACAGGGCTGCTGCCTCCTCAACGAGGCCCATAGGGTTCCATAGCACTGCTCCTGGAGGCAATAGTAATGCAGGAGGTGCCAGTAGAAAGTGAGTCCTGCTATTTAATCTCAACGCGCAACTGATTTTAATTAATGGTGCAATTATTGTTTATTTAAGAGAATAAATATATAGTGATATTTTTATATAGACTTGTTAGTCTGGTATTAAAAGTTCTTCCTTCCTATGCTATCTCTAGTTACATTAAATGTTGCTGTATTGTTGGCAATATATTATTAATGAATATAATTAATTAGTGAATATCTGATATTTAAAAATATGATTAATTACTTGATTATCTAAGTTTCAATAAATTTAGTTTAATGTTCTTTATCCATACAGCCAAGTTTAATTGAAGTTATTTGAATTTATATTATATATCGGTTTACATTTCTAAATTAATACATATTATGAGTTCAAAATATATATGAAATATAGATATTGTTTTCATATCCTGGTGTTTTTTTTTATCAAATTCACAGTTTAATCTATTATTTCCTGTGATGGTGAAAGTGATTAAATTAAATTTGTATAACTTGATATTCTTGATTAGTTAACGCTTCATTTCCCTCTTCTATCTTTGAATGCAGACCTTTGCACTTTCGTACTTAACACATTTCTAAAGGACCGTACACACGTAGGGTTTTTTAAGTCTTTCCACCAGACTTTTTGCTAAGCTCCTCCTACTTTTAAGAATATAAGAAAAAACTATAAATCGTACAATTTTATTAGTTGGTATCCATGATACCTGCAGGTATCATAAATATTATGTCGTTGTTTCTTATATTCTTGTGGAAAAAGAAGGAGCTTAGCAAAAAGTCTGGTGGAAAGACTTAAAAAACCCTACGTGTGTACGGCCTTTTACTAAGTTAGTATTTCGGTCAGAGGGCCACTTTTCTGTGAGATTGTTTTAGCAAACTCCACTTTATTTATCTAATTCTTTTATTCTCTTGGTACTCAAACTAGGTGACAGTTTACACTACCAGGTAGGAAAAAATTCAGTATTCGTAATATATCAAAAAGTTGATTGCTAATCAATCATTGTCCCACATCTCCTGCAGATTAAGTTGGGCTATAGATATGAATTCATAGATATTGCTTATCTAAGAGTAATATAAAGTTGATATAGATCATTTTAAGAATGACGTCATAAAACAAAAACAATGAATTTTCGAACTCTCCATCTAAAACTACTGATCATTTTGTTGTAATATCAGCTCAAAAATTGACCGCAAGAGAATCTTAATGACTTAACAATATACCATTAAATGCATGTAAATTACGTGTGCTAAAATGCCTCTCCTGAAAAATAGCTTTTTTAGAAATGTGGGTGTTCTCGCAAATGAGTGGTAAAACTATTAAAGAGTGAATTCTGAGATGATTAAGTATGATTTTAGTACATTTGACTTAGTAAATCATAAAATTCGATTATTATCACTTAGAGTAGGAAGATAACGTGAGAACATATTTTGTGACTACTAAAAAGTCAGACTGGTACGATAATGTTAATAAGAATATATTTTTCTTATTTAACCAATCATACAATTTTAACAGTATAAATATAGTACTTATTCAAATCAAATTATATTCATTAGTAATTTTTAACTAAATAAAGGGATAAATGAAAATCTTTGTGTAACTTTCAATATAAAAAATAGAGTAGTTTATTGTGACACAATCCTCGATAAAAAGTTCATATCAGCCTTTCTTCAGAAGATAATCCTTATTCTGATAACAAGGAGGGTATTCATGAGTTGCATCTCTTCAACCAAATTCAAGAGTAAGGTTCCGACTGCCCAGTTAAAAGTAGATACATCGTTGTTCGCTGTGACCTCTGATACCTGAAAAATGAGCTCGAAGAAGTTATTTACATCTGTAAAAATTTGGTAATTTGAAATATCGAAAGAATGGCTGATCGTTTAGAGAAGTATGAATTCTTTTTTTTGAAAAACTAGATTTGCTGTTTAATAGATTTCAGTGTTTTGAAATAGTTTTTAAAAGATTCAATCAAAATGTGAGTCAAAACAATGAATTATTAATATTTTAGGTGTTTAAAAGTTGCCCTTTTTTACTAAGAGGTGTTTCAAAGAGAAGTACAGGCCTCCCCCGCTTTAGTTTAGTTAGTAACCAAATCACGACTCAGTTTAGTTACCAAACGGTAACTGAAGCGAATAAAAGTAACAAGAAATTTATAATTGTCACTCCTCGATTATATATCTCATTTTCTATGAGTTATAGAAAGAAAATTTGTATTAGAGTACTAAGTATATAAGCGTATTAATAATAATATAGTCTTTCATTGTTTGTGACTGTGATGAAAAAGTTTAACCCTTTGTGTTCCTGTGGTTGATTTATAAACCACATAATTAATAGCGAATAAAAAGCCTCTATGGCAGTTTGCATATAAATCTACCACTCAGGCATCAATATTTGGCATATCTGCTCAAGTTTTAACATGCGTGGTGCCAAATTTCTCAGTCAGTTGCTCACTGGCGTCCGAAGAAGGAGGTTGTCATGACGCAGGTAATCTTCCCATATATATTACTTCATATTCAATTATTTAGATATAGTAAAGTGATATTTTTCTAGAATATGAATTACAATGTTTATAATGATATGTAGGACCCATAATTTATTTCACATATATCCTATTTACGTATATATCTTGTATTTTGATGTGGTTGAGATATCGACCACTGGCAAGAACCAGTGTTTCTAGCAATTGTTTTTGTGGTCGATTTGTAAGCCACTGCTAACTTGCAACAGAATATAACATTATGCTAAATATGATGTTTATACTATGTTTTTAATGATATTAGCTGTATCTAATAATGAGATTACACTCTACGACCATTTCTATATCATTGTATGATACAAGTTTGATTGATTATAGTATTTATAAAAGAAAACTAAGAGGACTTGCCTAGTCTAAACAAACGGATTCCTTTTTTTCAAAAGTAGATATAGAGAAATCCTAGGCATGAAAACTACCAACTACACCAATTATTATAACTTTTTTTCTTTCAGACCAAAGGACTTGATGATGACGACTCATTGCTGCTGAAATTACATGTCCAGACTCTTCTGAAGATGAAATGAAAGATGATGATCCAAAAGACCACGATTTTGAAGTTGATGTGCCTCATGCTGCCACTGTCACATTATATAATATGAGGAGGAATGTAATGGGCATATTGAGCTCACTATGGGAGAATCTGTAGAACTAAGAGTATGATAACTAAAGAATATGATTGGAGGATGATAGCTCAGGAGTTTCTGTCACAAAATGGAAGTATAAAAAGAAGTTCTTCTGATCTTCATCATTCATAATTCCTTAGAATAACCCATATCCAGGTGTTAGAAAGATGGATCATTTGAAGTATACTCTGGAACTGTGGTAAAACGAGACTACAAAAAAAATATGGGCTAGGATGACAAAACAGACATTTTTATCTCTTCTTCGCTGGAAGACAGTCCCTCATTTAGCCTTAGAAGTAGCAGTGTTTCTGAGAAGGGTGATGTCTTGGCTAGTAGTCTCATACTGGTGGCATAATATACAATCATTTCCACTTTCGTAAAACGAAAGTTTTCTTTCGTAAAGCGAAAGTTTTCTTTCGTAAAGCGAAAGTTTTCTTTCGTAAGACGAAAGTTTATTTTCGTAAAACGAATATTTCCTTTCGATAAACCAAATTTATTTGTAGATTGACGAATTAATATTTTCGTTTCTGAGAAGCTATATAAGGAGGTGCTTCTCTTGTAGCTCTTCAGATTCATGCCACCAGTCACAGTGGCAAGACGTGGCTGGTGTGTAAGTCCCTCTTCTTACTTCGGCATATATTTACTATATGTATTCTACTACCTCTACTCCCCTCCCACCCCTCTTCCCCATATTGGGGAAGAAAGGAGGAGGGGGGGGGGCAATTAGGATTCCAGAGCATCGTTCTCAATATCTTCTCTCCACAGACTTATCAGTTTTAAAGTGATTCACTATGAATTCGAACTTCAACTGTAATGACTGCAACAATATGCAAGTGCCTCACCCTTGTATTTCTCATGGCAAATGCTTTGTCCAAGGTGACTCAGGAACACGAAAGGATTTGCGCTATGATCCCGAATCATGCGAAATTTGTTCATCTTGGATGATGCAGGCTAAAAGTAAGACTGCTCATGCAGCTAAAAGCCTAAGATCAGTCTTTTCGAAGATTCACACTGCACGATCTCGATCTAAACCAAGACCAACGGGTCATGACTTTATATCAAATGAGATGAGAGACAAATTTCTGATGGTTGTCCCTGCTGTTGGCAAAACAGTCAGTAGAGCAGTGTCTTCGTCACCAGAACGAAACAATCAGCAGGTAACATACTTAAGTAATCTTATAGTATAATTACCTAGAGTAGAGTGATGCATAGTATGTATAATGATATATACTTTTGTAATAAATACTCTTTTCTCTTTAAAGCTGATAACATATTATGGAACACAATTCTCATATATTGTTCTTTTCTGCATCAAGACATATGTCCAGCTCAAACAGAGGTGTGAATAGTAATAAACCAAGGGAATTTCGAAGCAGATCTCCGACGAGAAATTTCGCTTCGTCATCTAGAGCCATCAGAAGGAGAAGGCGCTCCCGTACGCCTCTTTCTTCATCTTCATCAGAAGCTATGAGTATGAGGTCTGCACATTCCAACCGAAACTCAGGAGCTAAACGCAGACGTAAAATCCAAGAGCGTTTTTCTGAGGGTTCATCCAACTTAGACCAAATCAAAGAAATGTTGAGTATGGTTGCTAACAGTGTTTCGTCCTACGAGCAAAGAATGCACCGACATGAAAATCTGCAGGATCCTCAGACACAAGATGCTCGGCATTTATCTGATTCATCAGAGGCGGCGTCAAGTTCAGGTCGGGGTAATATTATATCTCCCCGTCACGAGGTCTGTAACTCTGCCTCAGATGGAGAACAAATTAATTCAACTGCTCAAAATCAAACTGTGATTACTGAATCTACTATCATTGTAGAAGATTCAAACAATAATCAAGTGGTAAATACAAATGATGTTTCGGACCTCATTTTATTTCACCAACAGCCAACTGAAACGACCAATACAGTTATACAAGATTCTATTAATACAATGGAATTAGATAACAATAACTCTATTCCCTCGAACTCTCCTTCTTCAGATCCTGAGGAAAAACTAGAGTATTTCGTGCCGGAAGAAGTATCACTAGAAACAATTCTATATCTACCTCAATCGGCAAGGATGCATTACTACGACAATGATAGAGCAATCATTGATTACAGAGGGAATAGTGTCAGCTATGTGTTGCCGGTTGAAGAAGAAGACAAAAGCTTCAGATTCAGAGCAGATGCACAAATTCGAAATCATCACGACCTCATAATAGATTGTACTAAAAAACCACGAAATAAGGAAAAGAAACCCATCTCAGAGGCCAGTCACTTTACTATCCTCAGGACCCTTCTGTTACATAAACAAACTGAAAAGGCAGCCAGTTTAGCAACTCCAGTTACTAGAGATGGGAAGAGATGCTTACCGTTTACATCAGATCTAATAGGAGAGGAAAGTCTTCTAGCTGAAGCCGACAGAATTATTAAGGAAATGGATGTTACATATACTAGAGTGCCTAACATGAGTCCCCCGAAAAATCATCCTACCTTCCAGATCAGCACTAAAGGAAAGGTATCCTCATATCTATCTGCAGATCCATGTACGCAAAAGTTACAAGGCGTGGAAGATATCCAGAGTGCACTGGACATTCCAGACAAGCACTTTGTGGACAATGACACGAAGACTCGTTCTGAATTAAAGAAACAGCTAGAGTTACATCATATGATTGACTCAATAGGTGCACTCCTTAAAAATGCAACAGATTGGGTTCGCATGGAAAATGCACAACAGGTGTTGCATGACTTGGGCCAACTTCATCATTTTATTGAGTTGATAAAATCCCGCTTGTTGCCCGATATAAAAGTGGCAACCAATAATGCAGTCAAAGCAAGACTTAATTTGAGAATGAACATGAGCAAACGGATTGGAGAAGGAGTGATTCGACAAAAATTATTGCCTTCAGACATATTTGTTCCTCAAATCTTTCCGCTCAAGGTAGCTAAAGAGGCATCAGAAATCCTCAAAACTTTACCTATGTATGCACAAGCGGAAGCTATAGCTCCTAAAAAACCGGATCCAACAAAACGGGTTTATTCTAAGACCATCTTACTCCCCTCGGTCAGAGAATCCAAAATAGATTCTAAAGCAACCTCAAAGAGGGATCAACATAGAAGACGGCCATTATCTGCCCCACCAGGATCCCATAAATCAATGAAGGATTTTGCAAATTCGAAAAGGCAGTTCTCACAAGGTTCGAGCTATCACGACAGAGTTCAGTCCAGATCACGTAGTATGGGTGGTAGAGGCAGAGGATCATCCAACTCTCGAATGGATGATCGTGTTTTTCCCAGATCAAAGGCAAACCAACTGCCACATACAGCTAAAGGGAGAGGATCAGGTTATAGACACTGAAGAATATCCAGGAGCACGGTTGTTACACCATCAGCAAGAATGGAAAGGAGCACCAAAGAGCATAAGAACGATAATAAAAAGAGGTCTACATTGGAGTTGGATAAAATCCCCACCACTTCTCAACTTTCCGATTCCAATCAGAGGTCACCAAGATCTCGACAACGAAGTTCAAGCATTCCTTCTGAAAGGAGCCATCATAGAGGTGCCTTTTCAACCGTGTTTCCTGGCAAAAATTTTCAGTGTTCAAAAGAACAATGGCGGAAAGAGAATAATTATAGACCTGTCTTCACTAAACAAGTACATTCAGAATCAACCTTTCAAAATGACGAATCATGCGACGTTGGCATCGGTAATGACGATTCCAGCTTGGACAGCCTCCCTGGATCTGAAAGATGCATATTTTCACATTCCCATAAGAAACTCGCTTCAGAAATTCCTTGCGTTCAGTCACAATTTGAAGCTGTACTTTTTCAGAGCAATGCCTTTTGGACTAAACGTTGCTCCTCAAGTATTCACGAAAATCATGCGATGGCCGTTATCCCTCTTACACCAGGAAGGTGTTCAGGTAGTTGCTTACCTAGACGACTGGATTACTTGGGGCTGTAGTCATCAAGATGTTTTAAACAACATTCACAAGATGTGCCAATTGATGTCCAAACTAGGGTTTCTGATAAATTACGAGAAGTCTCAGACAACACCGTCAATGGATCTCACATGGCTGGGTATAAGATGGTTAACACAGTCGGGACACTGGGATGTAACTGTCGATCTCAAGAACAGCATCAACGAAGAAGAAAAAAAGTTTCTGAAATCTCCTTTCATCACAAGAAGACGTTGGGAGAAGTTCTTGGGCGAATTAGCCTTCCTCGGTCAGATCCACAAGAACCTCAGACCAACAATTGCAGCTTTGAACAAACCTGGGAGTCTAGCCCCAGTATCATGCAGAGATCAGAAGATCCTGCTACCTCGAACTCTACGCAAACAAATACAATGTTGGACCAGTTCAGAAATATTTCCTCACCTGACGAGATTCTTACAGCAGAATCAAAACTTGACTATGTGGACGGATGCGTCCTTATCGGGCTGGGGAGCGCATACAGACAAACACCAGTATTGTCAAGGGATTTGGTCCATGCAGGAAATAGGCCTACACATAAATCTACTAGAAGTCATGGCTGTAGAGATGGCAATACGAGCATTGAAAGTGAGTGGTGTTCACATAACATTAATGATAGACAACGAGGTAGCAAAAGCTACAATAAACAAATTAAGGGCAAAAACTCCTCAGCTGCTTGCCAAGATACAACAATTGGCGAATCTAATAGAAAAACAGAACGTAACCATAACTGCTCATCGAATTCCGTCAGCCATGAATTCAATAGCAGATGCTCTCAGCAGGAATCACTCAATTGCAACAGAGTGGTCACTACCCAAACACATATTCAGGAAGATAGTAGAGTGGAGAGGGCCATTTCAAGTGGACCTAATGGCTACCCCTCTCAACAATCAACTTCCTGTATTCGTATCACCACAGCCTCACCCAAGGGCTTACGCAACAGAAGTATTATCAGTAGACTGGAATCAGCGGGAACAAATTTACCTATTCCCCCCGAAGAAGTTTATACCAAAGATACTTCCCAAGCTGTTGACCTACAGGAATCACGGAGTACTAGTAGCCCCGTGGTTACCCAGTGCACCATGGTTCCCAGCTCTTCTACAACGGTGCAAAGGTCATCTCCACATTCTAAGCCAACTAGAGCAAACAGTTCAAGGTTGCGTTATCAGAAACGCCTCTTCCGCCTACGAACGATGGACCGCGTTCAATTTCTGAAACACATTTACAGACTCACTCACGAGAAGAGCGTGGCAGATGCTCTGGTAGCTGCTTACAGGCCGTCATCACACAGGCAAGCTCAATCTGCTTGGAAGGCTTTCAATGAATGGCTTCCACCGGAAGTTACTTTTCTTACAAAGAAACATATCTTGTCATTTTTGCATCATCTTCAACATACGAAGAAATTACAACCAAGAACTATTTTGAGCTACAGACACTCATTATCATTACCGCTTGAAACTGCCTTTAAAATAAATTTATCGGATAAAGAATTCAAGCTTTTAGCAAAATCACAGTTTCTATACGCTCCTCCACAAATCAAGAAATATCCTAAGTGGTCTATAAATCATGCATTGGAATCTCTTCAATCTCAAAGATTCTGTTCGCCAAAGACTTCAGCTCATGATTTATTTCTAAAAGCCTTGTTTCTCATAACCTTAGCTTCAGGAAACAGAGTTTCAGAATTGGCAGCAATTGAGAGAAACAGTGTTCATTTGATTAACAATTCAGTTGAAATGACAACTAAACCTCAATTCCTTTTCAAAAACCAAACCTTAGACAGAGTTCCTCCACCTATCCGCTTTCCAAGAATTGGCGGTCCTCATCCACTCTGTCCGTGGAATGCGTTAAGAAAATACATGGAGAACTCAAATAATAAAAATAACGACAATTTCTCATTTGTTCACCCAATATCTGGAAAGCCACTAAAAAGTGGACGTCTATCCTATTGGTTGGCTAAGGCTATAAGTGTCCTGGATAAATCGGGGAAAGGATCAGCTCATGAACTAAGGAAAGTTGGATTTTCTTTAGCCTTCGCAAGAGGTGTTCAAACCAAATCCATTGTTGATATGGGATTTTGGACATCGATGAATGTATTTATAAATAAATACCTAGTGGAAACTAAGGTTACCTCTACGAATGGAAACGTAGTTGCTGGTAGACACATTATATAAACTTCTGTTCATGTGATACTATGTATTTCAATAAATGTTCATGGGAAACCTCGAATGATTAATATCCTTTTTATCTCAGCAAACTCAACAGTTTACATATGTTTATTCAAACACTCTTGGCTCAACTAGTCTCTATGAAGTGTATACTTGCCACCTCCGATAAATACCTTTACAGGCACTGGGGTATGGTAAGGCTAAATGAGGGACTGTCTTCCAGCGAAGAAGAGATAAAAATACAAATTGAGCTAAGCGAAATAGCTCCTTTTTATCTCTTTGAGCTGGAAGACAGTCCCGAACCACCTCCTCCCACCAAGTCTACACTAATTAATTTTTTATGGTGTACTTGAAACGAGGCATGAATCTGAAGAGCTACAGGAGAAGCACCTCCTTATATAGCTTCTCAGAAACGAAAATATTAATTCGTCAATCTACAAATAAATTTGGTTTATCGAAAGGAAATATTCGTTTTACGAAAATAAACTTTCGTCTTACGAAAGAAAACTTTCGCTTTACGAAAGAAAACTTTCGCTTTACGAAAGAAAACTTTCGTTTTACGAAAGTGGAAATGATTGTATATTATGCCACCAGTATGAGACTACTAGCCAAGACATCACCCTTCTCAGAAACACTGCTACTTCTAAGGCTAAATGAGGGACTGTCTTCCAGCTCAAAGAGATAAAAAGGAGCTATTTCGCTTAGCTCAATTTTTATATATATTATCAGTGCAATCACAAAAGTAAGAAATGGTGGCATGGGATTTTTTTCCTCTGCTCGATGTGACAATAGTCAATTGATTCGCAATATATCACGATATCACGGGAGAAAAAGAAACCTACAGTCTTCCAAACTCATAGTCTTGCAGGATCGGCAGGAACCTGCACTCCTTCTTTTTCAAAAAAAATCTTCTTGTGGTAAAGTTCGGGAGGAAATTGTTAATCCTCCTAAAACACACAAAGAGAGAATGCTTCTCAAAAATATCATTGAAAGAAAACTAAGAATTCTGTATTAATATGGGACAAACACACATCAAACTGCTTTTTTTCCTTTGAAAGCAACTATCTCCTAGCGTTATGTATAAGGGATTAATTTTTTCACCAAATGGATAGTGGTTAATATATGAACCACCTTATATTTCCATATATACAAATAAATTTAAACTTTCAATAGTGTTTTTGCATTATTTAACCTCCAAACAACTAATTTACATAAAATTTTCCCAAATTTTTTTATTCATAAAAAATTTGATATACAAAGGGTTAAAGTAGTGAATTTATTAAATGTTTAACATAGCACTCAGTATAGGTGAGTAATTAATAGATACTTAGACTTCTATAATTATTGTGCTAGATTTAACAAACCCGCAATTTTATGCTCTATGAAATAATTTTAGTAGTAGGGTACTAAGTTCCAAGTTATTGGTTGGTTCTACAATTTCAGACACATCAGAAAAGAAAATAATATAATTATTATTAAACTTCTATTCTAATTGGTAGCATGGATACCAATTGAAATCAAAGTTAAATAATGATTATTATATAAAGATTTCCACTTGGTCGAAAATATGGAACCGTGCAATCAATAACACGGAACTTACCCTAAAATTGGACAAGTTGAATTTCTGAACCAATTGCTTGTAATAACCTCATCTGGATTATAATTTTGATGTTTTTTTAGTTACCGTGAAATAATCAAAAAAATTGTCTCCGTTTTCTATGTCTACGAACGGTTCATATTTCTAAACATGACTCGAAATAAGAACCACTTTTATTAAAGCGAGGCCTGCCTGTACTAGGTAGACTACTCAGCTACCACAGGTTCTGGGAATATTCCCATGGAATATTATACAACAATGTCCACTTTTAGACACGGCGTAGGAGTTAACAGTGTCAACCGAGCGCATGTTTAGCAAAAATTATCACCCAGATAAGAGACATATACACTATTACACAGACAGTCTGCTTAGACATGGATATAGTATGGCAAATTTAATTTATTGGGGATTTAACGTCTGTTTCAGCCATATCGCTGACGTCAAAGGGAAATCAAATACAAAGGACTGGAAGAGGCTGCCAGAAAGGAAAGTGGCTCCATGTACAAAATCACCTACCACTATCGGTAATGCTCATGGATACAGAAAAATGAAAAGCGTGTACCGATTGTGTACACTTATACCAACATTAGGCAGAGATAAATGTCCTAAATCTATTTTTTAACAAATGCTACTTGCTCCATCCTCACCACAAGAAAGGCAACGACCAGCATTTTCCTCCTCCACACTTTCAGAGTGGTAGGAGTCACTGTGACTCATGTGGTCACTGTGACTCATGTGGTCAATGTGACTCATGTGGTCAATGTGACTCATGTGGTCAATGTGACTCATGTGGTCAATGTGACTCATGTAGTCAATGTGACTCATGTGGTCACTGTATGTGTTGCCAGGGACAACAATTGGTACGACTGGAAGAGTAGAGGCGATGGGACTCATCTCTCTTACGAATTGAACATCACCAATGGAAGATCTGGAGGCTGCAGCCGTGACGTTAGATCTGATTGTTAAATGTAACATTCTCAATTATAAATTATTTTAACATTGCAATTGAAAAATATAAAAAATATCATACATTACAATTCATTTCATTTATTTTAAAGTAAATAAACAGCTTGTATTAGAAGAATCTTATCTGCCAAGCCTCATCGTGCTAACTCATGTCCGAGGTTACTCACTTGTAGTTAGTCTAGTAGTTCTTTATATTATTTGGATATTATTATTCTATTAAATTGATAATGAATTAGTATTTTTATTAATTCATATATATGTCCTATATATCCTACCTAGTTTATCCTTCATCCTCAGTGTTCTACACATTTGGCAGTTCCTAGTTAACATCAGCTTTCCATGTGCTGATGCTAACTAGAACTTTACCGAATGTTTTTATAGGTTGCTACTCTGTGTAACATGTCCAAGACTGTTCAAACTAACCTTCCTCTTGATCGTGAAGCTGTCCTAGCTTGTCTCTCTGCCTCTGCAGCTCTTTTGGTCGCCTCCTCAGCTGCTATAGCCTCTGAAACAGAAAGCACTTACTTAACTTTTTATATCACGAATTAATTTGCATGCAAAATAATTTTTTATAATCTCCTAATTAATATATAAGCAAAGTAAGCATTCTAAATAATAAAAAAATTGAGAGGACGCATGAGTCACAATTGTGCTTAACTAATGAAAGCATACATGTGTTCTAATCAATAGAAGCGTACATATGTGTGTTCTAACCAGTCATTTAACAAAATTCCTATTGATTATCGAGCAATATACATTATTTGAAAGGAGACATAAATGACCTCTTGAGATATATGCTATGTTTCATAGAATCATCATTTTTAAATCGCAAATTAGATAAACTTAAAACAGTCGTATAATGTATACGCCATTTTGTTCATAAAGAGTGGATTTTGATTAGCTACCCTCAAGTGGTGAGTCAGTGGCCAAAATAATATCGCGTTTTGCGGGACGCTAAAATCCTTATTTTTGTGTCACGTGACTGGCAATCTAGCGTCAGTTTAATGGAGAAATGATATAACTGAAACAAAATTTACTGGAGAAATGATATAACTGAAACAAAATTTAATGGAGAAATGATATAACTGAAACAAAATTTAATGGAGAAATGATATAAATGAAACAAAATAAGGTTTTACACCGTCTTCCTTAGCGTCCTGCAATCACTGCAACACTTCCTCTCTCTAGAGTAGTTTATCATAACTCTATTGCTACCCTTTAAAAATGTACATTGATATTAAACCATTTTCAACTTGAAAAATGTTTTCTGAACTTGATATAAATATGGATCATCCTGCAGTTTCTCGAAACATCTTGTCCTTTAACAGTAGCTATGCCCAGAATTCATGCTTCACTTCAAGATTACTGGAAAAAGGTGGTTAAATCTTACCACCTAAATTAATTTCTAAAGGGTTTGTGATCCTTTCAATGAGACTCGTTCTATGGAGGAGAAAAAGCAAATGAAAACAAAACCAGAAAGAACAGAAGCAGTGAAGGTGAAGGGTTTCTTTGAAGCAACCCCCAAAACTTCTAAGTAAAAGCTTTTACAACAAATTCTTTTGCCTCCATCAAAAACACATCGAAAAAACGACGACGTGTGGACAAACGAAAATCTTCAAAATATTCGCGAAATAAATGATTGATAAGTAAGATGTTAACCCTGATGAGCTTGATGTGTGTTTTCTAAACACATCTTTTTTAAATTACTTTATATCTTTCATGTCATTCCTTTAAATTTATCAGCCTTACTTGACCTTGTTTCTACATAAATACCAAATATATTTCGAATAAAATTATGTACTTATATTTTAACTTTATATATATTTATATTTTAACTTTATATATTCATATAAAGTTAACAATTATTATTTACTTATCGGCGTAAATCACGTAAATTAATTATAATGTGATTACGTGTGGCAACGTAGAAATACAGCTAGGTACACGCTAAACATACTACAGTCCTCGTTTTCTTAGAGAACAGACACATGCGAGAGCGGTGATAGGGTCACATTCTACCCAATCACAGCTCTGCTCCCTCTGTTGCTAATGTGTTATTTATTTATTTTTCCTTATATGTTCAATATTTTTACTTGAAATTCGGTACCCATTAGTTTAGTATATATACTAACAACTTGTAAACAATTCAGTACCGTAGGTATATAAACAATACATGTGTTTTTTAAACTCATAGCTAGTCAAACCTTCCGATACATTCTGAAAGTCAAACTCATTAGGGTTAAGGTAATGATATTATTTGCCATAATGGTTCCAATCATTCATGCATTTGACAATGATGGTAACTTGTCATCGGTTAATTGTGTTTCATAGCCACCTCATATTGGTCCAGGACATTATTTGGCCCAGATTGGGCCATTCTGCAACTCGTTCTTCACTTTGGTGGATGCAAGACTGTGCTCCACCACATTGCATAAATGCAGATCTTGAATTTTTCAACGAAAAGTTAAGGTTGAGTCATTAGAAAGTGAAAGGAAAATACTTGACCAGCACACAGTCCAGATTTCAACCTTCTGGACTTTCACTTTTGGGCTTCTCCAAAAATTAGAGTTTTTGTGGAAAAAACAGATTCCATTGATTTTCTTATACAATGTTTAAAGCTTCACTGAAAGACATAACCAGGAGACTCAAGAAAGTTTGCAAAAATGTTCTGAAGCGTGCGTCGTTCTGTCTTTAGGTTGAAGGGGGCTATTTTTTGACAACTTCTATAGGGCCTAAGGAAATGTGCGTCATACGATATAGGACAATGAATGTTCAATAATCATTAAAATCCATTATTTTCCATCGAAGTTTTGTTTCAACAATGGCATTTGATGTGTTTTAAGTGTTTCTAATTTGCAATTGAAAAATGTAGTTTCTGGTTAAACAGGAGATAAGCATAGTTCGAAAGCAAGATCTTTACTAAGTAAAAGCTATAGGTAAAAGTTAAGCAACTTTGTTATCTTGTATCTATCCTATCAATAATTATCAATATTATAGGTTCTCTTAATATAACAATTCGTCATAAGCAAGATTGATTTTTATCACCTGATGCTGACATCTAAATGCTATACTATTTTAATTACATTTTCAAAATAACTATTGGTAGCTAACTTATCTTTTAGAGCTGGATAATTCCAATACAATTATTCAAGTTAGACCGATGAACATTCAAATTAGCTAAGAATTTGAATTGAAAAACCTTCATCACTCACCTTCTCTCTCCTTCACCAACTTCTCCCTGTTGGTCTTCATTTCATGAGACAGGTTACCGACAATGGTAGCAATGAAATTATCTATCGCCAACACTCGGGACTCAGAAGCAATGTGTGTGCGACAAGTGGGGCACTCCTTCTTGTTCTTCTTCCAACAGTTGATGCAGTACTCACAGAAAGTGTGGCTGCAGCCTAACAAAGTAGCCTTGGGGAAAAAACAGTGAATGTGTAGCATTTGGATTTAGCTAAAAAATATTAGAAAGTCACTGCTAATTAGTCTAGGTATCTTCCTCAGAGAGTAATAAAAGATTTAATTTGTTTTATGATAGTCAGGTGAAGACGTAGAATTCTTGTGGTTATTGAGGCCAATGAGAATAAGTTGGAACACCCAAACGATGGATGAGATTTTAGCTCATGAGTGAGTTATAGTTAAGATGCTTGGAAGTATAGAAGTCCTGGAAATAGCTATAAACAAAGTGTTCAGTCTCTAGGTCAGTCGATTCAGTACAGTATTTAAGAACAGCCCCATTCGGGATGATCTGCTCTCATCTGTACCATCTATATTAGTAATAGTAGCTAGGTAACCCATTTATTGAAAACTCTACAAGTTGTGAAATTATATGTGGTGTTATAAAAGTTATATAGAAAATACAGTGAGTGTAGTCAGAAAAGTAGAGTGTAGCCTAAATCACAACCTTATCGAATTAGGGTTGCAACCTTCACTCACCCTAATGTAGAGTTCATTGCAGATGACGCACTGCATTTCTGTGTCCATCGCTTCTGATACTTTGTCAACCACGTGTCTTCTTGCTTCGGCAGACGCAGCAAACTCTATTTCAACTATTTCTTGCTGTAACAGATTCCTCTCCTCTTCCATAGTTTCTCCTGATGTACAGAATACCAAATATAGTGGACCTCCATTCTGGTTCTTGGGATTGTATGATGGGCAACAGAAACCTATGGTAATAAGCTAATGCATCTAGGTGATGCCGAACAATAGCAGACCAGCATATTAGTGATATATGCAGTGATGCATATAGTGGCATATGAGCGTGGTGTAAGACAAGTAACTTGCACGTTTGCACACCATAAGGCAGGAAAATTGCTGTGCCAAGGGGACAATAATTTTTGTATTCCACTTAGTAACATGAGAAGAATGTAAGCTGAGGGAGCCATAATCCAGTGTTCCACTGTATCTAGCATTAGGACACTGATTCAGATTTCAACAAAGTGGAAAGTCTAAAATATTCATAAAATAGAATTGGAAACTTACCTCCATCTCATGAACTTCATTTTGCTTTTCCTGATTCATTCGAAGAGATTCCTCAAAGTGGAACTTCATTTTCTCCAGCTCTTGAAATTTATTTTGCTCCTCCTTCTCATTCTTCACTTTTGCAACTAATTTAACTCTCTCCAAATCGATTTCACTCTGTACAGTATTCAGTTTCTCCTGGAGATCCCTCTTCATGGACTCCATTTGCTCCAGAAGCAATTGTTTATCAGTTACTAGACATGATTCAAGCCTGGAATTCTCCATTTAGAGTTTTATTCTATTCTGTTCTACAAGAAGATAATCTTAGATTAGTAGGGAATGCAGAAATTGAATTTGAAAGGAGTTTAAAGTAGATGAGTGAAATTGAATTACCAGTCAACTAGGATTATACCAATACCATAATTATTACTAATATAAGTACCGATACTTGTTATTGATAATCTCCCGATGCTGATGCATTAAGATCCACATAGGAAATAGTTCATAATAAGCTGTACTATTTTCATAATGCTTTTTCTAAAGCAGAACCTCCTGCTGAATGAATCTTTTAAGACAGTACAGGCATACCCCGCTCTTATTACGACTCATTATGACAATCGAATAGGTAGCCTAAGTGTGGGACATGTCTCACTTTATTTATTCTGGTACAGAAAATATTTTATAAGTAGCTTTAGTAATTTGGTTGATAGTTTTCATGTAAGCAGTATACATTGTAATATAAGATAAAAATAATTATGATAAATAACCTCAATTACATACAGTAAATTATAATCAATCAATCACAAAAGCATTTCTAATGGCAGAAACAGATAAACTGAAAACAACTACTGAAGACACTATTGAAATATTTTCTACGAAGAGAAATAAAAGTGAACCATTTCTAGCACTTACTCGATTGGCAAAAGAATGAATCTTTTTGAGAGAGGGGTTTGCCTGAACAGTTGTACCACCTGTGAAATGACTCCCATCAGGTGGTACGACCTACAAAATGAACTACGCAAAACAGGACCACCTGCAGAATGAACTGACAAGATAATAATAGAAAACCCCTAAAAAATGACACTCAATGTACGTAGTACGACCTGCGAAATGAACCACAAAATTCAGCAATGTCTACAGAATGACTATAACTAGACCGTACCACCACTAGATTAATTCTAAACTAAACAACAGGATAAATCAAAATAACCTTTGTGTTGCTTTTCATTTATAAAATAAAAATATCATTTTTATGGTAAATAATCCTTATTCTGATAACACTGAGTACTCAGGAGTTGCGACCTTTCAACCAAACTGAAGAGGAAGGTTTTGGCTGCAAAATTATCTGTAGGGACATTCAGATATCGTATGATATCTGCGACCTGAAAAAGGAAGTCAATTAAGTTATTTACGTCAAAAATAAATCGTTTAGAAATAATTTTAAATGATTAATGGACAGTTCTTAGGAGTTACAGAACTAAAAGTCATAACAATGCAAATGGCAGATACTAATGTCATCAAATTTAAACAAATACCTAATCGAATTAAAAACCCTAAATTAAAGAAAAAATATATCATGTCTATTTGATATAATTACTTAGTTTCTAAATAACGTTCACAATAATTACTATAAGTGAGATGTCTTCATACAATGTTTTTCATAAATCTGACAACAAAATGAGATTAAAGGGCCTTTCAGACGTGAGACATTTTGTATCAGCAACTTAGTATATATAAAAATGTTTCTGTATACGACAAGCAATCTGTTTAGACGAGAATAGGGTGCGAGGCAACTGTAGTGTCACACAAGCAGTTGTATATAGTGTAAATTACTTGCTATTAGCTTATCAAATGTTTGAGGATAGGAACTTTCAGGGATGAGTTCAGTAGGTAGTGCTTAGGCTCCTTCAATCATAATTTAGAACAATAATTTGTTGTAATAAGTGCACAGGGTGACTGTCCTGAAACTAATAGTCGCGCGCTATTGTGAAAATGTATCACGTCTAAAAGGGCCTCAATAGAAAACAAGTCCGATTTTTATTTTTAGATTATAGACTAGCGTGCACCGATTGTGTACATTATTACCAACACCGTGGACCGACAATTGGGCCCCAAGACAATTATATTATGTGTGCTTTTATATCAGTCTACTAAATTACATTAAATAAAGACCATTGCAAATGTTGTGACAATATGTTTTTTGTATAAAAAGATAATATTGAACATATTTTAAATAAACACTATACCAAATATAAAAAAAATTATTCTCGTTATGAAAAATAAATTATTTTTATTAGAACATAGAATGTAGGTATTTTTGAATAAGATACAATAGAAAATTAGTATATAAGTTTTTTGGAAGACAGTTTCACGCCATAACATGCCGAAATTATCGGAAATTACAAGCCGAATTAAGATGAATGTAAATTTGCCAAAACCTGTTCAGTGTTCAATATTGAAAAGTTTTATAAATTAATAGTACAAAGTGTATTTTCATAAACTCATTTAATCCCCACAACTGTTCAATTATTGTTAGTTAAATGAAATGATTAATCTTTGAAATTTACCCATTTTATCAACTAAATATTACTGTGACTGAAATTTGTCAGACGATGTATGTTGATTCAAGTTAATACGACATATATAAACTCTTCAAAGATTTTCATCAAACCGAAAGAGGAGGTTAGCATCCGAATGTTGTTTAAAGGTTCTTTCTAATATATCCCATAGTACATTTATCAATCGAATTGTATTACTTTCAAGAATTAAGAATAAAAAGAATATAGAGCATATTTTTAGATAATTTACATCATATTTCATAGTAGCTATAAAAAAATATATTTTCTGAAAATGGAGAATATTTTTCAAGATATTAAAAAGCATAGTGTCACAAACCTAGTAATACAAAGTAACACTTTTTTATTGTGTATGCTGGCTCAATTGTCGGTGCACCTACCAACACGTGGCAGAGTGATATAATGTCCAAAATCTAATTTTTCAGTAAATTATATTTACTCAATCCTTACCACATCCAAAACAGCGCCCGTAACCGTCAAAAGTAACGGCATCAAATCCCTCGGATAATTCTGAGGAATCGGAGTGGTAAGAGCCACTGTGACTCATGTGGTCGTCACTGTCTGTGTCGCTAGGGACAACAATTGGTTCGAATGGAGGAGCAGAGGTGTTGGGTCTCATCTCTCTCACGAACTGAACATCACCAATGGAAGCTCTAGAGGGGGCAACCGCGGCATTAGATCTGGTAGCTCCTCCACCTCTGGTAGTTGCTCCTCCTCTGGTGGTTGCTCCTCCTCTGGTAGTTGCTCCTCCTCTGGTAGTTGCTCCTCCTCTGGTAGTTGCTCCTCCTCTGGTAGTTGCTCCTCCTCTGGTAGTTGCTCCTCCTCTCCTGTAGAAATAATAGCTCTTATGAGTCACCTTCGATAACTCAAATATAAGATATAATAATTAATGTGTAGAGGTGAGTAATGTGTCTGCTTCGGAACCAAAGGTCATATAGCTGACGTCAAAGGGAAATGAAATGCAAAGGACAAGAGGAAGTAGCCAGAAAAGAAAGTGGCTTAAACAAAGTTTTCTACTAGGTACCATCGGTAACGATGCTCATGAATACAGAAAAGCTACTCTGAGAATACAGTCACTTTAGAACACAATCAAGGTGTCTGCACTCACGAATGGAAGAGGAAAATGAAGCCTACGACATTGTCCGACACAAAATCTAAGACATCATAGTTTGAAGAGTAAAACTCTAGCGCTATCCTCTAAATATGCAAGTAGTGTTAAAAAAATGTAAACTTGGTAAAAATGAAATAAAAAACTATTCATAGTCAAAAGTGTGAGCACCAGGAAAACTAACACCGTTAGATTCATAGGTATTTCAGAAATTTTTTTTTAATATGCTATCAAATACACGTTCATTGTGAAAATATATTTTTTTAATAGTCACACTCGTGAGTTTTTATTAGAGCCTTTTTGTGAATGTAGAATAATTTCAATAGCATCTACTTACAGTTGCCAGAAAAGATGTTATAGTTAATTATATTACTGCATTTGAGGACAATGAACTCTCAATATGAAATTATGTACTTTATTAGTGTAAAAATAAATGTATGCTAACAATTTACAAATAACTACATACAAAGAATACAACTTGAAATATATATTCCGTAGTCTCAACAAAGCAAAGAAACCACTTTCTTACCAATTAATTCAAATGTAACCTAAGACTGTAAACATTACAGACATAGACATGTGAAAATCATTAATACAAATTTTGCTGCATGATTCATAACAAAATCAAATGGATAATGAATACAAGTTACCTTGTAGAAGAGGTAAGACAGGATATAAGTTCTAAGAGATATTATGTGGAAAGCTCATGGATGCAGAAAAGATACTCTTCAATACACTAAAGTGATTGTACTCACAGATGTAATTAAGCAATTGAAGAGTGTAACACTAGTGATATTCTCAAAGTAATGCAAACAATCAAAATTATAAAAGTAAATTGGCTAAGGAACGCCAATCTCTCCTCCTCTTGCAGATAGAATACAAAATAAAGAAATTTGAATCTTCCCAACACACTGAAAGCTTAGCGTAATCAAATATAAATGATGGTCATAATATTTTTCTATCTAATACTCCTAAAATAAGGTAAAGACTAAATAGATACAGTCTAATTACAATAGCATAGAATTACCATTGATACGATGCAAATCTTGTAGTAACCTATTTAGTTCTTCTTGGGGTGTTTGGGGACCCCTTACTTCAGTTCGCATTACTAAATTACCTCTTCTGTTATTACCAAACATTGCCTGTGCTTGAACACCTATGTTAGGAATTCTCAAAGTAAGATTTCCACCGGTTGACGTCCGGATAACAGTAACATCATTTGTATTCTGAGCTGCAGTCACAACAGGTCCGTTATTAGAAGACATGAGTATACGTATCGGAGGTACATTGAGTACATTCTGTGCTATTGGCATCACTCCTGTTAGTGGTACAGCATTCTGAGGTTGGGCCAGAGCAGCAGGTTGAGCTCTAGTTTGGTTCCTTGGTTGGCGACTTCGACTGCAAGACATCCATGGAAAGAGAACAACAATTAATCTCACCATCATGATAGACTCTTCCTTATTTTCAAGTAGAAAAATTTAAAGATATAAACTTTAAAGTACCAATGGCCAGAAGCTTAAATTCGAATTATTAATAACCCGTTTTCTGAAGTTTACAAAATTGACACTTGGAGGACACTTTTTTAATACAAGATTAGTTTAGAACGTTTTTTTTACTAACTAGAGGTTTTTTGATGTTTATGAAAGTTGTCCCTATCCACTACGAGGTGACCCAAAGAGACATGAAGAGAATAACTATACAAATTCCGAAAGCTTAAAACACATAAAAAATATAAAAATCATAGAATGTGTTTATATAACTGAATAATGTAGTAAAAAATGAAGTGACTGACAATATTTCGCATGTCCATTTTCCGGATACCCAGAAAGTAACACCGCATAACAAAAACTCCCAACACATCACCAGGTGAACACACGCACCATTGTGCACAAATAATTCACCTTCTTGAAATCATACCTCCACCACATAGACCCAGTCAGCATTCACCCACGTACCCCTAAACTACCCCATTGTGCTACAATGAAATCCATTACACCTTTTCGAATGCCTGATTATGACAAAAAAGCTGGTCCCAGGCGACCTATGGATGTACCCTGTGGAGGAGCTACTCTCTCAGTGAACATAGATCACGAGTTCCTACAAACGGTAGATACTGAAAATAACCATCTTCATTGTCTCCATGTTTTTCATTAAGAACTGCATCTTTCGTATCATCTAAACATGGAAATTAAGAGTTTAGATCAGGACAAAGTAGTTACAATTACATTGACAGTCTTGCAACTGGTGAATCTGCCTCCAAATTTCCGCTGAAGTTTGGAATAAATGCGATACATCACGTGTATTGAACACATCCTTGGTAATCTTGGAAATATTGACAATGACGTATACACTTTTACACTTATTCTATTGTAGCGTGCTTAAAAAGATGCTTCATGCATGGAGACCTTTACATATGCGTTATTGCTATAATGAGGTACCATCGTATCTTTGGGATATGTTTAAACATCCTGTGGCACCATACAGACACCATAAACTTGAACACCAATAACTTCTGCCTTGGCTGTTGGCATACTTATTACGCTTCATAAAATATCATTGGCAGTGAATGTGTTAATTGACCTAACTGATATAAAATATTTCTAATTAAGGTAGTAGCTATTTGGGTTATTTAAAAATACTTTGTAATACTCAGAACCAACTAGAAAAAACTATCAGAGAAAAGAGTCACTGTGATGATGTACTATCAGAGAAAAGAGTCACTGTGATGATGTACTATCAGAGAAAAGAGCTAGATAATAATTAAGTAAATAAATCATAGTTTTCTAATTTCTATTATTTTCAGATCTTACAAACTTGTAATCGTAATGATTGGTAATGGGATTAATGCCATTCAGAATATTTCTCTCACAACTGTTTACACTAAATTGAAAGTTCTGAAATTTGTTATACATGTAGGAAAGTACAAAAGAAAATTTAGCAAACCCTAACCTTTTGTTTTTTTTTTGCTTAAAAAGACAATATTTTTCTATTAAAAACAAGAAGGAAGAAGAACCCTAAATAAAGGACATGGTTAACAGGTTACAATAATCATTCTGGTACTTCTTTCACCACCATCAAAGAGTTTTCTTTGCGAGTGAGACAGAGTTGTTAATGGAAGAAGAATTATAAAATATCAAATGGCTTGTACATAATAATACATAATATCACTACAGCTATATATTAGCTACATTTAAAATTGACATAACAACAAAATTATATAGGCAATTGTTGATAATTGAGATGTTTGACAACACGAATCAAAGTACAAAGAAAATATTAGGAATGGGATGAAGTATCGGAATCAGAAGTATTGGCAATTTTTCTGGTAGTGATATCGGCAAAAAAGCGCTCATACCACTAGTATTTGAAAAAATTATAAATCGATTTATTATCTATTACATTATTTATAATTTTTAATAATGTTTTATAAATGTAAATTCTTAATATTTCTCCATATTACATATCAATAAGTTCATATTATAATTGAAAATAAAATTTATCAATTTCATTTAAATAGTCAAAGACTCATCAAAGTATTGGTAACAAAATCGGTGAAAATCAAGGTATCGGTATTGGAATGGTATCGGTATTGGAATGGTATCGGTGAGAATTTTGGTATAGTCCCATCCTTAGAAAATATGCAGGTGATATAAGCTTTACGCTGAGAAACCTTTGAATATTCATCACAGCGTTACCATAGTCATATTCGAAGCTCCTATGTTCCCTGTTGATACAATCTACAAGTAAATCAAAAGTTCTACAACAGACTCAACCCATCACTTTTGGTCCATCACCATAACTTTGATGGTGGTAACAACAATCAACAAATGTACAAATTGAAACTCTACACTAATACACAGATCAAAACAGTGTTGTTAAGTCAAACAATAGACAAGAATAAGAGCGTTTGAAGAAAAAATTGTTAACAGAAAATGGATAAAATTAGTACAAATATTGAGTTAAATATTCACTGACATTGCTTTTTCTCTTCCATAAATATCATTGCACTATAAATATCATTGTAGCGAAATATTCAGAAACCACAACTTGTAAAAATAGGCAAAAATTAATGAGATTAGTGTATCTTCTCACGCAGTCATAATAAAATCACATTTTAGGTCTAGTAGCTACCTAATAGGCTAATAATCAATTCATATTTCTGTGTGGATTTTGACTGGGCTTTGGAGATAGCATTAGACACACACATTCTTTAACTTAGGCCTTGGGGCTAGAAGGGTAGGGTAAAAAAAGACAGAGATTATAAACTTCAGTTCAGTCATTAAATCGGCATGAGCCAGTGGCCCAGTACAGTTCAGTCAATGACTGATCATGAACTAGTAAATTTCAGTGGTTAAAGACAGTTCTTAGCATTCAGTGACAGTTCAGAGCCTTAAACCTTCAAGATAGATTGGCTTGAGGCTTATCTCGGGCTGCTCTGTAACCCTTCACCATCTGTAATCTCAGCCGTCACATTAGTAACCTATACCGGTCTGTGCTAAAGTTTATTACAAACTAATAGAAACGGAACCAAACATATTCTCCCAATTGCACATAAATTTTAAATGTGATTGTATTCCTACACCACGGATAACACCATAAACCAATATACCTAAAGGGCCGTACACACGTAGTGTTTTTTAAGTCTTTCCACCAGACTTTATGCTAAGCTCCTCCTACTTTTTCCACGAGAATATAAGAAAAAACGATATAATTATTATTTGTTTTAGTATACCTGCAGGTATCATAGATACCTACTAAAATAAATATGTAAATAACTCTGTTTCAAAGTGTGACAGCTATAGAAAATTAATTATTTAGCTTTAATTTAAATAACTTCCCAAAATTACTGGTAGCTAGCTAGTTATTGGGTTTGAATTCTTTATCAATTCTTTTGGAAAAATTTCTTAAATCTATCATTTTTATGGAATATTTTCTTATAGCTTGCCACACTATAAAACATATTCAAGGAAGTATATCTAACTAACCTTCTTCCTCCTCGTCGTGAAGCTGTCCTTGCTTGTCTTTCAGCTTCTGCAGCTCTCTTGGCCACCTCTTCAGCTGCTACAGCCTCTGAAACAGGCAGCAACTACTTAAACACCAGAAAAACAGTGCATGGAAAGCAACAAATTTAATATGTAGCTATATGCTGTAGCAGAATTAGCATAGCAACTAGTCATCTTACAGCTATCAATATCACACTAGGTGAAAACAAATCAACTATGACACAATGACAGTTTCAGTTCTTTCGGTACTCACCTGACATTGTAATAAACTAACAAAAATAAAGAGCTAGGAAGCTTATCAAGTTGAATTTATATTATCAAATAATGCATACTGGTGTCTAAATGTTATACCAATATTAATCAAATACTTAAAATAACTAAAGCTTAGCTACTACTTAACCTTCTCTCGCTTTCACCTCTAACTTTCCCTATCCTTCATCACTCACCTTCCCTCTCCTTCACCAACTTCTCCCTGTTGGTCTTCATTTCATGAGACAGGTTACCGACAATGGTAGCAATGAAATTATCTATCGCCAACACTCGGGACTCAGAAGCAATGTGTGTGCGACAAGTGGGGCACTCCTTCTTGTTCTTCTTCCAGCAGTTGATACAGTACTCACAGAAAGTGTGGCTACAGCCTAACAAAGTAGCCTTGGGGAAAAAAAGTGTGTAGTCAGAAAAATATAGAGTGTAGCCTAAATCACAACCTTATCGAATTAGGGTTGCAACCTTCACTCACCCTAATATAGAGTTCATTGCAGATGACGCACTGCATTTCTGTGTCCATCGCTTCTGACACTTTGTCAACCACGTGTCTTCTTGCTTCGGCAGACGCAGCAAACTCTATTTCAACCATTTCTTGCTGTAACAGATTCCTCTCCTCTTCCATTTTCTGAAGTTTCCCCTGATGTACAGAATAGCAAATATCTAGCATAAGAACACTGATTCAGAGTTCACTGAAGTAGAGAAGTCTAGGATATTCATAAAATAGAATTGAAAACTTACCTCCAACTCAGGTATAACTTTATCTTGCTTCTCCTGATTGATTCGAAGAGATTCCTCCAAATCTGACTTCATTTTCTCCAGTTCTTGTAGTCTCTTTTGCTCCTCTTTCTCATTCTCCACTTTGGCAGCAAATTTCACTCTCTCCGAATCGAGTTCATTCTGCACACTATTTAGCTTCTCCTGGAGCTCCATCTTCATGGACTCCATTTGCTCCTGAAGCAATCGCTTCTCAGTCACTAGACACGTTTGCAGTCTGGAATTCTCCTTCTCCATTTCGATTCTTATTCTATTCTGCATCACAAAAAGATGGTTAGATTTGAAAGACATTAGAATTAGCTATAAGTTAGTAACAAATAGACAATTGACTATATTCTGCGAGATATTACAATTAGTCAGTTACAACATAACATATGATTCCAATAAACATTAAATACAATTATTAAGCTAATTTTTTTTCTATTGCTGTACAAAATGAAAAATGTCTACCTTTTCATCCTCCAGTTTCTGCTTATTTTCTTCACTCTGTTGCAAGACTTTCTCAACCGATTTTGTTTCTTCTTCCAGTTTCTGATTGAGCGCTGCTATCTGAGTGAAGAAGGTGAGACTAGACTAATCTCAGTTGATCTTCAAGCACTCAAAGGAAAAAGTTATGGTGTGGCTATCTTACGTTAGATAGGAACACACATAATTTGTATGCTCGCACTTCTTAACCCTCATAATCTTCTATGTTCAACCATAAACTTGTCCCAATATTTAAAAAGGCAGTAAATAATATAACAATAGCCATTGCACGATATTGGCTATCTTACGCTAGATAGGAACACACATAATATTCTAGGCTCGCTCCATAACTTAACCCTCATAATCTTCTATGTTCAACCATAAATTGGTCCCATAATTTACAAGGCAGTTAATTATTTAAAGGAGGTTTGCTTCTTCTGGCAGGGGTCATTAAAAAAATATAGCAATAGCCATTGCACGATATTGCAGAGTAATAATATTGAACTGTGTCTTTCATTCCAAGGTAGTTAATATAAATGACACTGCTTGTTCAGTTTAAGAGGGGATAGTTGTTCCTATAAAGAATTAGCAAGCTATAGATAGTTTGATAAATAGTTAGTAGCCATTTATAAAGACATAAATGAAGATTAGATAGGCCTTAGTTACCTTTTGCTGCAGTTCTTTGGCCAACAACTCCTCATTGTCTGCCAACTCCCTCTGCTTCTGTCTTTCAATGGCTATTTGACTCTCCAGTTTAGACCTCTCATCAATGTGTCTGCAATGAATGATTTGAGTTGCTTGCATTTATTTTAAATATGTGTAAACTTAGAAATTGAACAGAATGAAATAGAAATTAGTATAACTACCTAAATTCTTCTAAATCAAAATGTTCAGAGTTCATACAATATTAAATGGTATACTGACTTTAATATTAACATGAAAGCAATCTATATTGAAAGTGTCCATGGTTTGTTTACCATGCTGTGGTAATCAATATCAAGTACTTAAATAATATTTCAATACATTATGTTCAATATAGAAACTTAATTTAGCTAGTTAATTAATAGTAAGATAATATATTGTACTCACTTCTCTTGAAGGGATTCCTTCTGCTCCATCATTGCTTTCAGTTCAAGCTCTTTATCAGAGAGTAATTTAATATACTTGTCTTTATTTTCATCAAGCTGTGATGTCAATTTTATAATTTCTAATTGATTTTGACTGCTGGAAGATTCCAAACTGGGGATCCTATCGTTAACTTCATGAGAAATATTAGCACATGGTGATTTATCGAAAGATACGGAGCCTATGCTGCACCTAGGCAAGTCAGTACTCTTTTCGTTAGGGATTTCTTTACAGTTGAATCTAAAGACATATTTTTTGACTGCTGAGCAGAACTGTACCACACTCTCAAGAGGGAGTGGCACTTCTACACCAACACTCAGAGGAGTGGAGTTCAGGAGGGTGCCTGAAGTGCTCTGCAAAAATTCATTATGCAATATTATAAATGAATTCTAATTATGAGGAAAAGATAAGATTTAATGCAAAATAAATTAAACAATTGAAAAGCTTTTAATGGAAAATAGGTAGAACTGATTAGGTAGAAATTAACCAGTTGGTTCTTTAGAACCTAAGTTCATCACTAGGTTTATTATACATATAAATCAGAAACTAGTAATATCAAAGTAGGATTCAATCAAATTTATCAGAGATGGCTAATTAATAATCAATTAGAATTTAAATGCTTCAAATCGTTTCTTGAAAGAATGCCTTACATCAGGTAGAGATCCGACCTAATAATAATTAAGGATTCATTTATAAAGGCTACTTTTTAACTCACAAGATTTTTAATGGTGAAGCTTTCTCCTTTCAATCTTTTTATTTCAGCATGAGAACGTGATATGATGGCATCCTTTATTGAATACGAATTGGATGATCTGCCGATAACAATCTGTGAAGAGGAGAAAAACATTGACAAAATTCATTGAAATACAATTCAAGAACTATTGAATAATTTATTACCAAAAATTTCAAACCCTAATATAATGAATACCTTGTCATTTTTCAGAGGGATTAATCTGTAGTTGCCATCATCAGGAGAATTTATGCGCTTCAAATAGAAATACTTTCTTTTTTTACTAGGAATTTCCATTTATGCAGAGTTAAAATTTCAATAACTTTAGTAATAGTCTGGTGATGAAAATATATTAAAGATAGCAGAATATTATTGCTACTAATATCAAAGGGTATTTTAGTAGGGGTTTAACGTCTGCTTCGGAACCAAAGGCCTTATCGCTGACGTCAAAAGGAAATTAAGTACAAGGGACTAGAAGAAGCAGTCAGATAGGAAAGTGGTTCCATGAACAAAGTCACTTACCACCGAATATCAAAGGGTAACTATAAGGTTGATTATGGAAGTGGTTCTTGGAGTATTCTTTTATAAGGTAGCTAAACTTTAATACTTCCATCCATTAACATGTAAGAAAAATAACCATCCAGTAATTAGTTCATTGCACTAATGATCCAGCGTTGACGGGGGTAATCCATCGCAATTCAAGTATTGGGGTAATTAATTTAAACTGTTTTTTAACAGTGAAGGAGTAATAATTTTGGAAAATTGATTACACCATTGAAAAGATCACAATTTCTTATAAAAATATAAGAACTTTCGTTCATTTTCATTAGATGAAAAATATAAAATAATTCGAAGTAAACGGTAGAGGGATTTTTCACCCTATAAAAACTTTATTTCAGATTCTACAAAAATCCTGAAACTTTACAATGCCATGTTTCACAGGGTGGAAAATTGTAAGCCAATTTTCGAGCCAAAAATTTAACAAAAAATCTGAGCCAAGCCAATTTGGCTCATTTTTTGAAGATTAGCTATAAGCTAAAATTAACACGGGAACATAGGAATTAAATCAATTAATTCAAAATTTAAAGCCAATTAGACATATCTGAGATTTGACCATTTCAAATGACAAATCTAAGCCAATTAATTGGCTTTAACTGGAATACTCTTTTACATGGTTACAATGTTATTTTGGGTTTTGGCAAGAATTTATTGCATTTTGATCACTTTAGTTTTTGGAGAGAAATTTAGTGATTTTTGGAGAGACAAATGGAGAGTTTATATCACCTCTGAGTCACAACGTAAGCTAACTATTTTAATCGATTAATTAAGATTCAATGATGTCTTTCTTTTAATTCAAATGGCTAATTATTCACTTTTCCAGATTTCTGTTACATGACTTCCATTAAACTATTTTCCAATTATATATTTATAATTATTTTCTTTCAATTCAATGCCTACATAAGTTGGAGATGGATACAAGCAAAGGACTAAATATTAATTTATTTATTACTGCTTATAATTTATTGTCATTGATTATGAATTGCAATATTAAAATGATTCAAAAATTAATTTATAAATCAAAAAAGGGTTTTACAGAAACAATTATAAACCTTAATACTAAACTAAGAATCCAGCTTCTAAAGTAAATAAATGACAATGGCTGATTAGACCTATTTAATTACATAGAACCTATAACTCTCTGTTCAATTATTATCACATTGGTTACTTACTCAACTTTTGATTGCCGTCCGATGAATGTGTGATTAGATTAGATGAAAGAAAGGAACCAGGGAAAACACGTTCGATTTTCCCCTCAGCCAAGGGTAATGAGGGTAGAGGGAAATTTGTCACCCGCACTGGGCATTAGGACTCTTACCTCACGGGGGGTGTAGCCGTGTAGGGATGGGTTGCGTGCCTTTTGCACTGCCTACCACACTAGCTGTACAGTCTGCTACAATAGTATACTACCTATGTACCACACATACTATATAATATAAGCTTTGTAAGTTGTATCATAACATATATATACTTACTTAATATACATAACATATAATGAAAAAAAATATTTTAAACCTATAACATGGAATGACAGACTACCTAAGTCATCATGTCATGTCAATTTTCTGTCTATGTTTCAGATGTTTGGTAGCAAATATAATCAATATAAGAACAGAAATGATTATAAAATGGTAAAATATGACATCAATTGGAACATCAATAGACCTAATATATACCTGTATGACTTAACAACAACTATTTCTCAATAGAACAACTCCTTTCTAGACTTCCGGTAATTCATGCTCCATTCCGCCGGTTCCAGTAATTCATATTGCATTCCGGCAAGTCTGAAAAGTAGAGCAGGATTTGTGAATTAATCCGGTTCCATACAATTATCGGAACAGACCATGAATTACCAGAACGGACCATGAATTACTGGAACAGAGTTGTTTTATTGAGAAATAATCCTTGTTAAGTCATTTAGGTTTACATTAGGTCTATTTATGTTCCAATTGATGTCATATTTTACCATTTTATACTCATTTCTGTTTGTATATTCGCTACCAAACAGGGTTGTTAAAAACCAATTGTTTTTTTGAAAAAACCAAAAACCAATGGTTTTTATTGGTTTAATGGTTTTCATATGGAATTATTTAATAAAAGTGCATATAGATACTTATGTTCATAACTGATCACTATATATGATTAACATTACAAAACATCATTCATATTTTGGTAAATTATGGAAAAAAAAAAGATTTATTTGAGATAAATTATGAAAAAATTAATTAATGCAGATGCTATGTAACATTTTACTACCAATTCATAAATAATTTTTAACTGCGAGTCTACTTTAAAAAGCTGTTAAAAAATTCAAAGATCAAGTTTTAAATAACATAGCTAGATTCAAAATTCAAACATTTCTTAAATTCTTATATTGTCATTGATTTACATTTCAAATGTAGATGTTCAAATTAAAATATAACATATTAGCAAATGAATATCACAGTGTGACTCAAGACTATACTTTGATATTTACTAAATCACTAGATAAAATATCTTTATAAAAAATTACACTACTAAGATTAACTAATTATATTTTATATAGCTACATAATAAATTTATATGCTTTAATAAAACTATTTTAAAGGATATAAATATAATATTGATGATTTCTGATAAATTAAAAATGATTTTAGAGCTTCAAAGGATAAAAAAACAAATAAACCATAAAAACCAAATAAACCATGGTTTTTTTTAGCTTGGTTTAAACCAAACCACCCTGCTACCAAACATCTGCAACATAGTCATAAACTTTACAAGAGTAGCTATATGCTGAAATTTGTTTTCTTTGCATAATTTTAATAAGAAAATATTTTGAGGGGAAACTAAAGTAATTTTAATATTGGATTCCATATTATAATTTTGATGAGAAGTATTTTGGTTTTATTTTGTGTATCAATTTCTAGTATGTTTTGATATTCTATTAATCAAGCACCATGTATAAGAGTATGTCAGTTAAAGCCAATTAATTGGCTTAGATTTCAAAGGGTCAAAACTCATATGTCTAATTGGCTTAAAATTTTGAATTAATTCCTATGTTCCCATGTTAATTTTGGCATGAAATCTTCAAAAAATGAGCCAAATTGGCTTGGCTCAGAATTTTTTGAATTTTGGCTCAAAAATTGGCTTACAATTTTCCAGCCTCTGAAACATGGTAATCAGGCATTTTAATTTTATGCAACATATACAAATTTAGTTCGTTTTTAATCGGGTAGTAGGTAAATTCATAACTGCTATCTGTCGCATTGAAGTTATGAATATGAACTTATGATGACCCATGACTAACTTAATATACATATACCCATTCTGGAAAATACCTCAGGCTAACAGATGAATTTTAGAGGCTAAATGCTGCGGATTATACAGTTCCCATTAATTTATTACTGTATTTTAGGGTTTGCTAAACTCCAACAGACTAATTAATTCATCAGAAAACACCACTTTTTTCAGAGTGGACATATACATATGTATATTCATATATGTATATTAATGCATATTAATATGTATATTAATTTAAACCAGTCTGCATTTCCCCTTAAAAATAATATTCTAGCAAAGTCGGTGGATTTTTACCTATTTATTCCTATGTTACCATTAATTTTTGGTGGAAAAATGGGTAAAATGTTGGTGGATCAGCCAAATTACTGGAAATTTATGGTGGATTTTTTTCAGCTTTTTCAAAAAAAGTCAGTGGAATTTTGTGCACCAAATACAGACTGATAATTAATATATACTTACTTAATATACAAAACTTAAAATGAAACAAAAATATTTTAAACCTATAACACGGAATCACGGACTACCTAAGTCCTCATGTCATGTCAATTTTCTGTCTATGTTTCAGATGTTTGGTAGTGAATATATGAACAGAAATGGTTCAGGTAATTCATGGTCCGTTGACTCAGACTGTATTTCATGGTAAATTCCCCACTGACATGTCGGTGGAATTTTTCTCCTTCAAAAATAATATTCTATCAATGTCGGTGGAAAAATAAAGAAAATGTTGGTGGATTAGCCAAATTACTGGAAATTTATGGTGGATTTTTTCAGCTTTTTGAAAAAGTCAGTGGAATTTTATGCACCAAATACAGACTGGGTCACTCCGTTCCGGTAATTGTATCAACCGGATTAATCCTGCGCTCAAGTTCTATTTAATTGATTAATTCCTATGTTCCTAAGTTATTTTCTCCATGTTTCACCAGACTGCAGGAACTGGTAAACTGTTCTCCAAGAAATCCTCTCTTTTGGCTTCTGTTCTCAGTAAAATACATGTAAATATAGGAGGAAATTAAGGATTGTTCGCACATAAAATGTAAGAAATGTCCCATGTTCTGCAGACTGGATGTTTCAGAGGTTGGAAAATTGTAAGCCAATTTTTGAGCCAAAATTTAACAAAAAATCTGAGCCTAGCCAATTTGGCTCATTTTTTGAAGATTTCAAGCCAAAATTAACATGGGAACATAGAATTAATTCAAAATATAAAGCCAATTAGACATTTCTGAGATTTGACAATTTCTAATGTAAGCCAATTAATTGGCTTTAACTGACATACTCTTATACATGGTAATTCCTGCACCCAAATCCCAATTTCTGTACAAAATCCTGGGTCTGAGGAGGGCCGAAGGCCTTCTTTTCCAGATTGTATTTGGTGGTAAATCTAGTTTCAGAGAATGTTTATTGAGTCGCCAATATATCTTTTTTTTTCAAAATAAGTCAACTAAAATTAGTAATGCAGTCGCCAGTCGTCATAATTTAATTCCAATTTTATTAATTGAGAGCGTATCAGCCAATAAGAGAGAGGCATAGAACTGATACCAGCCAATCACAGAGAGCCTGAGAGAGGCATACTTTCTTTCATAGTTATTCATTTTTTTTTTCCCGATAATTAGTCGGAGAGCATCAAATTAAAATGACAAGTAGTGAGTGACCACATCATTCATAACAAAAGAACACCAAAAACAGAAAACTGATACACAATTTGAATTATAGCTACATCATGGAGTGCGTAATATCAAAACAAAACTAGGGTGGTAAATTCCAATGATATGTTGGGAGACCAGACTGCAGGAACTGGTAAATTGTTCTCCAAGAAATACTCTATTTTGGCTTCTGATCTCAGTAAAATACATGTAAATATAGGAGGAAATTAAGGATTGTTCGCACTGAAAATGTTAGAAATGTTCCATATTCTGCAGACTGGTCAGCCAGACTGTAGAAACTGGCCAGACTGTATTTCATGGTAAATTTCACTGACTTGTCAGTAGAATTTTTCTCCATTAAAAATAATATTCTGGCAAAGTGACAAAGTCGGCTGACTTTTAGCTATTTATTCCTAAGTTACCATTAATTTTCGGTGGAAAAATGGTTAAAATGTTGGTGGATCAGCCAAATTACTGGAAATTTAAGGTGGATTTTTTCAGCTTTTTCAAAAAGTCAGTGGAATTTTGTGCACCAAATACAGACTGAGAAACTGGTAAAGTGTTCTCCAAGAAATCTTCTATTTTGGCTTCTGTTCTCAGTAAAATACATGTAAATATAGAAAGAAATTAATGATTGTTTGCACAGAAAATGTTAAAAATGTCCCATGTTTTGCAAACTGGCTGGTCGGGAGATATTTAATTTCTCTAATAAAAAAATTCCTGCGATGTCTCCACTCTGAAAAAAAAAAGTGGTGGTTTCTGATGGATTAATCTCTCTGTTGGAGTTTAGCAAACCTTAAAATACAGTAATAAAGTAATGGGAACTGTATAATCCAGGTAACAAAGCATGTCCAAACTCACCATTTTAATGGCTAGTTTGTAACAGTTTTTTTAAGCCCTCCAATTGCAAATGGCGAGAAATATCTTATTTTTCTCCTATGCTGCAATGTTATTTTGGAGAGAATTTATGATAATATCCTCATTTTGGAGAGAAATTTGGTTATCTTTGGAGAGAGCTGGAGAGTTCATGAACCATAATATTTTACTTGGTGTATAATCTGCAGCATTTAGCCTCTAAAATTCATCTGTTAGCCTAAGGTATTTTCCAGAGTGGCAATGTCTGAGGCCATGTCGGTGGAATTTTTCGGTGGATTTTTAGCTATTTATTCCTATGTTACCATTAATTTTCGGTGGAAAAATGGGTAAAAACTAAAATGTTTCAAAAAGTCAGTGGAATTATGTGCACCAAATACAGACTGGGAGACAGATTGCATTCTTATGTGAATTTTTTTCGAAACTTGCGGTCTTCTAAAAGACATTTATATAGAGTTTCAAAACTTTGCGGCTCATCAAATGTGAATTTTCACTTGATCAAATATTCCCCGGTCTGTTAATAAGTAACTAAATCTAGGTAGTAATCAGAGATGGGCGGGAAAGTACTTCCCAAGTACCAAGTAAAAGTACTAAGTAACAAGTAAGTACTTCAAGTACTACTTGAAGTACTTTCTAAAAAGTACTTTGAATAATTACTTAGAAGTACTTTTTACAAGTACTTGTTACTTTCCAAGTAAAAAGTACTTTGCAAAGTACATATTTTCCTTTCAGTCAAAGAGATTTTAAAAGATTAGTTCTAAAATCTCTACAAAATTAATTCTTTTTCTCATCAAAACTGTATTTACAGCAACTGGATAAAAAGTAAAGTTTGAAGAGGTCCAACATGTTAGAAAATTGTTTGTCAAGCAGTAGAATCGAAAACTAAGACTGTAAGACATTGTATACTTTTATGTGACGGTGAATATTTATATATTCTGACATACAATCATGTATAGAGACTATGAGTTATATTGACCAATTTAAATACATCGAATATAATTATTTTGTGATACCTAGATATCACAACCAATATTTACCAAACACATTGACGAATTATAAGCGTGTGGACGTGTACAGTGAGTCACTGTGATGATGTACTATCTGAGAAAAGAGTCACTGTGATGATGTAGTATCAGAGAAAAGAGTCACTGTGATGATGTAGTATCAGAGAAAAGAGTCACTGTGATGATGTACTATCATAGTAAAGAGTCACTGTGATGATGTACTATCAGAGAAAAGAGTCACTGTGATGATGTACTATCAGAGAAAAGAGTCACTGTGATGATGTACTATCAGAGAAAAGAGTCACTGTGATAATGTACTAACAGAGAAAAAAGTCACTGTGATTATGTACTGTCAGAGAAAAGAGTCACTGTGATGATGTACTGTCAGAGAAAAAAGTCACTGTGATGATGTACTATCAGAGAAAAGAATCACTGTGATGATGTACTATCAGATAAAAGTCACTATGATGATGTACTATCAGATAAAAGTCACTATGATGATGTACTATCAGAGAAAAAAGTCACTATGATGATGTACTATCAGAGAAAAAAGTCACTGTGATGATGTACTATCAGAGAAAAGTCACTGTGATGATGTACTGTCAGAGAAAAGAGTCACTGTGATGATGTACTGTCAGAAAAAAGAGTCACTGTGATGATGTACTATCAGAGAAAAGAGTCACTATGATGATGTACTATCAGAGAAAAGAGTCACTGCGATGATGTACTATCAGAGAAAAGAGTCACTGTGATAATGTAGCTACTATCAGAGAAAAGAGTCACTGTGATGATGTACTATCAGAGAAAAGAGTCACTATGATGATGTACTATCAGAGAAAAGAGTCACTATGATGATGTACTATCTGAGAAAAGAGTCACTGTGATGATGTACTATCAGAGAAAAGAGTCACTGAGAAGATGTACTATCAGAGAAAAGAGTCACTGAGAAGATGTACTATCAGAGAAAAGAGTCACTGAGAAGATGTACTATCAGAGTTAACAGTATAAATGATTAGTTTTTAAATTGTATAATAAATGTACTTGGTACTTGAAAGTACTTTAAAAAGTACTTGGTACTTGTAATTTGAAAGTACTTTTTTATTTGAGTACTTGGGCAACTACTTCAAGTACATTGATTTACGAGTACTTGTACTTAGTACTTAAGTACTTTCGATGTACTTTTCGCCCATCTCTGGTAGTAATTGCTCCTTCCATCACGGCTCACTTTATATCCCATTGCTTGTATTTTTTATCCCACAGCTCACATTTTTTATCCCACGGCTCGCATTTTTTATCCCACGGCTCGCATTTTTAATCCCACGGCTCGCATTTTTAATCCCACGGCTCGCATTTTTTATCCCACGGCTCGCATTTTTTAGCCCACGGCTCGCATTTTTTAGCCCACGGCTCACATTTTTTAGCCCACGGCTCACATTTTTTAGCCCACGGCTCGCATTTTTTAGCCCACGGCTCGCATTTTTTAGCCCACGGCTCGCATTTTTTAGCCCACGGCTCGCATTTTTTAGCCCACGGCTCGCATTTTTTAGCCCACGGCTCGCATTTTTTAGCCCACGGCTCGCATTTTTCATCCCACGGCTCACATTTTTTATCCCATGGCTCAGATATGATATCCCCACGGCTCAGATATGATATCCCCACGGCTCTTCAAATAACCTGTTGGTGAAATGGCGGCTCTTGGACAACAACTAATGCAATCTGGACTGGGAGGAGTTCAGTGCACCAAAGACAAACTGGTTTCTTTTCAGACTGGCGTTCCAGTAATTGTATGAACCCTAGTCTGTATTTCGTGGTAAATTCCACCGACAGGTCGGTGGAATTTTTCCCCTTTGAAAATAATATTCTGGCAAAGTAGGTGGATTTTTAGCTATTTATTCCTATGTTACCCCAAGTAAAATAGTATGTCTCATAAACTCACCATTTGTCTCTCCAGCTCTCTCCAAAATTCAACAAATTCTCTCCAAAATGATCAAATTTTCATAAATTCTCTCCAAAATAACATTGTAGCATAGGAGAAAAATAGATAAAACTCACCATTTGTAATTGAAGGGCTCAAAATAACTGTCACAAACTCGCCATTAAAATGCCGAGTTTGGACATGCTTTATTACTTGGATGTTACCATTAATTTTTGATGGATAAATTGGGAAAATGTTGGTGGATCAGCCAAATTACTGGAAATTTATGGTGGATTTTTTTCAGCTTTTTGAAAAAGTCAGTGGGATTTTGTGCACCAAATACAGACTGGTATGAACCGGATTTTAGTGCAACTTCAGTTACTTCACTAGGTTAACTAGTTTGTATTTCATGGTAAATTCCACAGACATGTCAGTGGAATTTAGCTAGGTTAGGGCAATTAGGGTAGGCCCGGTAGGCTAGAGCCCAAGTAATAAAGCATGTCCAAACTCGCCATTTTAATGGCGAGTTTGTGACAGTTATTTTGAGCCCTTCAATTGCAAATGGCGAGTTTTATCTATTTTTCTCCTATGCTACAATGTTAATTTGGAGAGGATTATTGATACTAATTTCAATCATTTTGGAAAGAATTTGTTGAATTTTGGAGAGAGCTGGAGAGACAAATGGCGAGTTTATGAGACATACTATTTTACTTGGGCTAGAGCCTAGGAGTAGGGGCGATACGTATCTAAAAGCTGAGCGGCGCACACCAGTACGGCGCACCAGATTACGGCGCACCACTGTACATTCTATTAGATAGGTAATTTGAATACAGATTAATGATAAATGGAGTTAATTTGATAGGTACTTACCTAATTCTAATTGTCGTATCAAATTCATGTCTGACGCCTGACGGTACCTGAATCCAATGTTTATACTACACAGTTTAATTATTCGATTGAGATGTTTAATTTGGAATAGAAAATAAAATTCATCATAGAAAACTGTATTTGTAATTTTATGGGGTAACTATTGTAAACTTTCAGTCTGAGGTGTAAATAAAAACTTATCAGTTAGCCGTTAGGTAGATGTATCGGGGGGCGTGCCGCCCCCCGAACCCCCCTGCCGGCTGCCAGGACATTAAACAATCATGAAGTGTGCAGAACAACAAACTAGCGGATACAACACACTGCATAACAGTTTTTCACATTGAGGTCATGAATAGAAAGTACAGTGGTGCGCCGTATTGTAGTGTGCCGTAATCACGTAATGTGGTGCGCCGCTCAGCTTTTAGATACTTATGGTAGGGGCCAGGGCTAGGTATTCCTATGTTACCATTAAATCATTAATTTTCGATGGATAAATTGGAGAAATGTTGGGGGATAGATCAGCTAAATTAATGGTGGAATTTTTTAGCTTTTTGAAAAAGTCAGTGGAATTTTGTGCACCAAATACAGACTGGCTTCACTAAAGTAAAGACTCACGGACTTTATTCAAAACCTGATTATTGCTCTCTGTTCCTGGAAAATAATCATCCGGTAGGTTATCCCGGTACTTAATTACCTCAGACCTATATGACTAGGAATAAATGTTTTATTAATTAGGGTAAGAACCGTATTATCGGACATTTTCGACAGGCCTCAAGAATATGATATTCACACGTGAGCACCATACACCTAATTGCACTCTGATAGTTGCAATATAAACAATTCGAATTTTTCTATATGATGAAATGGTTCATAAAAATCAAATTTCATCATGCATTGGGAATATGATCATTTTTAAATGATTTCAATAATAGGGGAAGAAAATCAAATTTTCGGACAAGAATCGAATTGAAATCAAATTTTCGGACAAGAATCGAATTGAAATCAAATTTTCGGACAAAAATCGAATTGAATTCAAATTTTCGGACACGTTATAATTCATTTTAAATAAATGTAATGAGAACTAATCATAATCACAATTATGATTTGTAATTATGATTTTATGAAAACAAAAATATGAACTTACGCATATTTGCGAAGGTAATAACAGATGTTCTATAAAATGACATATTTTTCTGACGGATAATATAAATGTGGATCATAAATTCATAAGAGTTTTTTTTTTTTTTAAAAGACAATATTTTTCCATTAAAAACAAGAAGGATAAAATTCATAAGAGTAGCTATATTTTATTTTCATGTTTCGGATTCTTATTAAAAATATGCTAACATTGCTAAATCTATATGACTATTGACTAATAAATCCATTTGTAAATTATTTTAGGTTTGAAAATATCACAAATTATGAATAGCATAAAGTTATGATTTCATGATTAAAAAAATACATCCCGTCCGGTTCATAGAGAGAAAAAATATAGAATATTATTGTAATAATATGTAAGAAGTAGAAACTATCTTATTAAGGTACAAAAAATAACATTCCGTTTCATTCAAATAATAATAATAATAAAATACACATTATCTATTCTATTAAAATAATTAAACATCCCATAGAAAAAAATCCTAAGGAACATTATCAATAGAAAGTACTAAAAACATCTTAAATTTCTTAGTGATATTTTTAGACATCTTATGTTTTAGATACACTTTGCACTGGAAATCCAATGCATTCAGCTCCTCATCGTCCATTGAACTGAAATCTACAGAGATCTGACATTCCTTATGGAAGAACCACCTATGGCAGTACTCGCAACCAATCCAAGCTGCTGGTTCATTCTGTCTACTATCTCCTCCACAAGCACCACACGCTTCTTCGTCCAAATCTATTATGGTATCTTCCTCATCATCATATGATATTGAATACTTTCATCTGAAGAAAGACTTAAATCTGAATTAAGATTTCTTTTCACTGACTTCATCTTTTCTTTTCTATATTTTTTACGTTCACGTTCCTCTTGTCTTGATTTCTTTTGATTTTCTTTGTCCTCTTTATCCTTTTGTTTTCTCTCCATGAAGGCAATATACTCAACACCACTAATTGCTGGTGGTATTTTCGTTTTTTTTAACAATCTTTTTAGTGATAATCATATTTTGCAGCATCACTCGGATTAATCAATTTTGTGCAGTCAATTGCATTTGGATTGTAAGGTAGTATATATACCTGTCTTTCTGAATCCGGAGATTACATTGTTAGGTCTTGACTCAGCGATCTTACATGCTTCATCGAACACAGTGAAGAAGTGTGATCTATTCATAGGGAGATTGTTCTTCAATTTGAAATTAGTCAAGGCTTTATTTCAAAAGAGTTTTAGTGGTCCATATACGCTCACGTCCAAGGGTTGCATAATATGTATGAGTCGCATGAGCTGGGAAGCAGTAAAGAATCACGTCATTTTTCTTGCAGAATTCACCATTAGAAAGGTTGATGTGAGATGAATGTCTATCCAACAGTACAATTATTGGGAATTGAATTCCCCTATCCTTAACAGCTGGAATAAACTTGGAAGAAAACCACCCAAAAAACTTTTCTGAATCCATCCATCCATTTTTTGTCACTCCAACGTCATAGTTACTTGGATTCACGTTTTTGAAATTATATATTGGCCGAACTCCTGGGAAAAGAACAAAATGTTTCTGAAAATGTCCATCAGCAGATACACACCGTAGAACAGTTATCTGTTCTTTATTTTCAGTAGATACATTGTACACATTCTTGCATCCTTTCTCCGCAAGTACTCTCAGTTTATTAGAGCCTCCTAAAGGAAACCCTGACTCATCTAAATTAAATACACGGTTTGCGTTTTCAGATGTAAGAAATCTTTCAGCATCAATTCCATGTTCAGAAGAAAGATAATTTTCGAACGTGTCAAACCATTCTTCCAGTGATTCCTTGGTCACTCTTTGGCGACCAATGTGTTCCGGCATTCTATCTGATATATTTGGATGGCGGGATATGAAGCGCTGCACCCAACTCTTGGATAGCTCATTGTTTATAAAAAGCCTATCTTCTTCAACAATAACATTTCCAGCTTTAGCTGCATCCTCTTCCTCTTTTTGTAGCACATCTTTAATTATTTTTCTTACGTCTTCTCTACTTTTTTATACAGGTTTTTTAGACCAGAATATTAAGAAATTAACTAGCTGCTCTTCTTGTGACGCTGAAAGTTTACTCTTTCTTCCTGTAATAAACAGGGTGGAAACAATTAATATGCATACTCTATTATTGCTAACTTTTTATTGTAGCCTACATTAGATTCCATTTTACGAACCTGGCTTCATCAGTCCACTAGTATAACGACCCGATGCACGATCTCCAAGAGTAGAAACAGGGATATTATACTTAACTGCTGCTTCTCGAATAGATATCATTTTATTTCGAATTTCAGCAACTGCAGTTGTCATATCTAAATTTTTGTATTGTTTAATTTTCTTCTTAGGAGCCATGTTGCTGCAATTTTGATATATTTATGCAATACTGAATCAGGTAGATGACACCAATTGTAATTAAATATACTATATTACAACAGTGACAACACTATGAAATTAAACTATGTAGTATTTTTTTACTATTGTATGAGAGCGATCGTTATATAAACTGCGTCCATCGCTTTATTGCAGATCACTATTTTGTGAATAATTTCAATAATATTGATCGTACAGTTTTGAAACTTTGGTCACTGGAAGATTGCTTCTATGTTAGTATCTTGCTGAAATATTTTTTGAATCCATGAGAAAATTGGAGAGTTATGAACGTTTATGTATTTTGAAGGCATTTTAACTGTCCATCGCTTTATTGCAGCTCTGTGAAAAGGCCAAAAAATGGGTGATTAACTTCTACCGAGAGGGTAAAAATTGTAACAGGTCCTGCAGAAGGGATGACTCTTCTATATTTAGCTAATGAATTTGGGAGGGATAAGATAAACATAGCTTCTATTGTGGAAAATCCCGACACCAACCCAAGGAGAGATGAGGGTACGAGGAGAAGCTTTTTCCCCTCGAAATGTGCAAAAACTACCCAGGCAGGTTATAAGGCAGCCAAATAACACTAGTGCCTCAATTTTCGACAAGGCTGTCATTGGTTATTCGTCCAAACAGTGTCTTAAATGAGACGACAAGGAACTTGGAGCCCATTTCCAGGCCTCCTATGGACAAGACCCAAAATGAAAAAGGCATTAGATGTACACAGAATTACATGAAAACAAACTTCCTACTTGTTCTTTTAACAGATGAGGAAAGAGCCACACTTGATTGTCTGGATGGATGGGTTAAAGTTTGGATCCTACTGGAGCTGTTTATCCACACTGGTTTCGTCGTCAACAAGGAGGCTGTGGCTTTATGTTTTAAGCGGGCATCATTGTTGAAACGTTAATTGGCCCTCTCCGAGTACCAGAGGGTGTAAACCTAACAATACAATCCTACATTGCCTCTTTTGTTGAGTACTTGTTCCCTTGGCCTAATAGTTTGCAATTACCTCGTTGGCAAAAGATGATTTTCTTGTATTACTTCGAAAAATCTCATGCTTGAAGGGTTACAACTTCTTTCCTCACATCTCTGGGCATCAAGTGAGAGACTTACATGACTTGATTGCCCTGTTCTCTGGTCTTAAGCCCCATTGAACATTTCTGACCGTTTCATTTGAGACATTACATCAGGACTGTTTTAACGTAAAACCAATGACAGCCTTGTCAAAAATGGAGGCACTAGTATCATTTAGCTGCCTTATGACCTGCCTGCGTATTTTTCGCATATTTCGAGGGGAAATTCTTTTTCTCTTACCCTCATCTCTCCTTGGGTTTGTGTCGGGATTTTCCACAAAATAAACTATTGTTCTCTTATCCCTTCCAAGTTATAAAGCTAAATATAGAAGAGTCCTCCCTTCTGCAGGACCTGCTACAATTTTTACCCTCTCGGTAAAAGTTAATCGCCCATTTTTTGGCTTTTTCACAGAGCTGCAATAAAGCGCTGGACAGTTAAAATGCCTTCAAAATACATAAACGTTCATAACTTTCCAATTTTCTCATGGATTCAAAAAATATTTCAGCAAGATACTAACATAGAAGTAATCTTCCAGTGACCAAAGTTTCACTACTGTGCGATCAATATTATTGAAATTATTTACAAAATAGTGATCTGCAATAAAGCGATGGACGCCAGACTGGAAAACATAAATTCTAACAGAGTTACTCCTAACTTAATGCATTCCCATTAGTGATGTTTATCATCACAACAAGCCCAATTGTGAAGCATAAATGACTTATTTTACATTAGTTTTCACTGCGGAGTTGAAATTTATAAAATAATTTACTGATTTCTGCATTTTTTATGGTTAAAATGAGTAATTTTTATTCATTCTAAATTCCTAACAGAGTTACTAGTCAATCTGAAATGAGTTTTTATTCCACTCTGGGATGGACGCAGTTTAGAACCTTGCGCTACAAGTCTTCAAACTGAACATAATGGTTGAAGGTCCTCTCCAGGCTCCGGGAAAAAATGAGTTTATTACATAATATTATAGCCAGTCTGCAGAAACTGGTAAAGTGTTCGTAGATATCTCTTATTCTGTTCGTAGCAAAATTAATGTAAATATAGGGATTAATTCAGAAGTGTTCGTAGCTAAATTAATGTAAATATAGGAATTAATTCAAAATTGTTCGGAGAGAATATCCCAAATATCTCCCATATTCTGCAGACTGGTATTATAGAACTAAGGTCTACGATCATAATTGCGAAAACCGCATACAATTCGATTCAGTATATATTTTATTATTTGCTTTTAAAGATTTTCAATACTCTGTGAGCAACAGTCAAGCGAATCTCCAATCTGACGCCAAGCGAATCTCCAATATTGTACACTCTTTGTTTTTTATTTCATATTTAGATTTTTGAACAAACAATGCGTTTTTGGCTTTCTTTTAAGATATTAATTGTTTCTAAAAGTATATAAACGTTTCTAAAATAAGCATTCTAAAATTTAAGCATTTAAACGAATAATAAATAGATTTAGTTAACCTAATACGGTAATACCTAGTTGACAATCAAAACAAATGGTGAACATTCTTCTTCTTCAGACTGAAAATTAGAAAGTCGGAAGTAAAGTAGGTTTTGTAGAGTTTGGATTATAAAGAAAATCTTTAAGAGCATATAAAATTAAAAATACTCTATCAAATTTTATGGGATTTGCAGTAGCATGATAAGAAACATTAGGCTCGTTGATCTAAGCAATAAAAAAATTTGCTTGGAGGGGACCTTTAACATTTTTTAATCCATGACAGGATAAATCAAAAATTATATATTGAATAATAATAACAACTATTTATTAGGGCATCAGTAATATGATAAAACAACTGTATAATTATGAAAGGTATATTTATGACAAATTCGATTCTCCAGACAAACCTGTCTGAAGAATTGAATTTTCGTTTGTTAAATAATCGATTCGTCGGACAGCTGTCCGAAATAGTGAATGTTCATGTATTTGGAATCGATTCATCAGACAATATTTTTCAGAAGCTAGAGTTAAGATGATGATAAAAAGTTTATCGCCAAATGTAGCAGGACTCCTAATGTAAACATTAACACTTGACCAAGCGGTCTAGAGCAGTTAGGTCGTAAGTCACGTTTGTTGCAATTTACGTCACTTTTATAACATCGTGTGTTTAAAAGTGATATGAAAGGGATTCAAAATACCTAATTGTCTGTTATTTCTCTGCATAGTCAATGATCTTCACGAAATTGAAATGCATTGTACATGGTATATATAGCAGCTTATTTATCCTTCGCTTGGTCACATTAAGTTTAATATATAGGATATTTGGGCTGTTGAACTGGATTTGTCCGATATTTCGATTCGTCCGATAATTCGGTTCTTACCCTATATATATTTACAAGTTACAACAGTTTTGGCAAATGTTTCAAGCATGACGCCCCACATTTCTTCTTCTTCACAATTTTGGTGGCTTTAAATCAGAGTCTAAAGACCACCTAAAGCTGTTGGATAACCAGGATGGTTATTCCGTTCTGCCTCAGTGCCTGGAAACTTCTAGGTCCAACATTTTGCGATCAGTTGGGGGGCATCTTTACCAAATTACCAGCTAATTTCGGACATGTCCCTACACAATATTATCCGTATTTTAGTTATTTGTATTTTCAACTGAGGACATCTCACCATTTTATCGATGCTCCATCTTTCTGTTTTAATTCACGTTTTATTTCTTGATTAAAATAAAAATTACTATTAACTAGATATACCTACTCAATTAATGCATAATCCAAATAATTAAAAAATGTTCTTTCATACTTTAAATTCTAAATTCCTCTCTTATTTATTTTATTTCTAATATTAATTTGTATGATGCAATCATTTATTCGATTTCATCATTTAATGTAGTTTGTGTATCCGTTAGTTTGTTGTACTGCACACTTCATGATTATTTAACTGACCTGGGGTACCTGTGCGTTCGAATGATATGATTTTTTTTTAGTTTGTAGTTCAAATTGGCACATTTTATAGCGTATATCAATCGATAGCGCTACCATCGATCGATTTCTACTCGTTCGAATGATACAGGTTTTCTTTGTTTATTTATTTAATTAATTGTTTTGTTTTTATTATAAAAATACTTTTTTATATTTAATAAGTCGACCATCAGTCGATTGTTGCTCTATTGAATGTAACAATTTGATGCATAAACTAACAAAATCCATATCATTCAAACGCGCAACAATCGACTGATGGTTGACTTATTAAATAAAAAAAAAGTATTTTTCCAGTAAAAACAAAACAAATAATTAAATGAATAAACATAGAAAACCTGTATCATTCGAATGAGCAGAAATCGATCGATGGTTGCGCTATCGATTGATATACGCAATTAAATGTGCAAATTTGATGTACAAATTAAAAAGAATCATATCATTCGAACGCGCAGGGATCGATCGATGGTTGCGCTATCGATCGATGGCTACGCAAACTGTTGATCAACAGATTGCAGCGAAATCGGTCGATATTGCAGATCACTCAAACGCGAGTGACATATATACTAATACATATACTTAAATTAGTTAAATATAATTCCAATATATCATGTAGCTTCTCACAATGGTATAATATAGATTTTTTATACGTAACTTTTATACGTAAGTTGCAGAAATGAAGTAATAAATATATTAGATTAGTTTCACCTTGAAAGATGGATGAATTTTCTACGGTAGCATAAGTTTTCTATGAAATATTTTGTTGCCGACACTTATCTATAAGAGAGTGAATTCATAATTTTGAGAATAACTATCATCAATAGAGTTGTGACAATATGCGTTCAAAATCATAATATTATAGACGTAGATAAATAAACAGTATTGAATCCTTCTAAATCATCGGTATACAGTATTCGATACCATTGTATTTCGTTTCATCTGTGATATTCCAAAGATCTATGATTTTAAACGTATATTGTCACAACCCTAATCATGAATAACATGACGCTGACAGCGTCATGGTGAGCTGCCGTAGCGACAAATTTTCCGCACTTCCATCCACAATAAATGAGTACCATCGAAATATTTGTTCAATAAACCTTGAAGGTACAAATGTACATCATAGATGGAGGTGACTGGCGTCTCTCAAAACAGCAAATTTGTCCAATTGGAGTTGGTCAGACTCAGCGTAGGACCACAGCTGTGGTAGTGGTCCGTGTTGGGATCTATTATTGTCGCTATGCAAGTACCTACTAAATTTAAAACGTAGTTACTGAAGTCAGAATTTGCTGTGACATTACCTACACGGAGCTCCAATTTCTTATTTTTATCTAACATATTTCCAAATATATGGCTTTTAAATGACACTCCATATATTTTCTTCACCTCCGGAAATTCGACGTTAGATCCGCCAATTTCTGAGTGAAAGCAACTGTCATCTGCTAGGACATCCGGTGCTTCAATTCCTAGGTAATGAAAAAGAAAAAAAATGAAAAATGTTTATTATAGCAAAATATAGACGAATCATACAAAATATACACATGCGTGCCTACTTTACAAAAACGTACATAAAAAATGCTACAAACCTATAATGGTCCTATTACAGACTTAAGGCAAAGATAAAAAACACATATATATATACATATAACTATTGCAGAAATAAACATTAGTAACCTTCAAGAATATATTTTATTAAAGACTGTTCAAAAGCAACCACACTTTTAGATCATTTTATTTCCTGAGGTAGATTGTTCTAAATATCTACGATTTGATACTTATAACTCAGCCATATGGAAAGAACTAGGAAAAGGTAGAATAAAAAGATCTCTATTTCTCGAACTATATACATGATCAACAACTTCCAATTTCAGGTTACTGTAGACCGATTCAAGACGCACATCTTATACATATACACAGCAGAACACAAGATATGGACATCAGAAATCCTAATAATTCCCAAATCCTTATACAAATCATTTGATTTATGGTAAAATCTAGCAAATAGGTTTTTAACAATTCTATCTTGTAAACTAATTAATGCGGCTGCACTCTGTGAAGAATGAAATGCACCTCCCCAAACACAAATACAGTACGAGAAAACGGAATATATACATGAAAAATACATCGACCTAGCATTCCTGGTATTCAAATAACCCGCAATTCTGTAAGTGATACCTGAAAATTGTGCTGATCTAGATTTAACATAATCAACATGGGGGCCAAATCTCAAACTATCATGTAAATAAATATCCAAGTATTTAGCACTCTTCACTCTTTTTATAGTATCCCCACCTATAACAATACAAGGTTCCACATTTATCTGTCTATTTGTCAATAGTAAGTATTGTGACATTATTGGATTTAAGATTAACTTATTGTGACGACACCAATCCAATATTACAGCAAGACGTTCATTAACATGCCTAACTAATACATTCATTATAATAATACATTCTAACTAATACAACATCATTTTCAACATATACAATAGAACAGTCGTCGGTAAATAGTACATGATTATCCTCATTGAACAAAAATTTTAAATCATTACTATATATGTCAAAACTATGTGGTTCATTTTTAGATCCCTGAATTGTACCCAAAGTCTGTGCTACCAGTTTTGACTCACAGCCCGAATAAACCACACACTGTCTTCTATTTTCAAAATACGATTTGATAAAATTAAGAGCTGCACCTCTTATAGACTTATACCATACCTACCTATAATATTTTTCAAATAGTCTCTCTCTAGAAATTGTGTCAAAACAAGCAGAATAGTCGAGAAAAACACAAATACATAAAGAACCGCTTGCTACAGCAGGAGAGATCTTGTCAAGTAGGTGAAACATTGCCAATTCGGTATTCTTATCTTTCCGAAAACCAAACTGGTTCCCGGAGAGTAGTCCAAACTTGTTGAGAAAGCTTTCCAATCTCGTGCTAATGAGACCCTCGAAAACCTTACTCAAATTACAAAGGACCGATATCGGTCGATGGTTCTTTAAATCAGTGCGAGATCCCTTTTTATACAATGGATTAATTTTTAAATATATCGGGATAGACCTCCTGATCGGCACTAGGGCTTTTCGCCGCCGGATTATTTCCCGCCGGACTTTTCCCCGCCTGGACTATTTCCCGCCGGATAAAATAATACTATTTTGGGCTATTAAATTATAATTTTGATAAAAACAAATCATATATCAATAGAAGACGCATTTTATTAACAGACCTACACAATAATACAGTCTTATTTTTAGCTTTGATTTCCGTATGTGTCGATATTGGTCGTTTTTATTTTAAGACTGTACCTTCGTATATTTGCATATAATAAAAATATGCTACAAAGTTCAAACATTATGGCAATTCTAAGGGATTGCCAAATGTCGCAATATAGTCTATGCAGCTACGATTAATTTAGTTTATTCCAGCTCTATAGTTATACATATCGCGAATTTATTATTTTCTTTGCCAGTTATCATAACAAATGGTGATCTATTTACTTCTTGTTCAAATGTACACTTTTCCAGCACACTAATAAATTTAATTGTAGTTTATTAATTTGACAATTAATATATTACAGAATTTATAACCCTACTATATATTTTTTTATTACACTTAATATTGGCCTATTTGTATAGAGTTTTTTCTATTATGCATATTTAATATTTATACCTTAAAAAACTTACAAAGTAACAATGTATTAACCATTATAAATTAAAGTGTAGAAATCCTTAAATCAAGACTTTTCAAGTTGTCAGATTTGAGGAAGATTTAGATATATAGTCGTACATTTTCTCTAAAAATCTCCAATGAAAACTAATTATCAAAGGAGTAATTACAAAACGGGTTCGGTTCAGAGTTGGTAAGTGACAAATTTCTATGCAACCATATTGAAAAATAAAAATTGGTTAGGTGCGACGGCAGACTTTGATTTACAATTTCACAACAATCGATTTATTGGTCAAAACGATTTTTTTCAAAAACTATTTGAAAAATCTAAATAATAAATTGTCTTCCAGATTTAGAATTTAAATGAAAATTAGGCGGGAAAAAGGCCGGCGGGGAATAGACCGTTTCCTCTCCTGATCGATACACAAATTAAAAAGACTACACAAATATTGTGACACTAGACTACTACAACATTTAAGAAATCTACGTGAAATATCTTCGATATCACCTTCCTTCCTGATTTTATGAATTTCATTATAAATTTCCTCCTCCGCACAATATTCAAGCGACATGGAGTTCAAATTAGATGGCACAACATAAGAATAATCACTCAATGACTCAGGTATAGTTTCATGTAACTGTTTAGGATACTCTACAAAATGAGTCAAAGATAAGCTGCGGGTCAGAACTTAAAACATCATTAATCCTAAATTTATCAGATATAGAACTAGATCGCTTCCTTAATAGTTTATTTGAAACTTTCCAATTCTTTTTCGTATCATGACTGAGTGAGTTCAACTTCCTCTCGTAGTAATCTTCCTCAGCAACTTTCAATAAATATTTAAGAGCCTAAAACCCGTATTACACTGTGGCGCTCGCCATGGCGGTGTTGTCTCTCTCTACAGATATGGCGCTCACCATTCTCAAAATTGCTATTACACTAGACGAGTCGATATGGCGGTGATCGTGCATTGAAATTTAGGGAAAATTGAAAAATTTACTATGAAATGAATCGTACCAATAAAATTCGATGTCATCACGAATATATATTCAGATAATTATCTTTTTGATAGTTGTGTGAAACAATTCCATGCGTATATATTAAAAAGTTTAATTCCATTGATTTTATGGCAACACTGGACACTACACAGAAGCGTTCATTCCTTTTTTGTATCGCGCAGTAGCCGTACAAAGTCTTAAATAACTTTTAAAATGAAACAAAATACTTTTTCCACTACTTCAAATCTCTTTAACAGGCTTCAGTGACAATTTCATCACCTCTAAAACGGTGGCGGTGCTGGTTCTATCGCGCAGTGAGCGATCACAATTTCGTGGTGCTCGCCAAGACATTTTTCGCTATTAGAGAGAAAAGGGGCGGAGTTAGAGAGAAAAATAACAAAACTGTGGCGACCGCCATGGCGAGCGCCACAGTGTAATACGGGCTTTAGCATAATCTCTATATGAACTGTAAGTAATTTCATGTCTCTTCAAGCGAGAATACCATTTATGTTTCTTTCTAATACAGTAAATTATTTCACGAGACATCCAGGGAGTCTTAATTCTCTTAGCACTCAGACAGTTAGTTTTAATTGGAAAATATTTATTCATTAATTTCTTCAGAAAATCAGAAAGATACACGGAAAAAGCATTCACATCATCATGAGGAGGTAGACATCTTTCGAATTCATCAAACATACGACTCTCAAAAATATTAATTCTATCACCAATATAGTCACGAAATCTCAATTTCACAAGAGAATCCCTAACGGTACAATTAAATACTGCAGCTACAGCATAATGATCAGAAATATTTGGACCTATCACAAAACTTTCACATGGTAGATCAATATTGTGCCACAAGTGATCAAGGCAGGATTTGTCATCACCTGTAATCTGAGATACATAAGTATGGGAGTTTATAACATTAACAAACCCTTATGAGACAAGAAAATTAATATAGAGACTGGACAAGTTATCATGCTTCATAGTATCAACATTGAGATCTCCAAGGAAAATTGACTTATTAGAACAAATCACATTCAAAATAAATGAAAAATCACAAATAAATTCAGCCAAAAGTACTTGGAGTATTCTATAAACACCGCCAACAGTCAAATTACCGTAACCAGGAATAGTTGCCTCGACGAATAGTGATTCGTATTCTCTAGACTCAACAGTTAAATTATCCAATATATTCACACTAACACTACTCAAATAATAAAGTTTAAGTCCGCCACCTAGTCTATCGGTTCTGTACGTTGCCAGAAATAAATATCCAAATATATCTAAACCTAAATCCTTAAGCCAAGTTTCAGTTATCAAGATGAATGTGAAATTATGCTTTAAAATTACAACTTAGCTATAAACTCTGGAAACTTTTCAATAAAACTGCGAGCATTTATACTCAGAAAAGAAAGAGAGTCTATGTGATATGTAGTGGAGAAATTCACCCAAGTGGTTGGTAAACTGTTAACTTCTTCTTGCATAGTATACTTGTAAGGTTAGGTAGAAAATTCAGCTAAAGTAGTCTGTTTCACATTTATAACTCTCTTTAAAAACTCTGTCAACTCTGAAATATTACCTATGTGAAACCTTGAATCATTATAGCCGATGGAGAGAAGTAATATGGCTGTTCCTTCTTCTAGTGTAGCAAGAAATCTTGTTTCCATCATCTTCTGAGTGTATGTAACCCCTACTGACGTAGAGGTCGGTGAAGAAGTAACTTCCGTTCGTCAAGAGGCAGGCACAGTGCCTCCAGGTGAGATGGAGAAAGCATTATTCTCTTCATTGAAAACTGGAATCTATTAATCATCAGTAGAGCAGATACCAACAGGAGACGATATTCGTGAAAAATTATCTTAAAAAAGATAAAATTTAATTTGAAAGCTTCTTATTTTGGAAGATAATTAAATATTTCGGTGATTGAATCCTATTATTAATAATACCTATAATATTTTCAAAATTCTTATGTGTGAAATATTTGTTAGTCATAGAAGCTTTTGGCCAAAAGCCATTTTTATAAGGTTTCAATCAATTTTTACAATATTTGTATAAAAACTGTTATTTGAATGAACAAATAAACATTAAACATTTTAAATAAACGAAATAAAACCTAAGGAAGTCATTCATTCAAATATATCCTTTAGAAAAAACAGGGATATGAGGATATGCATGTAAATTCTTCGTTGAAATTTACAACAGACTAAACAATAAAATAGATAGAGATGAGTTATATAATTCTTAAATATCTTATTAATAATTAAAATTAAGCGGCATGATAATGTTATTTATAAATAAAATTGTATAATAACTATTTAGTTATTAACTATTTGAAATAAAGATGGTATGACATCATAATCTCTATATTGATGGAGTAATTAAGGGCCGTACACAGATAGAGTTTTTTAAGTCTTTCCACCAGACTTTTTGCTAAGCTCCTCCTACTTTTTCCACAATAATATGAGAAAAACTTTATAAATCGTATACAGCAAAACCTCGTAGTAGACCAGAGTTACGTTCCTAGTTTGTTTGGTCTAGTAAGAAACTCACTTTATTAGTTTCCTACTAGACCAGAATCGTTTTCTCTAAAAAGAAGAGCGGTGACTTTAATATTTCGATAGCTCTATTTGTTTATGATAACTTTAATGCCAAATTAATGGTGACTAACATAGGGAAACACATTTAGAAACAGTATGAATTCTTTTTTTTTCAATTAAAATGAATATAATTTTTTTGTCAATTAAATTATCATTTTATGAAATTATAATAGTCTTCACTGTATCTAGTTTTCTATAACTTTTCACATTAATTTTTTTAGCATAGACTCTACCATTAAATTTGAAACCGATTCTGCCTTATGTTTTATCCTAAAAACCGCAAAAATAAATATAATACATTATTCAAATTAGATAATTATCTTTAAAACAGTGTTGTAATTATTACTTCTTGTAATATTTACACTAGAATAACTGTCAGGTGACAAAAATTGTGTTTTGTCTAGTACGAGGTTTTTTCCAATACAGTTTCAAAAATATCTTTGCCTAATAGGAGGCTGGTCTACGACGAGGTTTTGCAGTATATCGTTTTTTCTTATATTCTCGTGGAAAAAGTAGGAGGAGTTTAGCAAAAAGTCTGACGGAAAGACTTAAAAACCCTGCGTGTGAATGGCCCTTTAGAGTGGTTGAAGGTGCGAAAGGATTCAGTCGTCTACGAAACGACATTTGAATTTTGGTGTTATATTTGAGGTTCTTGAAATTTAAATGAATCTTGATTTTCTAGAATAATCATTTCTACCTCCCATCATTATTTCTGGTGCCAGTTATTAGCTTGTATAGTTTGGTATATACTGGAAAGCAGTAGTTTTATAATTGCATATTTGGGTTAACTAATAATTACTTTTGCTAGGGAGGGTGAAAGTGATGAATATAGATTTATAATATGGATTCTTCATAGCAAAATCTATAGATATAAATTTTAATAAAAATACTAATGATATTGCATAATTTTAAATTACAAATGACATTGCATAATTTTAAATGATTTTATTTTAAAGGTTCAAGATGTTAATATGATATAATCACATCAGGATAAATTTTGCCCGACAGTCAAATTCATTACGTGGAAAAACCGAACAACAAATAATTATTCAGGAGAATAAATCAATTGAACAATAAAAAAAAACAGAACATCAAACTTATTACTCTGAAGAATTAATCAACAAAGCAATCAATATAGAGGCCATTGAAAATGGTGATATGAAATTATTAGAATCTACAAAGAAACTTAACCTTTCCTTCTGTACTTGTTACATACCATGTTAAATAAGAAAAAAACATCTTGGCAAGGTATTAATTAGGCCAACTCTGAGTGAAGAAAACAAAAATAACTTGAAATTTTTCCTTATGGCATCCTTTTGGGAATTCTTCCAAATCACTAACACCGATCTACAGGGACATCCAATTAAGTAGCCAATTATCAAAATAGGCAATTACCAAGCCCTTTTATACGTTCCAGTGAAACACTGGATCTTTTTCGTAAGTAGTTAAATTCATGGATTGTGTTTTCTTTTTACAATCATCACAATTAAAAGCTGTTTCACACATGCCAGGAATCCGTCCGGTCCGTCTCCGGTCCGTCTCCTCTCAGGTATTCGGTTTCAGTGAAAAAATATATCGTTAGTTTGATTTTAACGGACACATTCACACAATACCGGCTCCTCTCGGTGATAAAAATCACTGACAGGTGACGTCCCGGACGGATCCCTGACATGTATGAAACAGCCTTAGAGGTACAGTTGACTGTTTATTTCCCTTCAGAAATATGATATGAAAACCTTTTTAAAGTCCCTTCATTTGTGCATCTTTCAATTTCAATTCAAAGATTTTAATTCACCACATAGGATTAGACATTTCACCACATAGGATTAGACATTTCACCACATAGGATTAGACATTTCATCACATAGGATTAGACATTTCATCACATAGGATTAGACATTTCATCACATAGGATTAGACATTTCATCACATAGGATTAGACATTTCACCACATAGGATTAGACATTTCACCACATAGGATTAGACATTTCACCACATAGGATTAGACATTTCACCACATAGGATTAGACATTTCACCACATAGGATTAGACATTTCACCACATAGGATTAGACATTTCACCACATAGGATTAGACATTTCACCATATAGGATTAGACATTTCACCACATAGGATTAGATATTTCACCACATAGGATTAGACATTTCACCACATAGGATTAGACATTTCGCCACATAGGATTAGACATTTCACCACATAGGATTAGACATTTCACCACATAGGATTAGACATTTCACCACATAGGATTAGACATTTCACCACATAGGATTAGACATTTCACCACATAGGATTAGACATTTCACCACATAGGATTAGACATTTCGCCACATAGGATTAGACATTTCACCACATAGGATTAGACATTTCACCACATAGGATTAGACATCATATATGTGCGTGAACAATTGGCCGAAAGTAGATTAATGTAAATCCATATTACGAACTGCAGCCTCCAATTATTAATTTAAATATAAAAATTATTTCCATGGAATTAAAAGTTGTTTTATAAAAAGGAAATCAAATTGTAATATGTACATAATGTATATCCATATTTCAAACTACAGCCTTCCGTTAAGTAAATAAATATATTTTATTTCAATCGAATTTAAAGTTATTTTATAAAAAGGAAAAATAATTTCAATATGTACATAATTGTGTATCCATATTACGAACTGCAAGCATATATTGCTCAACAATTTGAAATTTTTTCATAATCATGGATTTCATCGCAAATATAAGGAGTGGAAAAAAACTTCTCTTCATACTTTTGAACTTATTATCATTGGTTATTAACTTATTATATTATTTAAAATTATTATTTTTAATATGTTAAATGATATTAGTATCACATTTTTTTCAAAATAAAGATATTTCGACCAAATGTCCGTTCGGCAAAGTGTCTTTCGACCAAGTGTCCGTCAACCATCATATATCAATATAGAGATGGTTTGTATCCTCATAAACAACGGATAAAACAATTCCATTAGCTGGAAGTTTCATTTTATTGTTACCACAAATTGAGGTTAAAGGTCCTCGCCAGTCTCCGGGAAAAAATTGAGTTTATTACATAATATTATAGAATTAAGGTCTACGATCATTATTCTGCAAACCGCATACAATTGGGTTCAGTATATATTTTATAATTTGTTTTTAAAGTGTTTTAATACTCTGTGAGCAACAATTGAGTGAATCACTAACCTGACGCTGAGAAAGAAGATTGTACACTCTTTGTTTTGATTTCAAATTTAGGTTTTTAAACAAACCATGCGTTTCTGGTCTTCGCTTAAGATGTTAATTGTTTCCTAAAGTATATAAACGTTTCTATAATAATTTTATCCGATTTTATACCTTTAGACGAATATTAAATAGATTTATTGAACCTAATATCTGGGTGACAATCAAAACAAATGGTGTACATTCTTCTTCTTCTGACCGAAAATTAGAAAGTCGGAAGTAAAATAGGTTTGTAGAGTTTTGATTATGAAAATCTTTAAAAGCTTATAAAATTAAAAATATACTATCAAATTTGATGGGGTTTGCAATAAAATGATAAGGAACATTTGCCTCGTTGATTTACGCAAAAAAAAAATTTTGCATGCATGGAAGGGACCTTGAAAGAGTAATGATTTAAATTGGCATTATATGCTATTTCCGCTATATTCCTAGCTGTGGGTAATTTTCAGATCTAACTATTATCAATATATCTTAAAACTAATAAACGATTCATTTTGAAAATTTAACTGTAGGTTTAAGGGGACCGTCTCCCTAAAATAATTGAAGTTTAATAATTAATATACAAATTTGAAATCTTGAGGGTTAATGCAACTATTCAAATAGAGTATTTTTTAGGATTTTTTCTGTACCTCTGTCACTGTGCCAACGTGGATGCATTTTACTAAAAAAATTCAATACTAAACCATTCGGAGATACTTAGAGATATTTTAAAGTTATTTTATTTATTTATTTATTTTAAATAAATAAATATAACAATACAGGCAAGCCCCGCTTTTATAACCAAAATCACAACTTATTCTTATTACAAAGAGTACATAATAAGAGGGTCAAATTTTTATACAATTGTAACTCCTTAAAAATTTCATCTCTATGAGTTCAAATTTAAAGAAAATTTGAGGCCACGGATTAGAATAAAGATGAAAGCTCTGTGATGAAACTTCAAAGTAATGAATGGATGAATTAAAATTTGACCATAGATTAACTCTCACTCTGTTTGTACATAGGTGAGTAATTACTAATAAGTTTGGTATTTTGACGTATATAATTGTGTTTCATAGAACAAACAAGAATTTTGTGCTCTGTGAAATATTTTTTTAGCAGAAGAGTATATAATGTTCAGAGTTATTATTAGGGTCTGCATTTTCGAACACGTGATAAAGGAAAATATAGTAATTATTATTTAACTACTATTTAATTAGTTATATAATAACTGAAGGCATGATACTAATTGAAATAAAAGTTAAATAATGATTATAATATAGAAATTTAATGAGTCCGATTACCACTCTAATTTTAATTATCTATAATGTGAATCACTGAATTTTAATCGTCTCATTTGCAGCTTTTGGCACTAGGTGAAAGCTTAAGTTATCTGTTACGAGGTTCCGCATTTTACGTAGAAAAATTATTTGGGTATTGATTTTTATTTCTAAACTTGTATTTTAATTGATATAATGATAGGTATGTACCCAAACTAATTAAAAATTAAATAATAATAATTATTATATTTATTTTTTACTTATCCGAAAATGTGGATCCGTCCGATAACACAGAATTTACTCTTAAATGGAACATGTGGAACAGTACATCAACTTTTAATTATTTACATTTAGTAGAAGTTTAACGTTTGCTTCGGAACCAAAGGCTATATCGCTGACGTCAAAAGGAAATGAAATACAAGGGACTGGAAGAAGCAGTCAGAAAGGAAAGCAGCTCCATGAACAAAGTCACCTACCACCGTCGGTGACGACGCTCATGGTTGCAGAAAAGCTACTACGTGAATGCAGTCACTTACCGAGGAATGTGACAAAAATGGTCACAAGCACCGGTAGCTTAAATATCAAACTTCGACCAACTTGTATCTTATTGAAGACCCGTTTGCGCGAAATGTTAATAGTGGCGGTTATGAGTACATAGTTCATTGTGGATAATAAGGAAGTTAAAATGTATATATGCTAGAAATTACTGTACCTACAATCGAGAGTAATTATGACGTCATCAATACTCAGCCAATGGGAGGAGATAACCGTCAAAATGAGGATCAATGGAACGTTTTCTTCAATGATAAAAATTCAAGATGGCGATAGTTATGAATGACGGAAAATAAGTTACATTCCCATAGATTTGAGAGTACAGCTTTCACTAGGAAAGAAAGCCCTTCCATACTCACGTTCGAACTGGATATAAAGAAGAGTTGGTCGAAATTCGACAATGGGTCTGTCTGTGTTTCAACATCTCCGTTAAAAGTGGCTGTACAAAAGTGGTTTAAGTTCAATGCTTCCCACTGACTTTCCTTCCTTCCATCATACACGCTAGTCAAAAAAGCTTCAGGCAAAAGGTCATATATGGCTGCCCTACTTACTAATTGCACCATATGTACTCTTTAAGATCACCCACCCTCTTGTTTGATGGTTAAAGATAGAGTCACATCTGATAATATAATGTTCTTATGTTAATTACTCTATCGCATATAATGCCCGCGCGGTCTAGGTGGGCCTGATTATGCCGTCTGACCGCGGACTAATTCTCTCTAGCGATGTAGTAAAGCATACCAAGACCCCTTCCCCCCCCCCTCCTACCTACCTCTCACCCACCCCAACGACCTGTTTTGACTCACTATAATGTTCTTCTCAAGCAGTCGAGCAATGCAAACATTTAGAACCAAATCAATTCCAAAAGTATTCATGAAATATACAGTCAATGTAAAAAATTCTGAGCTATAAAAATATTTGTCTATTTTGCCCTGTAATTGGTGTTAACGATGATCCAAAGACCCCTGAGGGTTAAGCATTTGCATGCAGGTTTATTGTATGCTCATGAGTTATGCTTTGACTTTTTTGCTATCATATAATGATACATATTCATTTTCATACTTCGCTATATTAATAATCACAATTATATAACAACTAGTATAAAAACCATTTTAGAAGATAACAAAGAGCCAGTTATATAGAGTATTAAGAATTCGTACTTATTAATAATTGATGAAGTTTGCATTGGGGTTGCAATTACAGTGAAGGAGTCCATGCACTCCAGTCACTATAGTCAAGTCTAAGCTAGTATTCACAGTGCTCGCACAACTGCCAACCAGCACTCGCATTAGCTTCATTTTAACAATGTTCTGAAGGATATAACAGTGAAGATGTATGTGATTGTACTTTGTGAACTATAGTTGAATTGAAAAGTGATGAAATATGTGTGATTTAATTATTATTATTGCTCGTATATTAGTAAAAAGGAGAGTGCATTCTAGACATCAATGCCCTGTGGAAACAGCCTCCGCGTTCAACTCAGCTTCCTATCGATAGATACAAAAATATTTATGTCATTTTTGCTTGCAATTCCAGATAGTTTTGTAAACATATTAACTCTATAGCTGATACACTTATTGAATCATGGAAATTATCTGAATGCTGTATTATTTCTGAAATGTACTTATCAACATTAGGGTATTTGGAGCTTTTCTTTGTCTTTCTGGCCGTGCATTGCAATTTATGTAGGTTTTATTTAGATCTTTGGCTCTTTATGTTAATGTGGATTACCTAGTGTTCGGTACTTGACATTTACTTTCTAAATAATCGGAATTCTTATTCTTCGTGATACATTGATCATATCATTCTTCAAATTGTGCTGACATGTTTCATTGACTCTTGCCTTGGAGAATATAATATTAGGTATATATAGTTATAATTCATAGTTTAGCACTAGAACACTACCAAGCAGACATTTTGACTGGTTTCTACTTTTCAAACATTTGTTTCTCATAAACTATTATTGGTAGATACTTTAAATATTTCTATAGTTAACATTGAGAGACACTTTTTACCTTGTTTCTTTAATATGTATCCATAATACCTGCATGTATCATGGCTACCAATTAAAATATCGATTTAAAAAGTGTCTCGTTTTATCAACAATAACATAATTCAAGTAGGTATCTACTAATAATAATTTATGAAATATATAGTTAAAAAGTAAAAACCAGTCAAAATGACTGCTTGGTAGTGCTAGTGCTAAGTTATGTGCATTTGCTTGGGGGAGTTGCACTAGGCTTCCTCAGGGTTGTTACTACCTACCTATCACTTAAAGTTATTCTCCAGAGTACAAATTGTTATTGCTAGGTACGGCATCTTACTTTTTGCCGCTGCAGTCGATTGTTAAGATAAATTATTTGAAAAGGACTTGATCATATAATGACTTTGGATGGTTCAGACATATAGTTTAAATGTCGCAACTTAACTTGAGTTCGGCTGAAAATGTTTCATATCAACACTTAATTAGTACGGAATGAGAAAATGAATTTTTGATAAATTCCTAGTTCACGTCCCTATTTCATTTAGGGACATGAACTAGGAACCGATCATAGAGTTATGATAAACTACTCTAGAGAGAGGAAGTGTTGCAGCAATTGCAGGACGCTAAGGAAGACGGTGTAAAACCTTATTTGGTTTCAGTTATAACATTTCTCCATTAAATTTTGTTTCAGTTATATCATTTCTCCACTAAACTAACGCTAGATTGCCAGTCACGAGACCCAAAAATAAGGATTTTAGCGTCCCGCAAAACGCGATATTATTTTGGCCACTGACACATCACTTGGAACCGACCCAATGTTAAATTTGCTGAATTTCAATTTCAAATATTTCCTTTTTATATTGTATTTCTTGTGTAGTTAATATACTAGATTTTCTGTCGATTAATATTTCTTAGTGCAATATATTTTAATCATATAAAAATAAATTTAATTTAAAGAAAATTAATTTAAAAATACCCCCTTCCTAGTTCACGTCCCTAAATCAATTAGGGACGTGAACTAGGAAGATGGTACTTGGATCGGTTCCTAGTTCAAGTCTCTAGATGAAATAGGAACGAGAACTAGGAATTTACCGAATATTTGAATTATAATATACCTATATCTAGAATAGGAAATACCTATATCTAGTCTAGAATATACCTATATCGAGAATAGAATATACCTATATCTAGAATAGGAAATACCTATATCTAGAATAAGAAATACCTATATCTAGAATAGAATATACCTGTATCTAGAATAAGAAATACCTATATCTAGAATAGAATATACCTGTATCTAGAATAGAATAAACCTATAACTAGTCTAGAATATACCTATATCTAGATTCTAGAGTAGAATATACCTATATCAATTTGCACTCCCGTTTTAACGTGTTGCATACCTATGTATGATTCTAAAGAATTCGTCAGACAGCTGCATAGTGTTCTGAAAGATACACATATTATGTGTACATATGTTCTGCACAAGTTGCCGAATTGCGCGTTTTAAAATAATCCCTTTAACCCCTTACTGCCGAGCGTGCGGTTTAACACCTTCATTGAATTTATTACGAAATCGAATTCTGATTGTACAATATACATATATAGCCCCCCCCCCCCACTCCCTCCCTTGCCTAGTCATTAAACCATTATGAAGTGTGCAGTACAACAAACTAGCGGACACAACGAAGTACATAACTACCATTTCAAAGTAATCTTCATATACTTGTACATATACAAACAAAGTTATAAATACCGTTTTAAATGTTGAAAATAAATGTTGTGAAGAGCAATTATTAGCTCTCGAATTTGTGTTTACTTTTTTAGTTTGATAAAGAATAAAAAGGTTTTTTGTATTATCTAGTTTGTTGTATTGCACACTTCATGATCGTTTATGACCCTGAATGGGGGTTGAGGGGTTATGAACTCGCCCCTCGCTGTAAGTATTTGATTTTATAAAGAAAATATTAACGGTCATGTATCGTTGTATTTAAGGGCTTTAAGAACGTGTAGCGCAGTCTCGAGAGTGTGCAGCTCGGCAAATTGCACGGAACACATACACACGGCCCCTAATATGCTAATTCTGTTTTATCTGTTAAACTTAGAATATTAGCAAAATATTAATTATTGTCCTCTGCATTACAGTATCAACAATTAAATACTTTTATTTATTTACTGAATAGTTTTACATGAAGGAAACAAATATTCGTACACATGAAAAAAAGGTATTTTTATGTATGTTTAAGACTGACTAAAACTATTCTTTTTGTACATTTTATGTATAGAGATATATACGATTGAAGTTATATAATTAAACATTAATAATATTAATATGCTTGAATAAATTTTATTCTGACAAAAATTAATGCAATCTTTTTATTTTAACTGGTGTAAAAAGTATTCGCACATAAAAACATATATCTTAAATACTATGTATTTATATCTTTTATTAAGACCTGTAAGTCTCTATTAACTGATCTTGTATTTGTTTGTTTAGTAGAACTCCTCTATAATGAACTCCTGTATAGTGAACCAACCTGTACAGTGGAACCAAGGGCCAGAATAGTAAACTTACCTCTAAAGTGAACTATTTAGTTTAGTCTGCCACAAATATTCGTAAGTTTTCTATGAATCCCTATATAATAAATCAGTTATATTTCATGAAACAGGAGTTCTACCAGTGCAACTCCTCTATAGTGAAGGCATGTGTAGTGAACCATCCTGATTTTTATGAGTTCTTAGAAATGAAATACGTTGTATAATGATTTTATTTGAAAAAAGAAGAAAATATTTTATATGTCTGCCATGAAAAGTCCAGTTTTCTATTCATCTCTCATACCCTCTACAGTGAACTAAATCCTCTGTAGTGAACTAGTTGAAGTTCACTATAGAGGAATTCTACTGTAGTACTCTTTTCCTAATCTCATTTTTCAAATATCACCTTAAATTTTCGACTTCGTTCAAGCCTGACAACTGACTTGTCCATTGCAAGTCATACGCAAGGAAATAATTTGCTGAAAATAACGTTGGTGTCTTGCAATGGCCAAGTAAAGCCCCAGACTTGAGTCCAATGCAGAATTTATATGGCAACTTTTTAAAATTCAAATTATTTCAAATTCAAACATATTTCAAGAACTTGAAGATAATTTACCAAAGAGATTGGTGCATAATAACACTCAATTAAGAACTACAGGAATTGACTTGTATCTTTTGAACTTAAAAATTAAATATTGAATTAAAATGATATTCTTTCATTGTTTAAAAAAAAAAAAATCGATAGTAAAATGAAAAGTTTAATTCACTTCTCTTAGATGATAATAATAACATTGACTAATTCTTATTGCATGAGTTTATTCCTTTAAACTGTAAATCATGAAAGTGATTTTACAAAAGCAATATAAAAATTATCTCCAAGTTCTTGCTATATTTTTTTCAAATATCACCACATCATAAATTCTCCATTGGGTTCAAGTCGGGGGCCTGACTATTTTCAGCAAATTATTTCCTTGTTGGCTGCGATGGCCAAGTCAGTTTCCAGACTTGAACAGGATGGAAAATTTAAAGCGATATTTTAAAAAATCAAATAGGGAAAACAGCACCAAAAATATTTATAACATTTAAGTAAAGAGTCAAGAAGAAAGGAACAAAATACCATTAATGTATACAAATCATTATTTGAGACTTACTGGAATAGACCACTTGGCCGAAAAACTTTTATTCAATGTAAATCCATATAATGAATTGCAGCATTCGTATAGTGTAATTATAATTTTTATTAAAAAAAAAAAACGATATAAAAATTGTTATTATTACACAGTGCTATCTAATACTTCTACTTATATGATTGAAGATCTAGAACTGATCGATAATTCGTAAGTAACCCTAGTTACTAGTTGCAATGCTTGTAAAATATTTTTTAAATGTGGGTTCACCACAAGCAACGTAAGATTTGAAAATAATACGAAATTAGAAAACTGTGATTTCAGAAATTAATATCATACTGAGACTGAGGACTCTTTTCTTTGATGATAGTTTAAATATAAAATATATATATAGTGTATAAATATAGTTTCTAGGTTTATTCCACCCCAAGTATATTCTAACCCGCTAAAATCCACCCCTGTGAAAAGGATAATTAGGGTGAAAATAAAAAGTCAAAGATTTTATTTTTAGATAGTCATTTGTTAAATACTTCGTACACATGAAGAAATAACTCAGACGATATCCTGAGACATTTGGACAATATTTAGAGGTAGCTCAAGTCAGTTCTTGAAATTTTATCCTAATAGACAAAAATACAAATATTCATAATAGGTTAATTAGTTTATTTCAAAGTTTTCATGTTGAGCAAGTTAATATTAATTCCTTCTTAACACGTAACTACAGTATATGCTCTCACAACAATGGTTGAAAGTGTTGGCAGACGTATTAACACACTCTATTGTTATAAAACATGTATTTTAACAAAATAATGTTTCAAATAATCAAATTGAAAAATTGAATAATGGTAAGGAGGAAAACTATTAAATAAATATCAATCGTTTTCCTCATAGTAAATAGATGGAAAAGTATACCAAGTTGCAAACTCATTAGGTAACGGCGAACTTGATTCCGGTCTTCAAAAACTATGTAAACAAATAACGTCACACAAAATCAGACGAAGTAATGACAAAATGAGAATTATATAGGTGCGACAAGTAAATATAGGTAGAATATGTCAATAAACAATATATTTCGTTAGCTTCAAGTACCTAGATAACTTTTATATATTTAATACCAGGCTGGCACTTATAAATTGGCTTATTTACAAACTTGTGAAATGTAAGGTGGTACCTATTAACCTATTTTATTTACAATGAAGCACTCAAATGACCATTATCTAACATATAAACCTGATAGCATTTAGTAAAATGTTATTTTAAGCACAATTTGACGAATGAAATTTTCAATAAAAATTCTTATTTAATCAGATAAATGCAAATGTGTCTTAAATCCTTCAGTCACCTTTACTCTGCTGGAGATTTTGAAGGTTATTAAGCTGAAAATTATATGTGAATAGAGTGTAAAACGTGATAAAAACAATATTTAATTTAAATTAATTTCCATGAAAATGCTCATTTAACTCAATAATAGCACAATTTTTATTTGGAAATAACTAGTGTGACGTCACTCGTTTTAATCGATGTCACGTCCGTGTAGTATTTTCGGATGTTCCAATATTGTACTTAGTGTACTTTCTATTTATTTACTATGGCTATATGTAACCAAAGCTAGTTATATTATTACTAGAAACTATGGAAATTAGCCTACCCTCATACTAATTAATAGCCTATTTTGAAACTATTTAAATTTAGTTAAAAGAGTACCTATGCCATTATTGGCACAAATCCAAAATTTAAGATGGACTGTTACAATTTTAGTTAACTACATATTCCTATTCTAGTATATATTTGTTTATGTGTTAGTTTTGTTCATCACGATGGGTCTGCAATCGCTTTTTTGTTATTCCATTGGCACATAGTAGCTTTAGTGCATTCATATCACAGATATCTTAACACACGAACAACTAAATATTAAATAACTAATTTGATACTTTTCTTACAGTGTTTTAGCAACATAAAGTGCATCTCATGAGGTTTAGATAAGTGTGACACTGACATTATTAATTAGGGTAGTGAGACGATGAGGTAGAGTGGTGGTTATTGTCCACAGGAAGGAATGGCAGTGAAGTGAAGAGAGATGGGTCAGGCCAACACACGACCTACTGATGCTTATGGTGAGTACTTAGTACCTACTGATGCTTATGGTGAGTACATAGTGCCTACTGACGCTTATGGTGAGTACATAGTGCCTACTGACGCTTATGGTGAGTACATAGTGCCTACTGATGCTTATGGTGAGTACATAGTGCCTACTGACGCTTATGGTGAGTACATAGTGCCTACTGACGCTTATGGTGAGTACATAGTGCCTACTGATGCTTATGGTGAGTACATAGTGCCTACTGACGCTTATGGTGAGTACATAGTGCCTACTGACGCTTATGGTGAGTACATAGTGCCTACTGATGCTTATGGTGAGTACATAGTGCCTACTGACGCTTATGGTGAGTACATAGTATCTACTGACGCTTATGGTGAGTACTTAGTACCTACTGATGCTTATGATGAGTACTTAGTACCTACTGATGCTTATGGTGAGTACTTAGTACCTACTGATGCTTATGGTGAGTACTTAGTACCTACTGATGCTTATGGTGAGTACATAGTACCTACTGATTCTTATGGTGAGTACTTAGTACCTACTGATGCTTATGGTGAGTACATAGTGCCTACTGATGCTTATGGTGAGTACTTAGTTACTTTCGAATCATCTAAATCATGTTATTATTATTTTTTTTATATAGAATTGGAATAGCTATCATTATTTTTTAATATATACTTCGTATGGAGTATGTACCAGTTATAGCTATCGTATTTTCAAAAATCTGTTATCAATACATATATTTTAGTCCTCACCATTCATCTTCAGTTGAAATTTTATTCGAGACGTTAAGTATATCTCCGTTTTATTCATATATGTTTGACACAATAAACTTCCTCTTTTATGGTTCAGTAGGGTTTATATTAGGATTTAAGTTATTCATATGCCCAATGAAGTAACTCCATAACCAGCTTTGGAATGACCAGAATAAGGTACTAAAAAGAGACACTTACCTTCCAAATGGCAGCACAATCTTAGATTATTTCCCTGGATTATAGGAGCCTTTTATTATTCAGATATAAAAACTAAAGATGAGTCATTTTGAGCTTTAGTTCGAACATAACTATAAAATCTGTACAATGATGTTCTGTAACTTACCATCACTCTACCTTCTTAAATTCAGAGATTGAAATATCTTTCGTTGTTAACATTGAACGTAATTTACTACTTTTTAATCCTGTGAAACACATACCTTCATAGGTGTAGCTACTGGTATATCGAAATTAAATGTCGAATATCTGAAATATTGCGTAAATTATCTTCATTTCTTACTGACGAACATAGTCTCATAAAAAGTCTGAAAATCGTGATCAATTTTAAATATTTCAAGTTATTTAGGGGAACCTAGTACATTGTCACTTGTTTTTTGTGACTCATACTGTTTATGGAGAGGAAATGCACCGTGTTTAATTTCTCCCAAAGTAGAAGGTTTATCAGTTTGGTCAATAGGACCTTGATACCCTCGACTCAAGTACAGATTACTTGTGCTGCCATATTGGAAGTAATCAGAGTACTTTCCGAACCAAGCTTCAAAGGTGACAAATCCTTCTCTCTGGAATTCTTAGATTTTGCGATAGTCTCTTAATGGTTCAGTAGTAACTTAATTTAATTTATTATTTTACAACTATTTATCTGGATTAAAAAGGAAATTTTCCAATTTTTGACGACTAAAGTATTTTCTCTCTTTTTTCTTCTCATTCTTCAATATCCAAATGAATAAATCTGGGAATTCATTAATTAGCTGACTGCTCATCGTCAGCAACTGCTCATGAAGACTTTATATCTAGCCGAATATTTTCCTCCTGTACACTCCTTTCTGTCTCTTGATACAAGTGCTATCGAAATTAGTTCTTATTAAAACAGAAGAGTGAGTTAACTACAATAATTTCTCCACTGACTTGGCACTCTAGAAGAATGTCCTCACATTGCTCTTCCCCTCCTTCAGCAGCTTCTTCTCCATCTCATTCAATGTCTTCCTCTCTGGAAGCTACTTAAAGTACTTTTCTTTGATGAACGTGATGACATTATTAATCAGATCTGAAGAGCAACTCAAGATCTCTTTAGGTTTTTTCAAATTCTTCATTCGATTTAGCTCAAATTTGATCAAAGAAGCAGCTTGGTTGAAAAGGATTGAAGATTTCATTCTCCAAAGTGTACCTGGACCTTCAAAATTTAAAATCAATACCTAGGAGCTTTTGATAGACTATCTGGAGATATTTATGAGTCCATTTGAATTCCACTGCACGTAAGGTTCATCTTATTAAAATTCTCTAGTTGTGGACCACGGTAAAGTAGCAGATGTTTGACCAACACTCACTTCAACAGTTAGAATATTTCCTGACTCTTCTACAGGGACCATTACGTTGTGAATGATCATCTAGAGAATGTAATGCTCAGGCTTCGTTATTCGAGATTCTATAGAATCGATTTCAAAGTTTGTCATCTTCTGAACATCGTTGCTTCCCGAACTGTAATCAGATTTAACTCTCAACAATATTCTTCCTCTGTAAGAACATCCATCCAATTCACCACTAGAATACATTTTGGAAAGTGTTGAATTTTTCACTTGCATGTTAAGCTCACAAACGTCTCCGTAAAGGGGCAACCAAATGGGCCCGAAATCAATATGGGGAGGAGGTTCGTTATTCTAAGGGACAGCAATAGTGGTAATTGGAATTCTAAGTGCTGCAATATTGTCATCACGTCCTGGGTCATCATCAACTACTTCTACTACCAAGTCGTTTGCTAATGTGGGATGAGAGTAGGAGAGAATGATCTTGTGACCAAATTTAGGATTAGCACAGTTCGAAATTTTCCATTTTTTGTTATCCACCATTTAGCTGCCAAGTTTCACTCGTACATAAGGGTCAACTCTATCTTTGTTTTTATTTATGATTGATTTGAAGTCCATATCAGGTAAGCCCTCAATACGAATAATATCCACTTGCATCAATGCTGCAGTCTTCTCCTAATCAACAGGCATAAGAACACTTTATTCAATATTCTCATTTTCCTCATCTGGCAAATCTTGTTCTAGCGGATCCAAGATATTATTAACTGAGGCAACTGCCACTGAAACTAAGAGGTAACCCATAATAATCTATTCTCCTGGTCTTCTCAAAGGTAGGAATTTATTGATTGAAGACGAACTTTATTTATTGTATTTTCCTGTTTCTAAAAATACCCAAAGTCGATCTGCCCATTCACCAACGGATATTCCCTCATTAACAAGATGGACAGTGAGGATTGATTCTGTCATCAATCTTTCAGTAGTGATCTTGCTAAACTGGAGCTAGGTTTCGTACTCGTTAATATGGCCAGTTTTTACAGCAGTTTCTTTCATTTCATCAAACCAAGTCACTCTTATTGCTGATGCGGTCAGCACTACAGCACGAGGTTTGAAGTACCTCACCAGCACGTTTATGCTGAACTCATCATGAAATTTGGACAATTTTTTCGCCACCTTTTCCGGTATTTGCGTATATGATAGACGCATTTGAATATCTTCCTCTATCTAAAGCACATCATCGTTTGCTTCTTACTATTGTGTTCTTTGTGTTTCTTGTGATGCATCATTTTCTTCTTCCATATCGATAGCTATGTGATTGCTTAGAGCTTCTCCTTTTGGAACCAATCCTGTCAAATTTGAGCTGAATAGTTTGGAATAGAACCAGGATAGAAGCATGTAGATTCACGATTATCGACTACTCTACTTAAAAATTGCAACTGCTTGCTTGAATTACTTTCTATATTGTATTAAAGAATATCTAACTATATCCGGTAGACAAGATACGGTAGAACTTCCTGATTCGCACTCATTTTAGAATAATTTGGCTTCTCGAATTAGTCGTGGTTTATTTATCGAGATTTTATTTCAGAAATCGTAGAATTTCTCGTTATTTTTGGTTAAAAAACCATTGGAACGAAATAATAAAACGTTAAAATGAAAGCAATCTGTGTATTCTCCACAGTTTAGCGAACAATTAACTAAAGCATTGGCTGAATACATCCATCATAAAATAATTATTAAATATTTCAACTACTAGTTTTATTGTAGAAAAAAAGCTCCCATGAACAGAAAATTTTACCTGAAATTTTAGAGGTGTTTTAATTTTATAAAGAAAGGGATTATAAAGGCATAATTATTATTACAGTAAACCTAAATTAATTAGTTCTTAATATGCTGTCCTCTGCCTAAATTTGGTCATTAAATTCTTTTATAGTGTTCAATAGTGTCAAAATGTTGTGGCTGCGACATTAGGGTTGTTAGAACAACAGTATATGTATACTGATATGCTATAACTAAACTGTTTGCTTTCCTACAAATTTTAAAACTATCGTAGCGAAATAAATTGAATTTTCAATGCTGAATTATTATTATTTTTATTCAAGGGTTAAAATTTAACACATAAATTAGAGAAGAGTTAAACGTACATAAGCGTTTCCTATATCGCTCAGATGTTCGAGTAACAAAAACAGTTCATTTTTAACTTCTATAATATAAAGCTCAATGTACATATATGCTATATGAATAAAATGTTAACTATATAACTACCTATATAACTAACTATATAACTAATTATATAACTAGCTATATAATTTACTATCCACAGGCAAAGCGATATCAAGCATGTCCCACGACTCTTCTGATATCAGTGTCAGCACCCACAGTCATGATTGCTCTCTCTCCGATGCAGCCAATAGGAAGATAGTATCCTTCAGAGGTGAGTGTTACAACCAATAGGAAGGTAGTATCCTTCAGAGGTGAGTGTTACAACCAATAGGAAGATAGTATCCTTCAGACTTCAGAGGTGAGTGTCACAACCAATAGGAAGATAGTATCCTTCAGACTTCAGAGGTGAGTGCATTGCTTAGAATTTCAGAAAATATAAATCTCTATTAATAGAATAATGTTTGGAGTCACAGATACTGTAAAAATTTCCAATCGGAATTAGGCACATAGTTCTTGTTTCTCCACTGATTAATTTAAGATGTTGAAAAGAGAAACATGAGATTGTTGAAAAGAGAAACATGAGATTGTTGAAATTGTTCAGTATATTTCACCTGCTTAGTTTAATTAATTAATTATCCTATTTGCAATTATGTAATTATATATGTTCATTGTATTCTACTCGGGTAAAATTGACTATTTTAAAGGAAATTATTTAATTAATTTTAACTATTTCTTTATTATGTAACTGTATACTATCAGTTTATTAACCTTTCTCACGCAGATGTTTCCATTGAATTTAAATAAAATGAAGTAACTTGTTAAATAAAACCATTGAGTTGATGTTCATAGTTACAAAAGTTAGAAAAAAACACAAATAAATTTAATATCATGCATTTAGGTATACCAATTTTTTTTTTTTTATATTCATTTTGCTATAAGATTATACCTATAAACACGTTGGTTTGAGCTTTGCTTTGTATTTTATAATTAATATGTTCCTTGGTGATATTTCTCAGTGTTCTCGTTAATTAAAAATGATAACAAAATTAAATGAATTAAAATCGAAACAATTTCAAGCTGAGTATTCACGCGCCTCTTTTCGAAAGGCTGTTATTAATTGTATGTTGAATTTTATAAAACTTGGATAAAACAAAAATATAATACAGTCATCTTGGTAGGGTAACTTGCTAATTACCGAACGGTTCCTCATCACCGACCATGTAAGAAAGAGATATGTAATTATTATTATTTGACTTTTATATAAGTTAAATAATATTTGTTTTTTTCATATATAACCAATCGATAATAATTCGTAACTTAGCCAATATGTTACTGCACTATACAAAATTAAATAATCCGAATAATAGCAATTCAGGATTAGTGAAGACATTAAAAATACTGTAAATACATTAAATATTACATTAAAAATACTGTAAATACATTAAATATTACATTAAAAATACTGTAAATACATTAAATATTACATTAAAAATACTGTAAATACATTAAATATTACATTAAAAATACTGTAAATACATTAAATATTACATTAAAAATACTGTAAATACATTAAATATTACATTAAAAATACTGTAAATACATTAAATATTACATTAAAAATACTGTAAATACATTAAATATTACATTAAAAATACTGTAAATACATTAAATATTACATTAAAAATACTGTAAATACATCAAATATTACATTAAAAATACTATAATATTTTAGATGATGTTTTATCACAGACTTCTATCTGAAAAGTTTTCTGCTACTAGTTTTCTTTGTAGTTATTTCTAGGTGTGTCTATCATATTTCTAGCTGCAGAGTTGGTTTAGTTACCAGACTGACATGAACAGTGTTAAACTGCTAGGGTAACACTGGGGGTATTGGTATCAATGATACCTTGCAGGTATCATTGATACCAATAAAAATTAAATGATAATTATTGTCCTGGTACGTTAGGTTGTGAAACAATGCGAAGGCTAAACACTGTTTTTTATTTTGTAATTTATAGTTTATAATCTTGGCATTGACATAACAAATGTGAATATATCTGGAAAGTACACAAACAATATAGAAGACTAGAAGTTACAGATAAATGGGAACACCTACAGAGAAATGACTGACTACACCTACAGAGAAATGACTGACTACACCTACAGAGAAATGACTGACTACACCTACAGAGAAATGACTAACTACACCTACAGAGAAATGACTACACCTACAGAGAAATGACTGACTACACCTACAGAGAAATGACTGACTACACCTACAGAGAAATGACTGACTACACCTACAGAGAAATGACTGACTACACCTACAGAGAAATGACTGACTACACCTACAGAGAAATGACTGACTACACCTACAGAGAAATGACTGACTACACCTACAGAGATATGACAGACTACACCTACAGAGAAATGACTGACTACACCTACAGAGAAATGACTAACTACACCTACAGAGAAATGACTAACTACACCTACAGAGAAATGACTAACTACACCTACAGAGAAATGACTGACTACACCTACAGAGAAATGACTGACTACACCTACAGAGAAATGACTGACTACACCTACAGAGAAATGACTGACTACACCTACAGAGAAATGACTGACTACACCTACAGAGAAATGACTGACTACACCTACAGAGATATGACTGACTACACCTACAGAGATATGACTGACTACACCTACAGAGATATGACTGACTACACCTACAGAGAAATGACTGACTACACCTACAGAGAAATGACTGACTACACCTACAGAGAAATGACTGACTACACCTACAGAGAAATGACTGACTACACCTACAGAGAAATGACTGACTACACCTACAGAGAAATGACTGACTACACCTACAGAGAAATGACTGACTACACCTACAGAGAAATGACTGACTACACCTACAGAGAAATGACTGACTACACCTACAGAGAAATGACTGACTACACCTACAGAGAAATGACTGACTACACCTACAGAGAAATGACTGACTACACCTACAGAGAAATGACTGACTACACCTACAGAGAAATGACTGACTACACCTACAGAGAAATGACTGATTACACCTACAGAGAAATGACTGACTACACCTACAGAGAAATGACTGACTACACCTACAGAGAAATGACTGACTACACCTACAGAGAAATGACTGACTACACCTACAGAGAAATGACTGACTACACCTACAGAGATATGACTGACTACACCTACAGAGAAATGACTGACTACACCTACAGAGAAATGACTGACTACACCTACAGAGAAATGACTGACTACACCTACAGAGAAATGACTGACTACACCTACAGAGAAATGACTGACTACACCTACAGAGAAATGACTACACCTACAGAGAAATGACTACACCTACAGAGAAATGACTACACCTACAGAGAAATGACTACACCTATAGAGAACACTTAATAGAACAAAGACAACTCGAATAACACCTACATAATTAAACTAAACAATATAAATTATAGCACTGAAATATGACACTACTTGACATTACACTAGCTACTATTGACAATGAATGAATGGATAGAGTTTGAGAAATGCTAGCTAGTGTTGCCGTTCGGAATTCTAAAGAATATAATGCGAATTTGTGGCCAATGGTTCTATTGCGAAATTTAATCTTTAATTGATTGAAAATAAAGTATAGAATCAATTGCTGACCAGCACAATTATTATATTTTTTTTTTCTTACGTGTCCGAAAATGTTGAACTGGCCGATAATTAAGACGTGCTATCTAATAATAATAATTTTTATATCGTTTTTTCTTATATGACCGAAGATGTAGTACTGACCGATAATTCGTAACTTACCCTACAGTGAAGCGTCAATTCCCAGATGCAAATTAAAAACCTGTTAATAATTCCAATAGGATATCAAATAAAAAACGCATCACAATTGTAACTAACTTCAATGTAGAAAAAACTTTTCCAACTCAATTTTTTTCTTTAGATTTCTCAGCAATGATTTTATTCTGATACCCGTATTTTCATTCTATTTTTTTAATACCAACCTGTTAAAAGTTTCATCTGGTCTATAATTGGTATCTGGTAATTGATACTTTATCCTACTATATTTTATTCTAAGGCAAAAATTAAATACTTAAATAAATATAATATATTAATGGTTAATTTTTATTTTATTTATAAAAAATTCTTTATTATTTAGCGTAAACGTATATTTAGAGTGAAAAAAGTGATGTGACTCATTATTTTATAGTACATAATTATATAGTTCATCATTTTTTAGTTCACCATTATATAGTTCACCATTTTATAGTTCACCATTTTATAGTTCACCATTATATAGTTCACCATTATATAGTTCACCATTATATAGTTCACCATTTTATAGTTCACCATTATATAGTTCACCATTATATAGTTCACCATTTTATAGTTCACCATTTTATAGTTCACCATTATATAGTTCACCATTTTATAGTTCACCATTATATAGTTCACCATTATATAGTTCACCATTATATAGTTCACCATTTTATAGTTCACCATTTTATAGTTCACCATTATATAGTTCACCATTATATAGTTCACCATTTTATAGTTCACCATTTTATAGTTCACCATTTTATAGTTCACCATTATATAGTTCACCATTATATAGTTCACCATTATATAGTTCACCATTTTATAGTTCACCATTATATAGTTCACCATTATATAGTTCACCATTTTATAGTTCACCATTTTATAGTTCACCATTATATAGTTCACCATTATATAGTTCACCATTATATAGTTCACCATTATATAGTTCACCATTATATAGTTCACCATTTTATAGTTCACCATTTTATAGTTCACCATTTTATAGTTCACCATTATAATATGGTGAAAATGGTGAACTATAAAATGGTGAACCATTTTATAGTTCACCATTTTATAGTTCACCATTATATAGTTCACCATTATAATATGGTGAAAATGGTGAACTATAAAATGGTGAACCATTTTATAGTTCACCATTTTATAGTTCACCATTATAATATGGTGAAAATGGTGAACTATAAAATTGTGAACCATTTTATATTTCACCATTTTATAGTTCACCATTATATAGTTCACCATTATAATATGGTGAAAATGGTGAACTATAAAATGGTGAACCATTTTATAGTTCACCATTTTATAGTTCACCATTTTATAGTTCACCATTTTATAGTTCACCATTTTATAGTTCACCATTTTATAGTTCACCATTTTATAGTTCACCATTTTATAGTTCACCATTATAATATGGTGAACTATAAAATGGTGAACCATTTTATAGTTCACCATTTTATAGTTCACCATTATTATATAGTTCACCATTATAATATGGTGAAAATGGTGAACAATAAAATGGTGAACCATTTTATAGTTATATTTTTTTGGACGGTTCCACATTTTCGGATCGCAAACGTCTAAGTGTCCGATGACTCGGTAAGTACCCCTCTGAGCTTTGTTATGCATAACAAGAGCAGCTGATTGTTATAGATGAGAAGTATGCTATCTGTTAGTGCAGCTCATACGTCAAAATAAGCCCTTCATTCGAAAGAGTTATTAGTTTGCACAGACATTATTAATCGTATATCCTTCCTACAGTATAATGCAATATTCTATATGGCACTATACTATAAATTATAACACTGTTATTTATAGTCCTATAGATAGTGTACATAATGTATTATAGGATAATTTGTAACACTAGTGAAAATTTATAATAGCTTATAGCTTAAAAATTTATACGGAAATATCTTAGAATTCAGTTACTGAAATTAAAAAGGAAACAACATTTAATTTCATGTATAATTTTGTATTTTATTTTATTCAATTTCTGCAATTCAGACGAAAATGAAGTGCTCTTAACCATTTCGCGCCTATTGGGTTAATACGTCCCACTTGATTTCATTTATCAAAAATGGCCTTAAATGTCCCTGAAATGCTTCGAAACAGCTTACAACAGTTATGTAGATGCGTAACTGCTAATTTTGAAATTCTATATACCAATTTTATTGAATAAAAGATCGCCATATTGCCTGCAGTTGCAGGAACTATTAAACAATGAGTTAGTTATTGATATTCATACAGTTTTATTAGTACATGTCTATATGAGGTGTTCTCGCGATGGAACCACATTTGTAAGTTAATTGTACATGCTCTTTGGAGATTTTGAAATTCGTGAGTAGTCCATATTCACTATTTCTTACGGATTGGGATTTAGTGTCACACTTGGGACTTACTATTGAATATCAGACTTGTATTATACAATGGGAAAATATATTCCAATCGTATTCAAAATTGTACTTTGTCGGTCCAACTAATCCAGCAGATGTACCAAAACTAGAGAACTGCAGAACCAATCAGTAGTTTGATCTTTCTGGTCCAGGAGCCTAGTGGGACAATGCATCCCAATGGATAATCCAAGTGGGACAATACATCCCAATGGATAATCCAAGTGGGACAATACATCCCAATGGATAATCCAAGTGGGACAATTTGTACCACAACAAAAATTAAATCAAGAAAAATCTTCGCAGATCGATTAAGAAACTTTGGAACATTTCATAAGTATCAAAAAGTTGTAATAAATAGTTACACAGGCTCAAAAAAAAAAAAAAAAAAAAAGGCGCGAAAGGATTAAATTATCTAATCAGCAAATTTTTCGATTGTGTTGCCCATAAATGCTATGGTGCTCTATTTAATTACTATAAAACTTATACCCAATACATGCAGTACCCCATTAGCACATTAATACTCACTCATTATTTTACTCACCTCATTATTTTACTCACCTCATTATTTTACTCACCTCATTATTTTACTCACCTCATTATTTTACTCACATCATTACTTTACTCACATCATTATTTTACTCACCTCATTATTTTACTCACATCATTACTTTACTCACCTCATTATTTTACTCACATCATTATTTTACTCACATCATTATTTTACTCACTCATTTCCCCAGGTATTTCCACCATTCACTAATAATTCACTGGGCCCTCAACCCCCAATGGAGTTTGGCCCACTGGACGGGGTAAATTATATGCTAAGGTATAATAGGACAGGCAATGGAAGTTATCTGATACAAATCTCTTTATCATTATCTAATTACTGCTCAGGTTATTTTGTTTGAGTTTTTATTTCGAAAATGAATTACCGATAGCTACCACTATTATAATTATATTATATTTATAATTTATTTAACATAAATTTTATTATTATTATATTCATCACTCAAAGTTTGTATTTAAATATACTAATAATAAAATAAAAAAGTTTGTAACGGGTTAGGCTGTAGAAACAGAAATAAACTATAGGAGAATTTTTTGCATTGATGATCATTTCGTTCTAGCATTTTCCTATTTATATCTTTTAATATATTGTGTGTTGAAATTCATACACTAATTAGTAGTTATAGACTACAGTGACTCTATCCTGAAGCTGTCTGTGGTGAATGGAAGAGAAGGAGAGTGGTGTCCTTTGAGCTCCGAACTGTTGTAATTTGGATTATACATTGTCTTCTTATAGTTTTTTTTTTTTTTACCATGTATATCATTTTTTTAACGCTACTTGTACTTTTAGAGGATAGCGCTAGGGTTATGCTCTTCAACTACGAGGTTTCAGATTTTGTGTTAGGTAGGCTCGTGGGCTTCATTTACTATCACCTCTTCATTTCCCTCTTCCATCTGTGAGTGCCGCCACCGGTGCTTGTGCCCCTTTACGTCACATTCCTTGGTAAGTGATTGCATTCACGGAGTAGCTTTTTTGTATTCATGAGCATTGTCACCGACAGTGGTAAGTGACTTTGTTCATGAACCCACTTTCCTCTCTGACTGCTTCTTCCAGTCCCTTGTAATTAATTCCCCTTCCACATCAGCGATATGGCCTTTGGCTCCGAAGCAGACGTTAAACCCATACTAAAATATATTTAAATACAGCGAAATGAACTCGTTGTTTTATTACTTGTATATATTTTATATATTAAGATTTGCGTAAACAGGTTTAAATCGTAAAATTGGGAAATGTTACAAACTAATTTTATTTCATTGAACCAACTGAACATAATCATCTTATTTATCGTTAAATTATATCTATTTTCTTTACATTCTTCTTATATTTTTCTTACCATACCTTGTCTATACTCATTTGTCTAGATTCCTTCTCATCGTGATTTATTAAGTTTAGTAGTGATTTATTATTTATTCAGTTTAGTGATTTATTATTTATTCAGTTTAGTGATTTATTATTTATTCAGTTTAGTGATTTATTATTTATTCAGTTTAGATAGGCCTCTTTAATTTCCATCTAAACACATCACTCTGTTTTCAGTGTCCAGAAGCGATGTACTACACTGTTAGCGGTAAATTTTACAGATGATTTATATATCAGTCATAAAACTTTCTAATTACAGTAAGAATGCTTATCTGTTCCCTAAGTTTTTCTCTAATCTGAACTACTAGTGCTAAGCCTTATGTTACGGCGATCCAAAGTACGATTTATATGCCATTCATTAAATGTAGACGAGTCATTTAGCATGTGAATGACTTCTACTCATGTCAATTCATCTTCTGCATCTCCGGAATAAAAAATAAACACAGTGTGATAAATTAAACAGTGTTAGCTACAATATATATATATTTAGTTTATATATTTTTCTTTTACTATTGATCCCTATTAATTTAAATGTGGTAGTACACTAGTATTTAATATATGTATGACAGTCATTCAAAGGAATGGCGTTACATTGCACACTATATTGTACTATAAACAGCTTTAGTGACTATATTTTAGTATATAAACTCATAGAGTGACCATAAGTAAATATTGAATGGTCTTAATAAAAACATTAAAAAATAATCATAATATTTTTATTATTCAAAAAGAGGTAGTTCCTTATAACTATTTTAATATAATAATAAAAAAATAATAGAACCTATAATTTAAAGAAATAAAATTCATATCACACTTAATCAATCATAATTGATTAATTAATTATTTGTGATCAATTTTTTCATGTGAATAATTTTTTTGTGTAAATAAATTTCTTATGTAAAAATATGTGTATATACTTTTTATTTATTAAATGTTAGAGCGTGACATTTCTCTTACAACCAACCAACAGACAAAAACACACTGTGTAATTAGTACATAGGGTGATAAGCTGGGTAAGTGCCGAGTTATCTTACAATCCACATTTTCGGACAAGTAAGAGAAAGGTTTACAATAATATTTATTGTTTAACTTTTATTTTAATTGGTATCCATGGCACCTGTAGGTATCATGGATACCAATAAGAATTAAATAATAATAAATATACTTTTTCTTACATGTCTGAAAATGTGGAACCGTTCTATAACTCGGCACTTACCCTCCATATTAAATACCCATATACCAGTCAGTATTTAGTAAGACTCTTTTGACAGTATAAATACTTTGCAGCTTTTAAATCATTAAAGTATATAACACATTTTCCTTTAATGTGATGTAATATTTAAAATACATTCCTTATAATTTAAACTGATTTACAGGAAGTCATTTTTTCGATTTCTCCATAGGGAATTGTATTTAACATATCTTGGAAATACTGTACAATGTATTCCTATTCAGATGTTACGAAATATATCTCTATGCCTTTAACAGACTTCTATTTAGTGTTCAATGTTCTAACTTTTTCATATTTTTAATTGGTTATGATTGACATGTGTTAGATATATTGGCAGAACATCAGTGTTACTCAGATTCTACCCACACAGTAATAAGCAGGGAATGTATCTAGCTTTGTTTTTGTTTTTTATACATTATAGCTGTGTAGGTATTTTCTTATATGGTTACTCTGTATAGATACAGTTGTACCTGTATAGCTGTATAGCTAAGGCTGTATACTTTACCCTGTATAGCTAAGGCTGTATACTTTACCCTGTATAACTGTATAGCTAAGGCTGTATACTTTACCCTGTATAGCTAAGGCTGTATACTTTACCCTGTATAACTGTATAGCTAAGGCTGTATACTTTACCCTGTATAACTGTATAGCTAAGGCTGTATACTTTACCCTGTATAACTGTATAGCTAAGGCTGTATACTTTACCCTGTATAGCTGTATAGCTAAGGCTGTATACTTTACTCTGTATAGCTAAGGCTGTATACTTTACTCTGTATAGCTAAGGTTGTATAGTTGTTTCTTTCCTTATTTAAGGTAAACTTTTTTAGCAGTGATTTATTGACTGCAAGACAATCTATGCTGCAAAAATACCCTGTGAAAATTTGAACATAAGTTTAGGGCTTGTCATTTTTTAGAAAATGTTGACTCTTATACTCGGAAATATTAATAGGGTTTTTGCACTTTAGCAATTAGGTTTTATTTATCATGGATTTCCATTAATGCATTTGGAAACTAACATGTTTTATATGATTCAGGTTCTTTTAAAGTATTAGCCTTTTAGGCACATTTTCTAATTATACAGTTGTTTAAATTAGTTTTAATTTCATTCAGTATATATTAATAATTATGGTTAAGAATGTACATTTATTGTTATCTATTAAATGATTGCTTTGTATTTATTATTTTTGGATCTTTTCTGTTTGCTGGGCGCATTTGAAAATAATGTGAATATAATTATATCATGGATACGCGTTGTTATTTAATGACCTCTGCTCTATGAGAACACCTTTCCTTGATGACGAAGATTGTAAACTGAAATGGATTTGGAGAAACTTTAAAAAACTATATTATAATTAAAGTAATGAGTAAAAATATAATTCTTATATGATCAAAAATGTGAAACTGTCCGATAACTAGAAATTTACCCCATTATCATTCAACAGATCTGTTTCCAAATCGCAAATAATGCCGATTTGTTCAAGGAAATGATTATTATTTCAATTTCAAATGGGCCCATGAAACAGAAAATTGTTGTTATCTTTATATTATAATTATTTTATTTCCATAAGCGCCCTGTAAACAGAAACTTTTCTATTTACATTATTTAATATAACAAGTTTGTTTTTATTCTAACTAAATAATTTTATTTTAAAAGTCAGTAATTATAATGCCATTATATTTTATTATTTTATTTGCATTATTTTCAAATGCGCCCAGCAAACAGAAAAGATCCTAATTTTTCTATCTTAATACATTTTTGATGCTTTAAATATCATAATATTGATGAAGTTCTGAAAAACCGTAGGTAGATGGCATTTATTTATGCATTTTTACATGAAAATTGAATAATTTCTGAAACATTTTTTTTCATTCAATTCTATGTAAGTTGATTACTTTTTTTTTTTTTAAATATCCGAATCAAATCTTATTTTAATTCGTCGAGGAATTCTTTTTATATTTCGAAATCATCAGTCAATTTAACTGCTTTTTACTTTTCAATCATTTTTGTCTTGAAATTTTATTGGTAACTACTTGGAATTTTGTTATTGTTAATATTACTTGCCCATATTTAACTTTTTATTTTCTCGAAATTATTCTATTTTCACCTTAATACCAAATTAAACTTATTTGATTGTTTTTGTTTGAATGAAAGATCTGTTATAACAGATTAACACTCTTAGAATATTTTATATATCTTCATTAACAATGAAACCAGGCAATAATATAAATTAAATTAGTTTAATCCCAAGTTCATAATTATATTTAAAGCAAAGTTTAAACAATCTGACACAGGTCTAACAATTCCTAAACTGTCTCATTTAAGTATCTGCGATTAACTTATCATACGACAGAATTCTCGCCATAACATCTTCATCTGTTCATTATTTATGGTCCATAGTGCGATAATTGGAGGGTATAGTTGCCATAAGTAGCTGCCCTAAATACTATCTTAAATAGAACTGGTACCTAGGTACCTACTTACCTCCTTGGCCATCTCAACCGCGCTATTTTAGTCCAATTGTACACCTTTAACCACAGAATTTACAGGTACGACCAATTAATATTTTGGGGGTTTGTCTAAACCTAATTGGTGGAATGGCGTGTCAGTTGTTGAGGAGACTTCGTGAAGTGAGGTTGTGTCTCTATCGTGATCTTATGACCGCTGCTGCATCGCACAGGGGGGTACCATTGGTATTTACTGAGAGAACTCAAGGTGCATCTTTATTTGCTTTTTTTTTTCTTTAATTGCAAGAGAGACGAAAACGTATTGTTTATGCTGCACTAGAGTGCAATGAAGAAAATATAAACAGTTGACTACAAAAAATGGAAAAGAGTTTTATTCAGTGGTGAACCTTTATGTTTAGATTTTAAATAATTTCATCAAGTTGAAGAGAATTTCAACGCTGCGAAAGTAATTATCCTCTACCACTGCCATTTAATGAATATACAAAATTTAAGAATTATTCTATTACAAAGCGAAACAGTTCTTTTTAAAATTATGTATGTTGACTGTATGATCTCAAATAGTGAGCAATGAGTAATTGTTTTTCAACTATAAAGTAAATATAGCAAAGACGTCTAATATTTACTCCCAAAACTAACGAGCGGATGTGTCACCTCGATAACAAATGAGTTATTGCTCCGACTCAAGATAGAGTATTCCTATTTGAATAGCTGAAGCAATAAATCTTAATACTCCAGTCCATAGTGGAGTAATTTGAATGGAAGTAGTATTATATACTACAATTTGATACAAGTGTTTTTTAATTTGTCAAGATGTTGTCTTGTTATGAGCCATTTATACGACGTAAGAAAATGAAGGGTTTCCTCAAAGATCTGAATGACAACAAAGATACTTCTATTGCGACAGCAGCAGAGTTTGCTCACGACAACTCCTACAAGTCACTCTCGTCCAACTCTCAAATGTCTTCTCCATGCTACTCCTCCGCCGGTACGACAAATGATTCACTTTTCACTACGGAGGAATCCGAAGCCTTGAATATTAACCATAATCAGTATCTGAAAGAATCCACTGTGAAGTATTTATTGTCCCGTGAAGATAGAGTAGATGTGCTCAATGGGACAGAGCGGCCAAACATAAGCAGCTCTCCCTGGGGGGTGTCCTCCAAACATCTACCCAAGGAAAGGCCAAAGGGATCCCGTCACCCCAACATTGTGTCTACCATCAATATGAATGTTATTTCAGAACCTCTTCACGATGAAGGTAATTATTCTGCTGAAGAAACTAAAAAACAATTTGTAGATAATAATGACGGCTCTATCCATTCAAGTAGAGACGTTTGGAACATACGTGCTACGGATGTTCAATTCAATATTTCTCCTCAGGATTTGTTAAAAAACAATCGTAACTTAACTCTTCCGAAAACATCTGCGATTTATTCCACTTCTAAATCTCTGAGCACATCTTCAGAATCCAATTCATTTTCTTTGGACGGCAGAGACAATAGAAAACAGAGATATCGAAAACACCAATCAGGAGGGAGGAACAAGCTGCCTAATTTGCCTGTCTATTGTCACAGCAGTTGCTCATGCATGACATCTCTGTCTAAACTATCTCCTAGAGTCAAATCTTCTCACATTTCGCATCATCCGCCTAGAGGATCTTCAAATTCTGATGATATAGAGCAAGAAACTCACTTCTCATCATCTCCATCTGTATGTTCCAATAGGTACACTCAGCTCAAAAATAGAAGGGAAAGAAGAGAAACTAAATCTAATTCATACTCTGTTGACAAATTGAACGAGAAAATGTATGAATTAAGTGCTAGTTATCATCAAGAGGACTACCCAAGAAATCGTGGTGACTCACAGTTTTTCACTTGCCATTCTAATCACAAGGAGTCCCCAACCAGACCGTTCAAAACTAAATCATCACCATCCAACAAAGACGTTTTATATAAAAAGAGATCAGGTATTTCTTCTACCCCTTCCATTTTCAATAGCACCAGAAATGTACAAGAATGCGTCAAGTCATCAACGCCTGCAAAGCCCACTAGAATGGTTAACTCTTCTTTTCATTCTGATTCGCTCGTGGCAAATTTCAGTCCAAGCTCATCTGCCAATCATTACAGCATATTGCCCCACATTCCTATATCTATTGAGAAGCTATCCTCTTCTTTGCATACCCACACTTTGAAATTTCAAAATCACTCCTCGACATCATCAGCTGATTTTGAAGATTCCCATAAATCTCCGAAGTACATTCGCAGAGATAAAAAAAGTTCTGCTTCGCTGAGTACTAGATCCTTGCCAAGAGAAATAAGATCATCTGTGAACCATAATCCTGTGACTCAATCTATAATGGAGGATCTTCGGAAAACCCTTCCTCGTGGCTTGATGACAGCTGTGGTATCTACCTCTCCCCCTGAAAGCTCTTCCGAATCCATGGTTGTGCTCTGTTCCGACCACAGCTGTTTGTCTGCTACCTTCGTACCGACCCTATGCAAGGAAGGGATGGAACATCAGAATTCCACAGGTAAGCAATCCTATCAAAGTTATTCAATTAGTGGTCGTGGTATGAGTTAAAGCCGTACTGGTTATCATGATACGTCATCTTGCTTGTTAACTAGCATATATTCATAAACTACACAAGATAGAAACATATCTTATTACCAAATCAGGCGAACATAATTTATAGAGACCGCGGTTACCTGTTTGATTATTCTAAATTAATTCAGGATATAGATTTATTTCTTGTTCTCTTTTGTGTCTTTTAATAGTTGCTGATGAATCACTAGTATATAAACTCCTACTTTATATATCGAAGTACATGTGCAACTTTATAAATCTCTACTGAAGAGTAATATATATTGGTCACAAAGTACATCGTTGTAGCTGTCTTTACTTGAAGGATGAGCCATGTTAAACTGCAGATATTCCCAATGGGTATATTATGCACTGAGATATTTAATGATGTTGCTATAATAGTATTCATTGTCATAAAAAAAGAGTTCCAGAGGCATTCTTATTGACACCAAAACTAGGTTCGTTAAGTAACATTTTTGCAGCATTTTGTAAGATAATACTACTTATAAAACATGGTTCGTACAATCATCTAACACTTGTTCAACATTTAATAAGGTTTGTCAATCCCTTTGATTGTGTGTATACATATTCAATCTGTTGTTAGTTTCTACGCTTCCAATCAAAGGATCCATGTTGTAATTAATTTATGCAAACCAACATTCGAAATCGTTTCGAATAATTCTCGTATCTCATCGGGTGAAATTATATTCTAATCTTATTACAAGAAATGATAGCAATAAATTGGACTAGCATGGCGATCGAGTATTTATTGCTCAGCCCCAATATATAATATATAAGAGAGAGAATTAATAAAGAGAACATGAGAGGTGAGAAACTAGTCTTTGATACACGCTGTGTCGCATACAGAGATCGTGTCTGGTTATCGGCAACCAACACTGATTAACGCCGTTGTAACTTATGAACCAACCTATAATGGATCATTAGAAGATATTTATGAAGATGGTGTATTAGTTTTAAGCCTGCATTCTTACCCTCGATAAGAGTAATCCTTTAGATACTTTATAGGCGCGGGGATCAATTTTTTGGTGCTCCTCGTCATCACGACATTCGTGTTGTTCGCTGCATCTTGTCATTGGGATTAACGGATTTGATTATCAGAGTAGAAAGTATGCATCTCTATCAGCTCTTTGATTAATAATAATCTTTTTCCGGGTTATTTTATGATTATTTAGGTGACAGTGAAGCAATCGGCTGAAGTGGTTTGAGATTCCATAATTTGTCAGTTATTGGTTGCTCTGGACTGCTGGGCAGATCACTTGCATTCTTTCTTCCAAACCTCCACTTTCTAGATTAGGCAACTGAGATTAGAAAATACAGAGGCATTTCTTATCTTGGACTAGGGTAAGTTACGAATTATCGGTCAGTACTATGTACATCTTCGGTCATATAAGAAGAAAAAAAAACAGTATAAAAATTGTAATTATTACACAGTGTTATCTAATACTTCTGCAAACCCGGGTTTGCAGAAGTATTAGATAACACTGTGTAATAATAACAATTTTTATATTATTTTTTTCTTATATGACCGAAGATGTAGTACTGACCGATAAACGGAACTTACTCTATTTGAATTGAAAATATTTTTACAGTACCCATTCAAATTATTGAACTAATCTCTATACATTATTGATATGACTTGGCAATTATTATTTTTATAAACAGTGATACATCAACGATTCGACAATTTATACTAGTATTTTCCAAAATTACATTTCCCAGGAACAATTTAGAATAGGGTAGAAAAATTTAGAATATACCTGGGTATATTAAAATTATTAAAGATAGGGTAAGTTATGAATTATCTAATTGATTAAATTTGTTAGTTAATTAAATTTTTGTAGTTGAATTAATTTAGTGTGTTTTCTTGGTAAGAACATTTGTGTGGGGTTTTAAGCCCTAAGAGCACTGAAGTGAGAGGTGGTAAGAATCCCTAGCAATACATCATGTTTGGTGTCGCAGAATATGATTGATGACGTGTCACCCAACTGTCCTTCAACCCCCCATGGTTGCTAATGGACTCAACCAGGGTTGGTTACCATACCTACAAACCCGTACGGGTTGCTTAAACTTCTTGTATAGGTCCAATGATTTATATTTCAATTGAATTGACTCTTTAGAAATAACTTTTCTAAAGAATTCAATTCTATCGTTGAGGATCGAATCCCTCTTATCCAAAAGAGTGTCCAATACTTCAACCACATGAAAACATCCATACTAAATTAGATAAATTATATATCATAGTTTCAATTAGTCTTAAAATATTTTATTAAACTCGTACACTTTCTTTAATTTCAATATAATTTAACTCTTTAAATTCAGTAGTTTAAATTAAAGTAAATATTGATGACATTTTATATATTGATCAGTAGTAGGAAATTTAATTTGGCGTCTGGGTTAATAAATATGCTTTCTTAAGTTATCATTTATTATCTCTTGCCTTCTTAATATTTTCTAAAATCTTTGGGACTGTTCCTTTCCCAAGTTCTAGTGTCCATGTCTCATTTTTGGCTGCACAGATTCTATCTAGTTTGTTAGCTTGTTCTTGCTATGATATATTGTAGCTGGTGCATATGTGCCAGCATCTTATCGCACTGTTTATGTGACCTAGCTGCTTATTCATTTTATTTGTGGTAATTACATTTGCAGTATCACATTGGCTATTTCTATGAACTTTTCTTTGTAACGCCGACCAAAATGACAACAGTTACCGATGTTAATTTGAGTTGTTCCTATCTTTAGCATAGTGAAGAGACTGCATACTGACTCTGAGTGCCAATAGTCTGAATTAGTGATTAAAAACATATATATCTATATAAATTATTTAATATTATCAAAGTATCTCTCTTCTGAATATATCGATTCCTATAATATCTATCTTGCCCCTCCTCTTTCCCTTCCTCTTTCCCTTCCTCTTTCCCTTCCTCTTTCCCTTCCTCCTTCCCTTCCTCCTTCCCTTCCTCCTTCCCTTCCTCCTTCCCTTCCTCCTTCCCTTCCTCCTTCCCCGCCTCCTTCCCCTCCTCTTTCCTCACCTCCTTCCCCTCCTCTTTCCTCACCTCCTTCCCATCCTCTTTCCTCACCTCCTTCCCATCCTCTTTCCTCACCTCCTTCCCCTCCTCTTTCCTCACCTCCTTCCCCTCCTCTTTCCTCACCTCCTTCCCCTCCTCTTTCCCCGCCTCTTTCCCCTCCTCTCTCCCCGCCTCTTTCTCCTCCTCTTTCCCCGCCTCTTTCGCCTCCTCTTTCCCCTCCTCTTTCCCCTCCTCTTTCCTCGCCTCTTTCCCCTCCTCTTTCCCCTCCTCTTTCCTCGCCTCCTTCCCCTCCTCTTTCCTCACCTCCTTCCCCTCCTCTTTCTCCGCCTCTTTCTCCGCCTCTTTCCCCTCCTTTTCCCCCTCCTCTTTCCCTCTTTCTCCGCCTCTTTCCCCTCCTCTTTCCCCTCTTACTCCCAATATTTTTCTTTCGCATAACCAACAAATTTTCCTTCACTTTCACTTCTCATGCCTCATTTTTATCAGATTTGCGGCATGTGAGTTATTGTGCTGCATCACATTCCAAATAGTCACATTCCAAATATAGTCACATTCCAAATAGTCACATTCCAAATAGTCACATTCCAAATAGTCACATTCCAAATAGTCACATTCCAAATAGTCACATTCCAAATAGTCACATTTCAAATAGTCACATTCCAAATAGTCACATTCCAAATAGTCACATTCCAAATAGTCACATTCCAAATAGTCACATTCCAAATAGTCACATTCCAAATAGTCACATTCCAAATAGTCACATTCCAAATAGTCACATTCCAAATAGTCACATTCCTAATAGTCACATTCCAAATAGTCACATTCCAAATAGTCACATTCCAAATAGTCACATTCCATATAAACAACAATATTATGTCATTTATTTATTTTCATTTTTAACTGTTAAATAATAAATAACTATTCATTTCATAGGACAAAATTAATGTAGTAAAAAAAATATATTATAATTGCATTAAATTAGTAAAATTGCGAATGGTATATTTTAATTATAATTATTATTTTATAATTATTTAATTATGAATTGAATTTTCTTTTATGTTGTTAGAATATTATATATCATATATTTTATTTCTGTTACAAACTCATTAAAACATAACCCTCCGCAGTTTTGCTAAGGGGACTATAGCAATCATTTTCAAGAAGTTATGTTGGTTAAATTTTCTTATTTTTATCGTGTCTGTGGTGTTGCTCCGTCAGTAACATTACCTGGCGGAAACTATCCTGACATGCGGTTGCCTATACCCACTGAAAAAAATAGAATGGGGCCAATGAAGAAAATACCTTACATCATTTTTCCTATTTTTAGCCTGATATCAGGCCTCTCTCTATTATTTAACAGTCAGGTAATTTAATATTTATTTATAATAAGAAATATATTTCCCTTGCAGAAATCAAGTTAATTTGAACGCAATGTATGTTTTTGTTATGAATAACTACCTAGAACAATTTGAAAAATGAACATGTAAAGATGTAGTAATTTTAATGAGATATGTGCGATACTTACAGTCCATAGAGTGTAGTGTATTGACTGTATTGGATGTGTAGTAGAAAGTTATACGGTATGGGCGGGGAAAAGTCACGATACTCCTCCACAATATCTCTGTCTCGCACTCTCCTCTTTCATTCTCTCACTTTCATTTTCCTTTCATTCTCTCACTTTCATTTTCCTCTTTCATTCTCTCACTTTCATTCTCCTCTTTCATTCTCTCGCTTTCATTTTCCTCTTTTATTCTTTCACTTTCATTTTCCTCTTTCATTCTCTCACTTTCATTCTCCTCTCTCATTCTGTCACTTTCATTTTCTCAGTTTCATTTTCCTCTTTCTTTCTCTCACTTTCATTTTCTTCTTTCATTCTCTCCCTTTCATTTTCCTCTTTTATTCTCTCCCTTTCATTTTCCTCTTTTATTCTCTCACTTTCATTTTTCTCTTTCATTCTATCACTTTCATTCTCTCACTTTCATTCTCTCACTTCCATTCTCATCTTTCATTCTCTCACTTCCATTCTCATCTTTCATTCTCTCTCTAGTCTATTAGTTATTCACTTTACATTTAGATACAAATTATTCTCCTTTTTTTCATTTAATATTTTACTATTAATTTGGTTAGCAAAATAGAGAATAGAATAAATATGCAAGAGTGATTAACAAAATAAAGTGATTTTACATGAAATTATTATGTTAGAAAATAACTTATACAGATCCTCTTCAAACAATTTTTAACGTTCCAATCAATGCGGCTAATACAAGTATACAGGAATACAATTATACAAGTACGCAACTTGATTGAAAAAGAACTATACAGTTCCTAAGCCCCTTTATAAATTCCAACCATAGAAGTCGGATCTATTCGGTCTGATAAACAAAACAAAAAAAAAAACATCATAATGTTTCTCATCATTTTACTGCAAACCCCATGTTTTATTTTATAGGCAATACATCACAGTATCCGTCATACTTCCGAGTTGCTAATTTGAAGTCAGAGAAGAAAAAAGGAAGGTACGTCGTTTCTTTTGAATGTCAGCTAGGTAGGTATTTTAAATTTAATATTAAATATTCGGGTAAATGTAGACATTAGAAGAAACTCATCATAGAAAACTTAATTTACTTTAGGTATTCATTTAAATACAGTTCACACTAAGGCTGAACATGCAATGTATGTTTTTAAAAATTCTAACCCAATCACATATGATTTTGTAATATTTTAAATTTAAACTTTTTTTGGATGTAAAAAAAAAATATGAAATGTTATTCCATTTTTTCTGTCACATATTGAAATCATATATGAGGTAATTAGTTTCTTCTTGTATATCTTAAATTTAAACTGGAAATTTGGATAAGGTTTTCATGGCATTACATTTCGAATATAATTTCAGTTCATTTTAATCTTCGTAAAATTTTCTCGTTTAAATTTGATTTTTTTTTCTTTTCTATTCCAATTTTTTTTAAGTGAAACAAAAATTTCATTTTTAATTGAAGCAATGACAATTTGTAACTGTAGTGCTTAATTAATGATAAAAATTCAAATATACATTCTATCTATACAATAAATGCTGTATCCTTACTATATATAACTACAAAGAAATCTCATGCTTCACACTAGCTCTTAGAATTATGCCAAACAAGAGGTTGTTTTGAAGCAATCTCTTCGTACATACTCTTCTGTCTGGGATAAACTCTTCATAACTAATAATGGTAAACAAGTCACTATTGTGTCCATCCTTTGATTGAAAATACCTAATGCTATTTCGGCTCTTGTACGCGATAGAAGATTCCACCAACTTGTTATAATCCATTAAAATACATTGAATAATTAGTTTGCTCCCACCTCCGATAACCGTTTTAGACGTGATGTTTTCCATGTGCTTATTATGCCAATAATGATTGGGTTATTTAATTCCGTGTAATCATGATTAACTTATAATTGCATGTATTCTTTGGAGGAAAGGTAGTTGTAAATGTTTAGGTAGTTGATAACCTTTTTGTTTCTGATAACCTTTAGTTACAGGCTGACCTTTAGACGAAGGCCTAAAATACATTCATTAGAGTCCAATGTTGTATTAGTGCTTATTGATAGTTGTGAGAATATATTAATGCAATCCATTTAGAAATTTGTTAGATATAGCGTAGCAGTGGGTCTTACGTAGTAGTACAATACGGCTCAAATTGGCGTGTTGTTATTAAGAATAGTCATGGCGGTAACCCGATATCTCATCAACATCTAAAGCCCTAGCTGTCAGACGACAACCAACATATCGTATGTTGTACGATGTCATAAGTTCTCTCTTTTGGACATCTAATTATTCCTCTAGCTATAAATTGATAGAACTTATAGTAATTCTATATAGACAACACACCTTCTCGTAAATTGCCTATCGCCTCCTATTGGACGCGTCCATAAACTAGGCTTGGAAGTTATTAACTTGCAGCCAATTGCAGCACGCAAAGGAGATTCCAAACTAGGAACCTTACCCTTCTCAAGTAATAACATTTTCTACATTAACTCATTGCTATTTTATCAATATAAGTCGTGTTCCAGTATTTAATAGCTACCTCAGTAACTTAGGTATAGCTAATCTTCTTAAATTCTGACATATCTTTGTAGAGCATCTATAATTCTTTCTAATAACAGTTATTGAATTCCATCTATGTCGCTAGCTACGATACATTTGCTACGGTTAAATGACCGGCATGAACATTGATATTAATATCATTCTAACCAGTCGTTCACCTGAAATATTCTATTTGTGTCATTTAAATGAACTAATTCGTTTCAGTAACCAATATCTAATTCTGTTCATTTTGGAGTGTCCAATGACCGGAGGAGAAATTTCCGAAAAATGTTTATTTATTCGCCTAAGAAAGTCTAAATTTGTTCAATTGCTATTATGTTGTTGAGAGCTCGCCTCTCATTCATAGATCAGCAAGTTTTTTTGGAGTCGCTAATGGAGTTCCAGGGACCATGAGGCGTTTGATTAAGCCGCTCAGATAGAGCCAGTACCCATAGACAAAATAAAAGTAGCAGCTACTCTCTGTAGGGGGTCTAGATTCTAAAGCCTTCTGTCTCACTTGACCTGCATGGTAAGGATTTGAGGGGGAAACAAACGCGACACTGTCACTACACTATGCTAATAAATGTCGAAGCAAATTAGTGTTTCGACATTGTTTTTCTTTTTCACGGTGTATGTATCTAAGTTCCTTTACATGGCTCTGATATTGTGGAACAAAATTCACCTTCACAAAAAATAGTATTGTTAACATGAGTAAAATGTAAGTGATGAAAGAATGGAGTGAGGGTTAACGTTAGAAGTGAGGGTTAGCGTTAGAAGTGAGGGTTAGCGTTAGAAGTGAGGGTTAGCGTTAGAAGTGAGGGTTAACGTTAGAAGTGAGGGTTAGCGTCAGAAGTGAGGGTTAGCGTTAGAAGTGAGGGTTAACGTTAGAAGTTAGGGTTAGCGTTAGAAGTGAGGGTTAGCGTTAGAAGTGAGGGTTAGCGTTAGAAGTGAGGGTTAGCGTTAGAAGTGAGAGTTAGCGTTAGAAGTGAGGGTTAGCGTTAGAAGTGAGGGTTAGCGTTAGAAGTGAGGGTTAGCGTTAGAAGTGAGGGTTAGCGTTAGAAGTGAGGGTTAGCGTTAGAAGTGAGGGTTAGCGTTAGAAGTGAGGGTTAGCGTTAGAAGTGAGGGTTAGCGTCAGAAGTGAGGGTTAGCGTCAGAAGTGAGGGTTAGCGTTAGAAGTGAGGGTTAGCGTTAGAAGTGAGGGTTAACGTTAGAAGTGAGGGTTAACGTAAGAAGTGAGGGTTAGAATTAGAAGTGAGGGTTAGCGTTAGAAGTGAGGATTAAAACACCCAAAAATTTAGAAATTATTTTTAGGTTCTTTGCTCCAGGTTTAGTTATAAATTGAAGAAAATATTAGCTCGTTAGGTAAAGAGGTGGTAAGAGTATTCCCTATTCGTAGTCTCTTGATATTAAATTAGTACAAAGAACTCTATGTCACTAGTTAGCTACTTTACAAGTAATGTCACTAGTTACTTCACTAGGGTAAGTTACGAATTATCGGTCAGTACTACATCTTCGGTCATATAAAAAAAAAACGATATAAAAATTGTTATTATTACACAGTGGTATCTAATAATAATTTTTATATTGTTTTTTCCTATATGACAGAAGATGTAGTACTGACCAATAATTCGTAACTTACACTAGTTACTTCCAGACCATATCACAGTAAGTTTCTCACCTTTTCGTGAGGTCATTACCTGCAAACACTGTATGCTAATCTACACATTGGGCCACTCTACTCTCCAATTTATTGCCAGGTTGAGCTTCTACAATGTACTCTCATTTCAAGCGGAGTTGGTGGAAATGGAGTTTGAAAAGACAGAATGAAAAGGAACTCGTAGGTTTAGTATCCTACATCACAATTACAGTTATATTATTTACAACCTTCAATGTTTGCGACTTATGTGTTTTGCGCACTTTGCCGATTTGCACAATCTCGAGAATGCGCTGCGCGTTTCTATGCCCATTCAACCCCCTAATGCCGAACGTGTGTTAATTCCTTCATTTTATTTGTTATTAAATCTAATATTAATACATGTGTATTACATTCCCCATGGCCATCCTCTCTGTCAGTTCACTAAACAATCATGTAGTGTGCAGTACAACAAACTAGCGGATACAACAAACTACATAACGGTCATTTATGTCGAGAGCTTCAATATAATCTTCATCTATATATAAATAAATGAAGATTACTCAAACTCAATAAAGAAATAAATAACTTTTTTTTAAATTTTAACATATATGGCCGTTATGTAGTTTGTTGTATCCGATAGTTTGTTTTATTGCACACTTCATGATTGTTTAAATGGCCTGGTTTTGAATAATCTGATTGTGCTATTTATGTCTATAAATTTACTAACCAGGCTATATGTAAATATTTCCTGGAGAAAATAAAGTAAATAAGATCTATAATATTAATATTTATAAATGCTATATATATATGATGTAGTTGATTCATTTTTTTTTCGCTTAAACACACTGGACGACACTATGAATGTTAATGGTAATATAGTACAAATTGTCTAACGAGTGAAGTTTTTTTACTTTGAGAAGCACACTGGCCTATATGGTTATTGAAAAACTTACCAAATTGTAAGTAATGATTACCGGTTCAGGAATATAGAAGATCGTACATTCCTCCTTCGTTTCGAAAGAATTCTGTCCACGACCACAGCACATTGATTACCATAAAAGTCATTGTCTTGTGGTACCTTTCTATGGCATTTGCATGCTATGCCGCATTTCTATGCCATTTGCATGCTATGCCTATTGAAAGCCTAATGAGCTCTATTCTATGGCAGTCCGATACGCTAACACGTGTTTTAACCAATAATTCCGACAATCTGGGAGAAGTAAGAATAAATGCTCAGCTAAATGTTCGCTCTTAAGGGCCGTACACACGTAGGGTTTTTTAAGTCTTTCCACCAGACTTTCTTATATTCTTGTGGAAAAAGTAGGAGGAGCTTAGCATAAAGTCTGGTGGAAACTCTAAAAAAAACCTACGTGTGTATGGCCCTTAACACGTGTTTTTACCAATAATTTCGACAATCTGGGAAAAGTAAGAAGAAATGCAGAACTAAATGTTCGCTCTTATCTTCTCCTCTGACCTCATAAAGCAAATCGAGTGGAAGAAACTTATTAAAAGGTGTATAAATTCTAGTGGCAGAGCTTTAGAACAGACTAATGACCAAATGCTAATTGAGAATGTACTTGGCTTGTCAGCAACTGCATTTTACTGCACTTTCTCGCACTCCCTAAATTGGTTTATTCCTTCTAGAAATAAGAAAGAAGAATTGAGGTAATATTGTAATATTATTAAAGTGTTATGAATACTTATTGTAAAACAGTAGGTAAGAGTTTCTTTTATATTTAATGGTTTGAATGAAGAAAAAATTATAAAGTAGGAATGATAATAATTTTCCATAATTTTATAAAAAATTCATAATTTAGCATCTTATAATTTTCTATCCTTTTCACAGTCATTAACTCAGCAAAAACTCTTAACACTATTATAATCTTCCTCAGTGTAGCTTTTACTTTATATCATGTTTTCGATTTGTTAGAGTACCTGAAAAGCTAATAGAGTATTAGTGACAGCTACAGCGAAAGAAGAAACAATAAAGATATCATTTTAAACAGCAGATAAGAGTTTCTCCCTCTCATCACATTCCTCCATATATCTTCCAATTTATTTAAGGTTTATGTACCGATGACCGATGTTGTAGTCGACTACCTGGTCCCTTGTGGCCGGTTTTCTCGGTCCATCACACCTCTTCGAGGCAAGGACCATAAACTGGCGGGACGGCATAGGGTCGGTCGGTCCACTCCAATGTCTTTCTAGCGGTTAATTGTAGCGGCTTTTTTTATTCATCCGGTGGGTTGCTTGAATATTCATTTGTGTACATCATCACACTCTTAATTAGAATAGTACACGTATCTGAGAGGAGTTTATTTACTGCAGTTATTGCCAATGAATTCTGTTCATTATGACTCGCACATCTTTTTTAGTATTTAGCTAACGTTGGTAACTATCAGTACACTAGCATTATATTTACTTTTAATTAGTAATGCAATTTATTCTATCGCAAATTAGACATTTTACCTAGGTTATTATATATTGCCATTAGAAAATTTGCTATTGATTATTCAATAGATATGGCATATAGTGGAATATAGGGTAAGTTTCGAATTGTCGGTCAGTTCCACATCTTCGGTCATATAAGAAAAAACGATATAATAATTATTATTTCAGTAGGATTGGTTGAGTAAAAACAACTAACCCGGTTTTCCCACACGATTTTTGAATCATATTAGAAAAAAACGATAAAATTATCAACTAAAATAAATTATAATTTTATCGTTTTTCTAATATGTTTCAAAAATCTTGTGGGAAAACCGGGTTGATTGTTTTTACTCAACCAATCCTACTGAAATAATTATGATGGAAGATTATTTGCAACTTTTGAACTGAGAAATTATCCCTAAATGTAGATTGTGTTTGAGAATGACACTTAAGTCGAATCTGGTGATGCACACAGGACCATCGTCAGAGGAAAGTATTTGAAAGAACTTTCGGCCGCAGAATGATTGCAATTGGACATAGCATTGAATGTCCTCTCAGTTCTCATACCTTGTAATTTTATTTCTGTTTGGATATTTAAAGAATACAGTTTATATACCTCCACCTAACGATTGGGATGACCTGAGCAATAGAAAAAATAAATAGTCCTGATGTAATCAAAAGAGCCTTGACATTGATGAGAGCAAGGCGTGAAAAATGTGTCACATGTGAGGTCCGCCATATCGAAAAAATCCTTACAGTTTCTACTAATTTCATTTAAATGGAGGTTATTTTTCTCACATTTTATAAACAATTTACATTATTGCTATTTTAAAATGTAAAACAATAATTAGTATAAGCTATTGTATAATTTGTACATGGAAAACAGTTTTGTGCAATTTAGCATTTTACTCCTTTTTTCAACATAACGCTGAGAGAAGAAAAATAGTACCAAATTAACGTCATTTGCTAGAGTGCTAAAAACACTTTACTGACCATAATGCATCAAACAGAATTAAAATATCTTCATTTATTCCTAAGTTATAAGCAGTTGAATTCGGGTTTCCCTTTTTTGAGCTCCACCCTGTATATTCATCATTTTAATGTCTTTAATTTGCAGTTTATATTTACTTTATTTGTAATTGTTTTTTATTACAACTCACTCTCTTTGAAATGACGTCACTCTCTCTGTATTTGACATGAGTTTACGTTACATGTCATATTGATACCTCATGTCTCTCTCTAGTGCAGATGCTGTAATTAAATGGTTTGAAGTAGTATATCTGGGTAAAGAGATAACTGTACTGATTTATAGTGACTATCTCCCACATCTACCCCACTAGTGACTTAATAAACCAGTTACAAAACACATTTCTGCTACATGACTTAATCTAAACAATAGCCAGTAGCGCTATTCGGAGTAACAGTCTCTAATAGTTTCAATAGCGCTATTCGAAGTAACAGTCTCTAATAGTTTCATTTGCGCTATTCGGAGTAACAGTCTCTAATAGTTTCAGTAGCGCTATTCGGAGTAACAGTCTCTAATAGTTTCAGTAGCGCTATTCGGAGTAACAGTCTCTAATAGTTTCAGTAGCGCTATTCGAAGTAACAGTCTCTAATAGTTTCAGTAGCGCTATTCGAAGTAACAGTCTCTAATAGTTTCAGTAGCGCTATTCGAAGTAACAGTCTCTAATAGTTTCAGTAGCGCTATTCGGAGTAACACTCTCAAATAGTTTCAATAGTGCTAGTGATGATAGTAGTTCACTTACCGGTGTTACTATTGTTAAGATGATAGTAGTTCACTTACCTGTGTTACTATTGTTAAGATGATAGTAGTTCACTTACCGGTGTCACTATTGTTAAGATGATAGTAGTTCACTTACCGGTGTCACTATTGTTAAGATGATAGTAGTTCACTTACCGGGGTCACTATTGTTAAGATGATAGTAGTTCACTTACCGGTGTCACTATTGTTAAGATGATAGTAGTTCACTTACCGGTGTTACTATTGTTAAGATGATAGTAGTTCACTTACCGGTGTTACTATTGTTAAGATGATAGTAGTTCACTTACCGGTGTTACTATTGTTAAGATGATAGTAGTTCACTTACCTGTGTTACTATTGTTAAGATGATAGTAGTTCACTTACCGGTGTCACTATTGTTAAGATGATAGTAGTTCACTTACCGGTGTCACTATTGTTAAGATGATAGTAGTTCACTTACCTGTGTTACTATTGTTAAGATGATAGTAGTTCACTTACCTGTGTTACTATTGTTAAGATGATAATAGTTCACTTACCGGTGTTACTATTGTTAAGATGATAGTAGTTCACTTACCGGTGTCACTATTGTTAAGATGATAGTAGTTCACTTACCGGTGTTACTATTGTTAAGATGATAGTAGTTCACTTACCGGTGTTACTATTGTTAAGATGATAGTAGTTCACTTACCGGTGTTACTATTGTTAAGATGATAGTAGTTCACTTACATGTGTCACTTTGTTAAAATGTGTCACAGTAAATCGAAATACTTAGTGCTTATGCTCTATGGACTACACATTAATGTGATGGTGAGTAGTAAGGACTACTCACATTAATGTGATGGTGAGTAGTAAGGACTACTCGCATTACTGTGATGGTGAGTAGTAAGGACTACTCGCATTACTGTGATGGTGAGTAGTAAGGACTACTCGCATTACTGTGATGGTGAGTAGTAAGGACTACTCACATTAATGTGATGGTGAGTAGTAAGGACTACTCGCATTACTGTGATGGTGAGTAGTAAGGACTACTCGCATTACTGTGATGGTGAGTAGTAAGGACTACTCACATTAATGTGATGGTGAGTAGTAAGGACTACTCGCATTACTGTGATGGTGAGTAGTAAGGACTACTCGCATTACTGTGATGGTGAGTAGTAAGGACTACTCGCATTACTGTGATGGTGAGTAGTAAGGACTACTCACATTAATGTGATGGTGAGTAGTAAGGACTACTCGCATTACTGTGATGGTGAGTAGTAAGGACTACTCGCATTACTGTGATGGTGAGTAGTAAGGACTACTCGCATTACTGTGATGGTGAGTAGTAAGGACTACTCGCATTAATGTGATGGTGAGTAGTAAGGACTACTCGCATTACTGTGATGGTGAGTAGTAAGGACTACTCGCATTACTGTGATGGTGAGTAGTAAGGACTACTCACATTAATGTGATGGTGAGTAGTAAGGACTACTCGCATTACTGTGATGGTGAGTAGTAAGGACTACTCGCATTACTGTGATGGTGAGTAGTAAGGACTACTCGCATTACTGTGATGGTGAGTAGTAAGGACTACTCACATTAATGTGATGGTGAGTAGTAAGGACTACTCGCATTACTGTGATGGTGAGTAGTAAGGACTACTCGCATTACTGTGATGGTGAGTAGTAAGGACTACTCGCATTAATGTGATGGTGAGTAGTAAGGACTACTCGCATTACTGTGATGGTGAGTAGTAAGGACTACTCGCATTAATGTGATGGTGAGTAGTAAGGACTACTCACATTAATGTGATGGTGAGTAGTAAGGACTACTCACATTAATGTGATGGTGAGTAGTAAGGACTACTCGCATTAATGTGATGGTGAGTAGTAAGGACTACTCGCATTACTGTGATGGTGAGTAGTAAGGACTACTCGCATTACTGTGATGGTGAGTAGTAAGGACTACTCGCATTAATGTGATGGTGAGTAGTAAGGACTACTCACATTACTGTGATGGTGAGTAGTAAGGACTCCTCACATTACTGTGATGGTGAGTAGTAAGGACTCCTCACATTACTGTGATGGTGAGTAGTAAGGACTACTCGCATTACTGTGATGGTGAGTAGTAAGGACTACTCACATTACTGTGATGGTGAGTAGTAAGGAGTCCTCACATTACTGTGATGGTGAGTAGTAAGGACTACTCGCATTAATGTGATGGTGAGTAGTAAGGACTACTCACATTAATGTGATGGTGAGTAGTAAGGACTACTCGCATTACTGTGATGGTGAGTAGTAAGGACTACTCGCATTACTGTGATGGTGAGTAGTAAGGACTACTCGCATTAATGTGATGGTGAGTAGTAAGGACTACTCGCATTACTGTGATGGTGAGTAGTAAGGACTACTCGCATTAATGTGATGGTGAGTAGTAAGGACTACTCACATTAATGTGATGGTGAGTAGTAAGGACTACTCACATTAATGTGATGGTGAGTAGTAAGGACTACTCGCATTAATGTGATGGTGAGTAGTAAGGACTCCTCACATTACTGTGATGGTGAGTAGTAAGGACTACTCACCATCACAGTAATGTGAGTAGTAAGGACTACTCACCATCACAGTAATGTGAGTAGTAAGGACTACTCACATTACTGTGATGGTGAGTAGTAAGGACTACTCACATTACTGTGATGGTGAGTAGTAAGGACTCCTCACATTACTGTGATGGTGAGTAGTAAGGACTACTCACATTACTGTGATGGTGAGTAGTAAGGACTACTCACATTACTGTGATGGTGAGTAGTAAGGACTACTCACATTAATGTGATGGTGAGTAGTAAGGACTACTCACATTAATGTGATGGTGAGTAGTAAGGACTCCTCACATTACTGTGATGGTGAGTAGTAAGGACTCCTCACATTACTGTGATGGTGAGTAGTAAGGACTCCTCACATTACTGTGATGTGAGTAGTAAGGACTCCTCACATTACTGTGATGGTGAGTAGTAAGGACTCCTCACATTACTGTGATGGTGAGTAGTAAGGACTCCTCACATTACTGTGATGGTGAGTAGTAAGGACTCCTCACATTACTGTGATGTGAGTAGTAAGGACTCCTCACATTACTGTGATGGTGAGTAGTAAGGACTCCTCACATTACTGTGATGGTGAGTAGTAAGGACTACTCACATTAATGTGATGGTGAGTAGTAAGGACTCCTCACATTACTGTGATGGTGAGTAGTAAGGACTACTCACATTAATGTGATGGTGAGTAGTAAGGACTCCTCACATTACTGTGATGGTGAGTAGTAAGGACTCCTCATATTACTGTGATGGTGAGTAGTAAGGACTCCTCACATTACTGTGATGGTGAGTAGTAAGGACTCCTTACATTAATATCATGTGTTCTAATTTCACTCATTTCTAAATCTTTTCTGTTCCACTCATAACATTAATTAACAGCAAAATGTATTTTCTTTTTGGTGTCGATGAGATAAATGAGAGTCACATTGGAGTCTCTAAGACTTTTTCCTGCCACTCATTGCCTATTCTAACTCTGCATTTCTATTCCTTTCAACCAAAACTATTATCACCATCTTCATTATCCACAGAAAAGTACTATCTAACACTTTCTTATTTACATTGGTTAGACTTGTGCTAAATTATGCAGTTATTATCACTAGTACTACCAGGCAGTCAATTTGACTGGTTTCTACTTTTTAAACGTTTGTATCTCATAGATTATTATTGGTAGATACTTGAATTTTTTTATTGTTGTGATAACGAGATACTGTTAGTAATTTTATTTTGTATCCATGATACCTACAGGTATCATGGATACCAATAATACAAATGTTTGAAAAGTAAAAACCAGTCAAATTGACTGCTTGGTAGCTATTGTGTTAGTGTGTTTTTTTTAGTGTGTTGAGGCCATGGCAATGTGTGTTGTGTAATCTTTAGACTGTCTGTCACTCAGGGGGTCCGCACCCCCCACAAACTTCTTTCGCTAAAATTGAATGTTAATTTCATTGCTAATTTGCTGTGGAAAATAAAGTACAAAAAGCCATTGAGGTGGTTTCTCCTCACCATTATACCACTTAGAGTTACAATGCTCAGGCACAGCTCTAAAGAAATTCCGCATTTTAGAAACAAACAAATATGTTTCGAAAAGACGAATTATATATCCTTCACATTCACACTATTTTAGAAAATAGTTTTTTTTAACAATTTAAATTGATTTCTGTTTCCTACTTATATTCTCTAGAATGCTAATTAACTTATTCTATTGTTTAGGCCAAACCTATGCAGTTAAATAGTTTTAGTTAATGATTTACTATGTTAGGACAGATAGTAAGTTTTTATCTAATGTACAGATAAGAGCGCTAGGCTTTATCGAATAAAACATTTAACTGAATAAATTGCTCTAATAGCGAACCAAAAACTAGATATCGCTTATAATTAAACATAGAGTTTAAACATTGCATTTCCCACTCCTTCATGTAAACCTCTAGACATTTTGCTATTAAATGATTTTATTCAATTTAGTGGTGGGGACATTGCAATAAAATATTATCTATTGATAAAAACAACACGATATTATATCTATTTTTTATCATTTTTAACGCATTTATTTTTAAATTAATCATATGAGGTATCAGAGAATTTATCTAGTTATTAAAGCTGCTCTTTTCATACTGATAAATGTATCACTTCATACCGATATATGTATCACTTCATACTGATATGTGTATCACTTCATACTGATATATGTATCACTTCATACCGATATGTGTATCACTTCATACTGATATATGTATCACTTCATACTGATATATGTATCACTTCATACTGATATATGTATCACTTCATACTGATATATGTATCACTTCATACTGATATATGTATCACTTCATACCGATATATGTATCACTTCATTCTGATATATGTATCACTTCATACTGATATATGTATCACTTCATACCGATATATGTATCACTTCATACTGATATATGTATCACTTCATACCGATATATGTATCACTTCATACTGATATATGTATCACTTCATACCGATATATGTATCACTTCATACTGATATATGTATCACTTCATACTGATATATGTATCACTTCATACTGATATATGTATCACTTCATACTGATATATGTATCACTTCATACTGATATATGTATCACTTCATACTGATATATGTATCACTTCATACCGATATATGTATCACTTCATACTGATATATGTATCACTTCATACTGATATATGTATCACTTCATACCGATATATGTATAATTCATACTGATATATGTATCACTTCATACCGATATATGTATCACTTCATACTGATATATGTATCACTTCATACTGATATATGTATCACTTCATACTGATATATGTATCACTTCATACTGATATATGTATCACTTCATACTGATATATGTATCACTTCATACTGATATATGTATCACTTTATACCGATATATGTATCACTTCATACTGATATGTGTATCACTTCATACTGATATATGTATCACTTCATACTGATATATGTATCACTTCATACTGATATATGTATCACTTCATACTGATATATGTATCACTTCATACTGATATATGTATCACTTCATACCGATATATGTATCACTTCATACTGATATATGTATCACTTCATACTGATATATGTATCACTTCATACCGATATATGTATCACTTCATACTGATATATGTATCACTTCATACTGATATATGTATCACTTCATACTGATATATGTATCACTTCATACTGATATATGTATCACTTCATACTGATATATGTATCACTTCATACTGATATGTGTATCACTTCATACTGATATATGTATCACTTCATACCGATATATGTATCACTTCATACTGATATATGTATCACTTCATACTGATATATGTATCACTTCATACTGATATATGTATCACTTCATACCGATATATGTATCACTTCATACTGATATATGTATCACTTCATACTGATATATGTATCACTTCATACTGATATATGTATCACTTCATACTGATATATGTATCACTTCATACTGATATATGTATCACTTCATACTGATATATGTATCACTTCATACTGATATATGTATCACTTCATACTGATATATGTATCACTTCATACTGATATATGTATCACTTCATACTGATATATGTATCACTTCATACTGATATATGTATCACTTCATACCGATATATGTATCACTTCATACTGATATATGTATCACTTCATACCGATATATGTATCACTTCATACCGATATATGTATCACTTCATACCGATATATGTATCACTTCATACCGATATATTTATCACTTCATACCGATATATGTATCACTTCATACTGATATATGTATCACTTCATACCGATATATGTATCACTTCATACCGATTTATGTATCACTTCATACTGATATATGTATCACTTCATACTGATATATGTATCACTTCATACCGATATATGTATCACTTCATACTGATATATGTATCACTTCATACTGATATATGTATCACTTCATACCGATATATGTATCACTTCATACCGATACATTATGTATCACTTCATACCGATACACTATATATCACTTCATACCGATATATGTATCACTTCATACCGATATATGTATCACTTCATACCGATACACTATGTATCACTTCATACCGATATATGTATCACTTCATACCGATATATGTATCACTTCATACCGATATATGTATCACTTCATACCGATATATGTATCACTTCATACCGATATATATATCACTTCATACCGATATATATATCACTTCATACCGATATATATATATATCACTTCATACCGATATATATATATATATCACTTCATACCGATATATGTATCACTTCATACCGATATATGTATCACTTCATACTGATATATGTATCACTTTATACCGATATATGTATCACTTCATACCGATATATGTATCACTTTATACCGATATATGTATCACTTTATACCGATATATGTATCACTTTATACCGATATATGTATCACTTTATACCGATATATGTATCACTTCATACCGATATATGTATCACTTTATACCGATAAATGTATCACTTCATACCGATTTCAATCGTACAATAGTACTTTTTCTCCCATTTACCGGTATATTTTTCCCCGTTCAGTCACTGTTATGTTAACACTAACACCCCAGGGGGCACTCATCAAAATTCATGTATTCAAAGTATGGAATAATTCCATATGTTCAATATTGACTCACTATACTCATGTTGATCCACCCCTTCACATGTCCTGAGTAACTTATTAATATTCATGTATTTGTGAGTAAATAGAATACGTTTTGAGGTGCTAGAAGAATTCATATCCTGTACCATTAAAAGCACCTTTACAATGTATTCCTATGTTAAAGTATCCCATTTAATTTAAGCTTTATTTATTTTGCCTTTAAATTAACTATCCAAATACTTAATGTATTTCCTATAGCTTTGAAAGCATAAACTAGTCGAATAAATTCGCTATTCATTGCGAACTTACAATCAGATTTTTAATTATTCGAATTTATTGTAAAATGATTTCTAACTTTTTAGAGAGATGGTTAAAAAAGTACATGGTACTGTTCAACTTTAATTAATGTTACATAGGTTAATATGAACGTACACGCACTCAATGCTTTAATGTATATTGCATACACTTGCTTAAACTTCAATTTATCCTTTGTCGAATCTATCTGATATTTATGATCTTTTTAAATGTTTTTGTACGATTTATATTGGCTAGTATTAACCACTATTTAAATATTATTGGATAAAATATATTTAATTTATATTTCTGTGGAACAACTTATGTTTAAATTTGGAAATGGTGAATTACTTGGAATTTTACATATTGAAGACAATTATTTTCAATTTTTTATTTATATGATTAAATAGCATTTAATTGATCCCCATACATATCTCTTCCTATCACAGCAGCATTAATTGTTATATGTTATCTTTTAATTATACTTAATAAAATAACTTTTTACACTGGACCATTTTATCCAACTACTACCACAGTAACTATCTAGCAGTGAGAGTTTTCATATGTCATCACATTTAATTTGTATACATTTTGATACATTATTTAAAAGAGAAAATTATAATTTAAATTAAAAAAAATTCACATAATACTGCACATCGAGTCACAAATTTAGTCCTTTTCTTGGAATGCTGTTCTTTTTAATTTCAATCTTTGAAAGATCCTTTCTATAGAATACTGAAATAGAAATTTAGTAAACTATTTAAATATCTAAACTGTAAGAAATACCATTTGTTATGTATATCTCAAACGCAAGGCAGACATTTTGGAGCCCGTTGTAGAATATCTAACTTCTATTTAATTGATATGGCCTTTATTAGCATCAAATGGCATTGCTTTAAGCCTTACTTTGTGACGCCATAAGGTTGAAATTAGTTCTAGTGTTACTTTCAATGATCTGTATTGACGCATGAGAGTGTCACAGTGAACTGATGCCAATCTACGTGATTTATGTGGTACTATTGCTCTTTGAACGTGTTTCCCATTGAAGTACAGACCAGGGGATTCACACACACACGTGTTTGAAAAATAAAGAAAGGCTTTAGAAATAAGTGGCTTGTTAAACCTTTCAATATTGTGCTTTCGAAATGGTTTAATATTGTTCATGAAAATGTTAAAAAGGAGGAAAAGAAATACTTTTTCATTCTTGGGAACTTCGATGCCCATCAAATAATAATCTTTCAGTTTCTACGAATTAAACACCGGATGAAAATTTCTATAAATTATTTTTAAAAACGCATATTATAGATATGTTTTTTATATATATTAATGCTCATACTATGATAGGTTTTTTCATAATAAGGTATGGTAATTTTATTTTAACCCTAGTTAAATTCACTGAGAATAATGTAGGTAGGTACTCGATATGGTAAATACTTACCTCGGTTAAAAAGTGACCCGTGATTTTATTTCAGCTTCAAAGAGTGGATATAAAAACAGATATCTCAAGTGTTTATTCACTATAAGTTTTTGTTATTAGCGCGTCAAACTTAGGTATCACAAAATGAAGTTGCTTTGAATTTTTCCTATTATTTCCTATCAATTTCCTACACACTATTTATCTTGGGTGTAATAGTATAAGAATGATAGTGTTCTAATTGTGTTATTGTCAGGGCAAGAGATAGGGACGGTGCTCCATTTAATGCGTCCGTCCCATTACCTTCTTAAACTATTAACTATCTATTGTTATACATCATTTTATCACTATAATGAGCTCATAAAGAAGAATGATATCTAAGATTCACTGCAGGAGGATCATTTTGCCAAGTGAATCTAAGTGCTACTGTGTCTAGGAGCAATAAGGCTCAAAGTGCTCTGTAATAACACTGTAAAAGGACTCTAAAGGAAGGACTCGTACCCATACCTCCGTGAAATATTTCTGATGTTTCTAATGATGTTCAGTCTCGACTAAATGGCTGTATTAAAATGTTATTCAGAGGATAAACCTCTTTTTGATGCAATGTTTTTTTGTACCATCATTCGGGCAAACTATTTGGGGTGTTGAAAGTTATCTCGACTCTTTTGTATTTCATTGAGTTGCTGGAACTGTTATATAATTGACTTTTGTTTATTGATTTCAAAATACGGTATGAATGGCATTTTAAAATGAAGATAGGTTTGTACTGAATCTGAGCAATTTGTATATGATGAATTATTTATACCAATATATTTTAACTTACAGTTTGTGAAGGTGATATACTTGTTCCGCGCCATTTACCGATTTGCATAATCTCGAGAATGCGTTGCGCGTTCTTAAACCCCTTTAATCCCCTAATGCCGAGTGTGGGTTAATTCCTTCATTTTATTTGTTATAAAATGAATATTAATATATGTGTAGAGAGGGCATGTCGCCCCTCCCCAAGGTCAATAGGCAGTTATGAAGTGTGCAGTACAACAAACTAGCGGATACAACAAACTACACAATGGCCATTTATGTTCAGAGTTTATAATCTTTGTGTTGCGAGTTATCAATAATCTTCATTTTTATATGAATATATGATCGCGAAAATTAATTTGAAAAACTCAACAAAGACAGGCGTTATGTAGTTTGTTGAATCCGCTAGTTTGTTGTGCTGCACACTTCATAGAACTGTTTAATGACCTTGGGGAGGTTTGGATGGCGGCACCCCCCCCCCCCATGCACATATATATTAGTATATCGATACTAATAATAATTAGTATATCGATACTAGGGGGGGGGGGTGCGACATGCCCTCTCTACACATATTATATTAATATTCATTTTATAATAAATAAAATGAAAGAATTAACGCATTCTCGGAATTAGGGGGTTAAAGGGGTTTGAGAACGCGCAGCGTATTCTCGAGATAGTGCAAATCACCAAAAAGTGCGGAATATATTCACCCTGTTTAATGATATTTTTTCTAACTAAATCTTTTATAAGTTACTTTCTTCAAAAAATATAGTTAATCCTCCAATAAACAACCAAGTTAATACTCTATAAAAGTGACGAACTTATTTTCCGAACCATCTTATTATACTTATTTTTTTATTAAAAATAAAGTATTTTAGCTAAGTGAATTTAATCTTCTTCCTCCTTTTTTAATTTAAGAGTATTTAAATAGTCAAGATGGGGGTAGGATGCCTAATTGATTATGCTGCTTTATTAAATTTACACCAATGTTAGATAATAAATCACCATATTATAGGCAATCAGATTCGCCTTATAGAGTATGAATGTATTAGTTGTTACCTCGGTGTATATGGTGGAAAATTATTGGTTCTAACCAAATCGTAGGTACATTTTCATTATAACCTAACTTTTTAATTGGAAGGGTATTAGTTCTAGCCCTATAATAAAGTAACTTAGCATTTTAATATATAACGCAATATTCATAAATCCACATGTCGAGAAATATTTGGAAAAATAAGAATAGATACTCTTGAAAATGTGAAGAATTACCAGTAAAATAATATAAGAAAAAAAGCTGTATCAGTCGATACAAGAGACTAGCTGTATCAGTCGATACAGCAGACTAGCTGTATCAGTCGATACAACAGACTAGCTGTATCAGTCGATACCAGTCTTTTTTTTCTCCTGCAGACTGATTTTTGTTCGTGACTTTAAAGTCAGTGTCTAATGCGATCTATTAATGCTCGACTCAGTAATTAAATGTCTCCGTTACACTAATATATTAGCTACATTCTTTAATGTCCTTTATGTTAATTTCTAAGTACCATCACTTCAAGAGATTTCTAGTACAACCAGAACATTATAAACAAGTTTGTGTTGCTTATGCCGGTACTTCATCCTATAGTTGTATTTGTATTTCGTAAATAGGTTCGATTTTTTTGTAGGGTTGGCTAATGTAATTGAAAAAGTTCCTAGAATCGTTATTTTTTGTTATTTTCTAAATATAAATTAAGATATGTTTAATAGGCTAATAAATTATTGGTCCTATCAATTTATGATTTAAAACTAGTTAAACTAGTAATGTTATAATGTATAGCGTATCTATTTGTAAAATGTGGCTAGGGTTCAAATTATTGAAGAGACAAAAGTTTTAAGATTTTCTGCCACCGCGAAAACATGGTTAGGATGAAAATAAGATGTTTTTCAGCAGTTAAAAGACACACGAATATCTGTATTGTTTCTATCTTCAGTACAGTCAGTGAACAACAACCTCTAAACAACAAAACAACCCCGTAAACAACAAAAACAGCCTGATTTAAGAAGCATCTGAGATGACTTTATAGGTAGTAATATCTATCGTTTCCAGGAATGCCATGAAAAATAGTATAATTTTCAATATATATAAATTAATTGTTTTTAGAAATTAGACTCCTTGTGGCATTAAATAATTCCATTTATTACTTTAAATAACATTAAATAATAACTTTCATAAATAATTGCCAAATTATTTCTTTAAAAGTTCATTTTTTTCTGTACTAAAGTGTTCAAAGTTCCAAGTATAAAATATTCAACTTCTTGGATGGACGCAAAATAGATTCAGTGAGCTGTCCGTTGCTGCATTAACTTACCTAAGATATTACTAATAATAATCTTAGATAATGCAAATAAAGGCCAATAAATGAAGCCCGAGTCACACCACCCAAAGACTCCAAAAGAGTCCCACTAAATAGCAGCCTTAATAATAAATTCAATCAAACACCGCTACTGACTATAAACCATTCTAATTTATTGACTATAAAAATGCCTTATGGCAACTCAACTGCCTTGTGCTAGGCACCATTATATACCTTAGTACCTACTTACTTTACCTGTGTACCTACCTACTTACCTATTTGTCTACCTAGTACCTACCTACTTCTTTGATTACCTACTTACCTACCTACCTACCTACCTACTTGCCTATTTCTAATTGCCTACCTAGTACCTACCTACCTACTTATTTGACTACCTTCTTATTTACCTACTTATTTGACTACCTAATTACCTATTTGTCAACCTTTTTACCTACCTACTTATTTGACTTCCTACCTATTTACCTACTTTTTTACTACCTATGTACCTACCTACTTATTTGACTACCTACCTATTTACCTACTTTTTTACTACCTATGTACCTACCTACCTGACTACCTACACATTTACCTACTTTTAGTACCTTTTTACCTTATTTGACCTATTTGACTACTTATGTACCTATCTCCGTTCCTATTTACCTTACTTACCAGTTACCAACTAACGATCTCTTACCTACCTTATAACCTCCTACCAACCTTATCTATCTACCTACCAACCTTACCTATCTACCTCTCAACCTTACCTACCATTCTTACCTACCTACCAACTTTACCTACCACCCTTACTTACCTAACCTACCAAGCTACCTTCTACCAACCTTACCTACCTCTCAAACTTACCTACCTCTTCTTACCCTTACCTACCTATTACCACCCTCACCTATCTTCGGTTAAACTGTTTGCATTGGTATAACGAAAGAAAAGTTCTTTTTTAAAATTTTCTAGCCAATCTGCCGACTAATTCTCAGTTGTTAAATTGCTTAACCACACTCAAATGCTCGTAAATTGAAAGAGAAAATTAATGTAATGTACATAAATCACATTCTAATTTAATACCGTCTGGCTGTCTCGAGGCTACTATTAAATGCCTTTGTTTCGTCATAACTCAAACCTAACTTATCTAGCCATAGAATTCTTAAATTATGAAAATTAAACTCACATGGTATAAATAGGATGTCATCAATAAACTGTAATAGAAATTTTCTAATTGCCTATTTTTAGAATGATGTTAATTTCAACTAATAGGTTGGTTGTTTTGATCGTAAATTAGGTATTTAATGTGGGTTGTTACCATATTATACAACACAAATATGGTTAGGGCTGGTCAGAACTTTACTCGTTAACAAAAAAGGTATACTTTTGAAAACCTAGGTACGATTTTAAGGTAGCTACTACATCTCAGTACCTAGGTAATATAATGAAAAGATTGAGTGGAATAGGTAGAGAGGTAGAGCAGCAGCTCTTTATATCGACTGTAGAAGTGAGATGGTGATGAATCAATGTGCAGCCCTTTGGATGAATGCGTTAGGATGGAGGTAAACTGTGATACGGACAGCCATGGAGATAAGAATTAAGAACAGCTCTCACTGCTCACCCATCTGATAAGGAACGTCAACCACTGGTAATGAGACTTAATGGTATTGAAAGGGAGTCACTGTGAGCCTGTGAGGCATACTGAGACACACTGAGTCACTGTGAGGCATACTGAGTCACTGTGAGGCATACTGAGTCACTGTGAGGCATACTGAGTCACTGTGAGGCATACTGAGTCACTGTGAAGCATACTTAGTCACACTGAGTCACTGTGAGGCATACTTAGTCACTGTGAGGCATACTGAGTCACTGTGAGGCATACTGAGTCACTGTGAGGCATACTGAGTCACTGTTAGGCATACTTAGTCACTGTGAGGCATACTGAGTCACACTGAGTCACTGTGAGGCATACTTAGTCACTGTGAGCCATACTGAGTCACTGTGAGGCATACTGAGTCACTGTGAGGCATACTGAGTCACTTTGAGGCATACTGAGTTACTGTTAGGCATACTGAGTCACTGTGAGGCATACTGAGTCACTGTGAGGCATACTGAGTCACTGTGAGGCATACTAAGTCACTGTGAAGCATACTAAGTCACAGTGAGGCATACTGAGTCACTGTTAGGCATACTAAGTCACTGTGAGGCATACTTAGTCACTGTGAGGCATACTGAGTCACTGTGAGGCATACTGAGTCACTGTGAGGCATACTGAGTCACTGTGAGGCATACTAAGTCACAGTGAGGCATACTGAGTCACTGTTAGGCATACTGAGTCACAGTGAGGCATACTAAGTCACTGTGAGGCATACTAAGTCACAGTGAGGCATCCTAAGTCACAGTGAGGCATACTAAGTCACTGTGAGGCATACTGAGTCACAGTGAGGCATACTAAGTCACTGTGAGGCATACTGAGACACACTGAGTCATTGTGAGGCATACTGAGTCACTGTGAGGCATACTGAGTCATTGTTAAGCACACTGAGTTACAGTGAGACATACTGAGTCACTATGAGACACACCGAGTCACTGTGAGACACACTGAGTCACTGTGAGACACACCGAGTCACTGTTAGACTCATATATAATAATAACTCTCAAATTAAATATAGTTTATTAAATAAATGTATATTATTTCCTAAAGGTTAAATATTGTTCTAGTCCATCACAGCATATTTTTAACCACAGGTTAAGGTGTGTGCCTACTGAGATAAAAGTAAAATTAATAATATCTTGTTAAACTGTCCTCAAATTTTGATGTCTTTGCCATAAATACAGTGAGTTAATTTCTCTCTTTATTTGCGAAAGCTTTAAAAGAGTAATAATTAATGAATTCATTGACTATGGCAGAGATATGATGGCTATTGGAGATCTTAGCCTTTCTGAGTTATTTTGATATATAAAGGCCCTATTGTTCTCTGATTATTGAATCATTATGATTGCTGCGACTGCCATTCTGATTTATGGAGACGGCGTGCCACTCTTTCAAAACTGGATCCGAGGAATGAGACACTGAAACAAATGACATGTTCATAATTAAATGAGTAGGGTAAGTTACGAATTATCGGTCAGTTCCACATTTTCGAACACTTGAAATATATAATTTCTTTATTGGTACTTATGATCATGAATACTGATAAAAAAAAATTAATAATACTTATTATATTTTTTACGTGTCTGAAAATGTGGAACTGACCGATAATTCAGAACATACCCTAGTGAATAGTTGTTTGCTAACTTCTGTTTTTAGTTGGTTTATTTTTTATCGGCTAGATTTAGTTTAAGCAGAGGAGATGTTATTGTATCTGTGCGAAAGTTTTTATTTTTTACCCTCACTATTTATAGTGCTATTGTTTTATTATGACAGCTTGAATGGTTTCTGTGGTTATTATTAAGCGCTAAGACTTAGCCTCACTTTTTAGCCATTGTGCTAACCTATTGATATAAACCACTTGCAACGCTAGGCCTTACCATCCACCAAATAGTGGGAAATAAAAATTGAAAATACTATAAAAAAAATCAGTATTTTAAACTGTTAAATCTAAATAGAAGAATTTATTCTTTATTCGAAATTTATGTTTTATTATGAAAATCCATGTAAAACGAAAAACAATCAAACAAACTATTTATAAAAAACATATAAACAGTAATAAAATTAATTTTATACATGGTATCGATAGGTTTTTCTGAAGCATTAATTACATTGTTTTATATCATTTTATATATCAAATCTTTTCAATGTAATATACACTTGTACAATTTATTATAACATTCCCTGTATTTATATTAGATATTTTATACACCTCTGCCGTCTATTCATTACTTACTTTTATATCAATTATAGTTATTTGGGTAACAAGTAACTGTTAAATGTATGTTTCTAAGAAATTACCTAAAACAAATTAGGTAACTTTGTCATACGTTACCTGAAGAACAATATTACAGTTTTTAGGTAGCTTTGTACCTTATTAGTTAGGTAATAAGATACCCAAAGAACAATATATCAGTTTAGGTAGCTTTGTACCTTATTAGTTAGGTAATAAGATACCCAAAGAACAATACATCAGTTTAGGTAGCTTTGTACCTTATTAGTTAGGTGATAAGATACCCAAAGAACAATATATCAGTTTAATCATCTCTACCCCTCACTAGCAGGTCTAGATCCTCTAGGTGGCCGTGTTTCTTGTTCCTAATCACTGGCTTTCATGGTCTGCTACTGACGTTCTAACTACTATCAATTTATAGCTCTTTTTTTTCATAACTTTATGTAATTCTAAGGTATTCAGGGCTACCAGTCAGCTACCTAAAAGCCACTTCTTTGGGTAATTCTAAGGTATTCAGGGCTACCAGTCAGCTACCTAAAAGCCACTTCTTTGGGTAATTCTAAGGTATTCAGGGCTACCAGTCAGCTACCTAAAAGCCACTTCTTTGGGTAATTCTAAGGTATTCAGGGCTACCAGTCAGCTACCTAAAAGCCACTTCTTTGGGTAATTCTAAGGTATTCAGGGCTACCAGTCAGCTACCTAAAAGCCACTTCTTTGGGTAATTCTAAGGTATTCAGGGCTACCAGTCAGCTACCTAAAAGCCACTTCTTTGGGTAATTCTAAGGTATTCAGGGCTACCAGTCAGCTACCTAAAAGCCACTTCTTTGGGTAATTCTAAGGTATTCAGGGCTACCAGTCAGCTACCTAAAAGTCACTTCTTTGGGTAATTCTAAGGTATTCAGGGCTACCAGTCAGCTACCTAAAAACCACTTCTTTGGGCAATTCTAAGGTATTCAGGGCTACCAGTCAGCTACCTAAAAGCCACTTTAGGCACTCGTTCAATATCTTCCTGCATCTTTAAGTCAAATCAAAAATTTTGCGCTCAATAATAAATATTTTATATCTGATTCAGGCAGGTATATGTAAAATACTTCATTGTGGGTAAATTCTGCTCTGCCGGTCATGACGTATCATCGATCACTTATTTATTAAACGATGTCTCAAACTTTAAAATTAACATTGATGTGAATGCATTTTTTAAACTTTGAAAGATCCTTTATTCCTGAACCTTTAAATTCTTACATTAATTTTTTAGAGGTCCCTCCACTCTAATTTTTTATTACTCCATGTATTAGAACTAAGGTTACTGATTAAAAATCTGCAACCTATTTCAAATTCTGTTCTATATTTGTATTATAATATGTAATTTAAGTTATTCTAGAAAAATTTCTTCTGCCTTCGGATTTCAAGCGAAGAAAAAGTAGGATCCATTGACGACAAATTCAAAACAATAACAAAGCTGGTAGACATGTTAAAATGACTAAATATACAGTTACCTAAATACTATTACCCTAGAAAAAAAAACATTAGGTACCTAAAAGTGTACCTAAATACCTAATTACCATTGAATTTACAATGACTCGATATGAAGTTAGTTTTATACACTTTTTCTTCTATTGAATCCAGGATACAGTAACATAGGGTATGGTAATCAGCTGATAGAATCTATAGTTTGACGTGACCACCGGATGACTGGAAATGGCGACTCTGACCACACTTTGAAATATGGGAAAACTTACTTAAACTTAGCACTTTTAAATTTAATTTTTTTTCTGATCAATTACTAACTAGGCATTGGTTAAATTGTATTCCATTATTTTTTTCCTTATTTTTTATTCATAGGAACTACAATTTAACAGTTAACTAGCACTACTTTACGCTCCTAGGTAGCATATTTTCAAGACCCTATTTCTTATAGATAAGTTAACGAAATTAACAATAAGAACACACCTGAATTGTATCTATATATTCAACTTTAAGGTTCAAACGCCATTTTCGCTTTTCTTTTGTACGAAACCCTTATAAAATGACTTCAAACTTCTCGATATTAACATGCAAATACGAGGAATTATGAGCCACTCGGTCACAAACAAGGAATGTGTTGTTGTGGTGACGTCATATTTTTGTGTCGTCTGCTAGGTACTATACCCGATTATGTTCCTGTACCGTGATTGAATCGTAGAATATTTCTTATATAATTAATTGCAAAGCAAACACTTCATCATTTTCTTTTCTGTTAACTGTGATATGTTATATAACCTTAGCTCTACAAATTAAAGCATTTCTAGAGAAATTTTATTTTAGCGTGGAGGGGACCTACAACAATCTTGATAATAAACGAGAAGTAAGAGTAAAGAGAGAAAGAGTAAAGAGAGAGAAAGAGTAAAGAGAGAGTAAGAGTAAAGAGAGAGTAAGAGTAAAGAGCATAAGAGTAAAGAGAGAGTAAGAGTAAAGAGAGAAAGAGTCGAGAGAGAAAAAGTAAAGAGTAAAGAGAAAAAGAGTGAAGGGAGAAAAAGAGAGGGAGAGTAAAGAGAAAAAGAGTAAAGAGAGTAAGAGTTTTCCCTGTAAAGAGATTATTAATTATTTTAATTTTATATTTGAAAATAATTTATAACTTTTAAAATTATGAACTTTTCATTTCAGTTAAGTTTCATTAAATAAATATTTATTTAGCGAGTGAATGTATTTTTTTCACTTCCTTATATCATAATATAATGAAGTGAAAAAATACACTAAATTTCAAAACTGAAAAATTGAAACTATTAATTTAAAATTATTATTTTATCTTGCTAATAAATATTTATGATTAACTTATTACTATTATCAAGATATAAATATTTGTGAGATCATTATTTATACCGTACGTTTGTTAAAATTTTAGTCTTAAATACCAGAGTCTCCCAAGAAAATTCTTCTCTTGTTAGTTTTCTAAACGTAATAGAAAATATAGCCAATCAAAGAAGATTTGAAGGGGTGACCATACTATTATTTTTTAATTATTTCTATTATATTTCAATTATCATTATTATCTATTAGTTGAAACAGTTTATTTACTAATGATAAATTGAACGTTGATTACTAATTATATTAATACTATACTTATATTAATATAAACAAGTCTCATTGAAAAGATGATGAGCGGTTATTTTAGAAAGTTTTCTACAATTCTTTTCTAATTTTCTAAAAGTAGCTAATTCACTAGGACTAATCAATTTTAAAATGCATTTTGAAATCCAGAAGGTTAAAAAAGTTCGTAGTATCATTTTATATTTTTTCTTAAAATGTCGACGTTTCGATAAAATACATTTATCATCTTCAGGAATAATGAAAAAAAAAAATATATATACAAGGAAATCAATCTGTAAAAAAAATAGGGAAAAATAACATACATAGAGGGAGAGAGAGAGAAAGAAAAAAAAAGGTTTATATAGTATCGAAAAGAATTTAAATTGATTTAAGTTGACTGGACTATGATCAAATAAAATGAAGCAAATCAGAAATTAAGTAGTTTGAATTTACATATTCATGATGTATGACCATTAAAACTGATAAAATTATTTCATTTGGTTAGCAACATAATATTTAAATATGAAAATTCTATCAAAGAGTATGAAAAATAATTGAGAGAACACGGCCCTAATTACAAAAGACTAAGATGTTTATTGACGGCAAATAGAAAATAGCTAACAGGTAGTGGTACACTAGTTATATTACAGAATTGTTATTTTTTATTGTAAAACACCTATTAAGGGAAGAATATTAAGATTACATAGTTAGTGACACAATATCTATTGCAGTGAAAATATATATGAACAATTTTTAAGGTAATAGTAATGAGAATATATTAAAAAAAGAAAAAATATTACTGGAATGATATTGAAATATTAGACAGAGAGAAAGAAAAATAGAATTATTAGAAATGAGATTGAAATATTAGACAGAGAGAGAGAGAGAGAAAAAAAAAACCTAGTGCTGTGCATTTTTTTTCAAGATTCGGACCTCTCCCTCGCGTTGGTTGTTCATAGTTGGATTTGTGTTTTTGATAGTAAGTGCTTCAGCTATTATCAGTTCGTTTCTATCTGGAGAGCGATGGACTATTGTAGTGGATTTCATTGGTTCGGCTGTTTTTATTTTCCTGTTGTGAATCGTGGTGTTGTGTTCTTTGATGCTTCCGTTTTGAGTATGAGCTAGGAGACGTTGCTTTAGTGTTGTTGTTGTGTATCCCACGTAAAATTGGGGGGGTTGACACCCCTCCTGGTCGCAAGTGTGTTGATACACAACATGACTGTTGCTGTCGTCTTTGTGAATATTATTTCTAATTAGTAGTTGAGATAGTTTTTTGTTTTTGTAGTAGATTTGAAGAGATATGGTTTTATCATTGTTTGGCTTGATGTGTTGCATGATTATATTCTTCAGATTCTTCTCCTCCTGTCTAAATGTAAATCAAATTTTGATTAATTTAGTTTATCAAATTAATTGTTTGGTAAATTCGTAGTATACTGTATGCGTCCCTATTTCATTTAGGGACGTGAACTAGGAACCGATCAAAATACCCCCTTCCTAGTTCATGTCCCTATTTCATTTAGGGACGCGAACTAGGAACCGATCAAAATACCCCCTTCCTAGTTCATGTCCCTATTTCATTTAAGGGACGTGAAATTATTTTTTCTTAAATTTAATTACCTTTTATCTGATTGAAATATATTGCACTAATAAATATTAATTGACAGAAAATTCAGTATCTTAACTTCAAATACAAATAATACCATAAAGGAATATTTGAAATTGAAATTCAGCAAATTAAAGAACATTGATTCCAAGTGGTGAGCCAGTGGCCAAAATTATATCGCGTCTTGCAGGACGGTTAATTCATTATTTTGGGGTCATTTAACTGGCAATTTCAAAGGAGTAACTGAAACAAAATAAGGTTTTCAGCGTCCCGCAATCGTTGCAATAATACCTCTCTCTATATAGTGTAGTTTATCATAACTCTATGCTAGATTTGGAAAAAAAAATTGAAATATATATTATATACTCTTGTTTTGTTTTTAAATGGTCATCATAATAAGAAAATTATTAATTAACGATTACCCCCTAACTAGTTCACGTTCCTAAATGAAATAGGGACGTGAACTAGTAATTTACCAATTTTTTTATTCGATTTATTCTACTAATTTTATTTAATTCTAATAATAAAATAATAATCCTTATTGAAATAAAATTCAGAACAATTTTAAAAGTGGTTAACTAATAGGTACATTTTAAAGAAAAAAAAAATTCAAGCCAAAACTAATTTTGATAATTAGAATTGTGATTAACTAATTTCAAATAAAATCTGATTATGATAAATGTAATTCAAGTTAATTCATATAATTCTATTTTTATTGATAAAATTGCAAACCATCACTTTCCTCCATGAAGGCTGTTGAAAAAGTTTTACTATTTAAACTATTGCTGATTTATTCTGATACTCCTAATATAAAACAATAGTGAATAATTGAAAAGGAGATGGTGCACTGGTGGTGTATGGGTGTGGTACATGGTGCATGGTGCACCGCATGTGGTGCATTGTGCACCGCGTGTGGTGCATTGTGCACCGCGTGTGGTGCATTGTGCACCGCGTGTGGTACATGCTGCACCGCGTGATGTACATGGTGCATGGTGCTCTGCATGTGGTGCATGGTCCACTAGATGTGGTGCATGGGTACACTGCATGTGGGGCATGGTGCACTAGATGTGGTGCATGGTACACTGCATGGTGCCCTACATGAGTACACTGCATGAGTACACTGCATGGTGCACTTCGTGGTGCCCTACATGAGTACACTGCATGGTGCGCTCACTACTACCCATAGCGCACGGAGTGTAACATCGTAAGCGCGTATGTGCGCTACACTCGCTATGGTGAAGAGCATACGAACTCAAACTCCCACTTTGTGCCTTAGCTCTGACCGCAACATTCCTCGCTATGAATTAACTTTTTTATGCCTGCCAGTATGATAGGAGAGCATAGGAGATTATGGGAGACAAACCCCACTGCAGTATGGTTTGATAGAGTCTTTGGTGTTCTACTGGCACGTAGTGAGGCTTCGGCTCTCTACAGATCATTTAGTTTGTAGAATATAGTGTTAGGATCTCTTTTTGGAGACGGATTGAAGTGCAGGAGGGTAGGGGAGGGAGGCTGACTGAGTGGTTGCCCGCACGCCCCGGGCTATAGCTCTTCTACGCCAGCGTCTTACCTAGCCACTTCTAGTGCAACAAATTACCTTATTATATCTATTGACGAATGTTCTCAATGTGTCTTATCGTTAGTTATTGTTTATTGGAGTGTTTCACTGGTGTGATGTTTGGCAACAGTGTTGAAATGCCATTGGGAGGCCCTTTGCCTTCAAGAGATAGAGATTTTTAAGTTCAGTGTTGCATGTGGAGTGGTGCGAGTAGGATGTATCGCGGGGGACGGCAGCGACAGAGCCTAGGTACATTACTGCACAGTAGCACAAACAACCCCACTCCTCCCCATTCTTCCTCAGCTACTTTAAACTTCCCCATCAACTCTCACAGTGACGGCAAGGCCCACCTTCTCCCCTCTTCCAAACGTAGATCTGCGCCTCAGTTTAGTGGTCATAACTTTCATGGTAGTCAGCCTGCTGCCATTTCCACGCCTTTTCTCCACCACAACAAGGGATGCATCCCCCCCACCAGGAGTGCCAACAGCACCCTCAACAAACCTGGCAGAAGGTCTGTCCCCACCAAGGCAGACACACTGGGTGCATACCCCTCTGTTCCCTACAATGTCGGGTCTGGTGTCGTATGTGACATGTGTGAGAGTGGCTACGACACCGAGAGAACGTTTACGAAGTGTCGATGCGGTCGATCCTGGAGATCTCCAAAGAATAACAATAATGGCAATAACAGACCTTACAGTGAGTTCCTTGTAGTAGTAAAAGACCTACAACATTGTGTCCATAATTATGGAGATATTTTCCTTATAACATATGATATAATTGTTTTCTCATATCGATTCAAATTTCCAGTATTAACATTCATAAGGCTCCGCCCTTTTCATATCTTACCATGTTAGTTGTATATTCCGATATTATTAGCTAAAATCATTATAAGTGACTTCTACGGTCAGCAAGTAGCTATCCCAGTCCTAAAATTTGATGTGTGTTTGGGTTATAATTACCTATCAACATAACAGATGTGTTAATTGATTGAGTTGAACAAACTGTTCAACTTGTAAAACCGATTCTCAGTTTCCGTGACAAGTGTTATTTCATATTACAAAGTATGACAAGTGTTATTCATATTACAAAGTATGACAAGTGCTATTCATATTACAAAGTATGACAAGTGTTATTCATATTACAAAGTATGACAAGTGCTATTCATATTACAAAGTATGACAAGTGTTATTCATATTACAAAGTATGACAAGTGCTATTCATATTACAAAGTATGACAAGTGCTATTCATATTACAAAGTATGACAAGTGTTATTCATATTACAAAGTATGACAAGTGTTATTCATATTACAAAGTATGACAAGTGTTATTCATATTACAAAGTATGACAAGTGTTATTCATATTACAAAGTATGACAAGTGTTATTCATATTACAAAGTATGACAAGTGTTATTCATATTACAAAGTATGACAAGTGTTATTCATATTACAAAGTATGACAAGTGTTATTCATATTACAAAGTATGACAAGTGTTATTCATATTACAAAGTATGACAAGTGTTATTCATATTACAAAGTATGACAAGTGTTATTTCATATTACAAAGTATGACAAGTGTTATTCATATTACAAAGTATGACAAGTGTTATTTCATATTACAAAGTATGACAAGTGTTATTCATATTACAAAGTATGACAAGTGTTATTCATATTACAAAGTATGACGAGTGTTATTCATATTACAAAGTATGACAAGTGTTATTCATATTACAAAGTATGACGAGTGTTATTCATATTACAAAGTATGACAAGTGTTATTCATATTACAAAGTATGACAAGTGTTATTCATATTACAAAGTATGACAAGTGCTATTCATATTACAAAGTATGACGAGTGTTATTTCATATTACAAAGTATGACAAGTGTTATTCATATTACAAAGTATGACAAGTGTTATTCATATTACAAAGTATGACAAGTGCTATTCATATTACAAAGTATGACGAGTGTTATTTCATATTACAAAGTATGACGAGTGTTATTCATATTACAAAGTATGACGAGTGCTATTTCATATTACAAAGTATGACAAGTGTTATTTCATATTACAAAGTATGACGAGTGTTATTCATATTACAAAGTATGACAAGTGTTATTCATATTACAAAGTATGACAAGTGTTATTCATATTACAGAGTACGACAAGTGTTATTCATATTACAAAGTATGACAAGTGTTATTCATATTACAAAGTATGACAAGTGTTATTCATATTACAAAGTATGACAAGTGTTATTCATATTACAAAGTATGACAAGTGTTATTCATATTACAAAGTATGACAAGTGTTATTTCATATTACAAAGTATGACAAGTGTTATTCATATTACAAAGTATGACAAGTGTTATTCATATTACAAAGTATGACAAGTGTTATTCATATTACAAAGTATGACAAGTGCTATTCATATTACAAAGTATGACAAGTGTTATTTCATATTACAAAGTATGACGAGTGTTATTCATATTACAAAGTATGACGAGTGTTATTTCATATTACAAAGTATGACGAGTGTTATTCATATTACAAAGTATGACGAGTGCTATTTCATATTACAAAGTATGACAAGTGTTATTTCATATTACAAAGTATGACGAGTGTTATTCATATTACAAAGTATGACAAGTGTTATTCATATTACAAAGTATGACAAGTGTTATTCATATTACAGAGTATGACAAGTGTTATTCATATTACAAAGTATGACAAGTGTTATTCATATTACAAAGTATGACAAGTGTTATTCATATTACAAAGTATGACAAGTGTTATTCATATTACAAAGTATGACAAGAGTTATTCATATTACAAAGTATGACATGCCTACCTGTTATTCTTTCACAACCATGTCCACACATGCCATTATGTGGTGTAGTACTCATCACATGCCATTATGTGATGTAGTACTCATCACATGCCATTATGTGATGTAGTACTCATCACATGCCATTATGTGATGTAGTACTCATCACATACCATTATGTGATGTAGTACTCATCACATTGCACTACTCATTTGCTACATCACATTTTCTCTGGTATTTGCCCTCATAGCATTGGTTTGCTGTTTCCTGCTGTCCGTTCACTTTCTCCCTTTGCATATTCCATCACTTTGCGGCTAATTAAACACAAAAAACACACAATTGCAGTACTCTTCTCTCCCAAAATTTGAACTCTTGTGTTTGAGTCTCTTTGCCTTTAGTGAAGACTACAAAGCAGTCATTAAGCCCCGCCCACTTCACCGTCTCAAAATCGTTGAAATGTGAAAAAAGTATTTTTTTTTTTTGCAAATAAAATGTTCATAGCAAGGAAAGTGAAGGTAGGGAAATAATATTTTTATAGTAATAGCAGACGAATAAAAGACGATACAAAAAGATAATTAAGATAGTATCATTTACAGTACATTATTGTTAGCTCTGATAAATGGGGATGGTTATATAGAGTAAGTTATCTACCGAAAATTCGTGAATGAGTGCATTTTAATTAATTCCGACTGTTAGGGGCCCGTACACAGTAGGGTTTTTAAGTCTTTCCACCAGACTTTTGGCTAAGCTCCTCCTACTTTTTTCACAAGAATATAAGAAAAAACGATATAATAATTATTATTTATTTCAGTTGGTATCCATGATACCTACAGGTATCATGGATACCAATTAAAATGAAAATTAAATAATTATTATATCGTTTTTTTTACGTGTCCGAAAATGGGGAACTGACCGATAATTACGAACTTACCCTAGATATATATTTCATTAATTTGCTTACAAGATCGAAAATCTATAATCGGTCTATAACTCGGAACTTACCCTTCAAAATGTTCAAACCATAAAAATTAATTATACTGAAAACATTTCCCATTTAATATTTTATTTTTGTTTCATGGGAGAATAGAAACAAAATTAAACGTAAATTCAAGCTAAATTTGTATTTATTTAATTGTCACAATATAATGTTAGAGCATTGATTCTCAGTCTTATTGGTGGTACTGAAAAATTTAAATACTTATGTCTCATTTTAAATTCATATAGATTTTTAAAGAATACTGTATTAGTAAATATATTGAATAATTTTACCGCAGCATCGTCTTTTTAATTCTTTGTTATTATTTTTTATCATTTTTTTAATTTAGGATTTTGTAAGTAATTTAAATTCCCACAAGTTTGTGTTTTGCGAAACTTAAAATAAAAACACATGTTCAACACAATCATTCATCAAACCCTTGTTATAGATAGAAAATTAAAATAGTTTTTTTTATTTATTTTATATAACTATACTGTATTGGTGCACAAACTGTATCACGCATCATATTCACTGTTTTGAAGATTTAAATAAATAAAAACATTTAAAAGGACCGTCTCCTTCAAATCTGAAAAAAATATTGTTTGTAAAAATGATGTCTTAGAGTCTCCCGGATAAAGAGTTAAAAGTCCCCTCCACTCTACTTTTTTATTTCTCTATTCATTAGAACTGAGGTTACTGATTATAAAACTGCAAACCATTTCAAATTTGGTTCTATAGTTTTATTATAATATGTAATTCAAGAATTTTTTCCGTTCTTTCTACTACCCCTCTGAATTTCAAGCAAAGAAACAGCCCGCATGTGCAATAGGCTACTATATCCGACAAATTCAAAACAATGACAAAGCTGATTCCAAGATAATGGATCCGTATAACGAATCTAAGTACCTAATTAAGTATTTCATACTAATAGTTTCCATATAACATAACATTTTTCCTATCTAGAGAACTGTTCATTTTAAAACACTGCATTTGAATAGGTATGTACTATGTATTTACAACGAACATACCTACTCAATTATGGGGCCTTTATCTTCTTATGTTTCTCAGAATGAAAAAAGCGAAATGTGAATATTTCTTATATAATTAATTGTGAACAGAAAACTTAATCGATTTCAATTCTACTTACTGTTATATGTTATATAATCTTAGCTCTACAAATTTAAAGCAATTCCAGAATTTTTTTAATTTAGAGTGGAGAGGACCTTTAAAATATTAGAGTTGAAAACAATCTAAAAGTGCTTCAAAATCAGATGGACAATATTGTAAATTGTACCTGTCAGGTCTGTCAAAAGACTTGCCAGCACAGGGTACTGAGGGTATATTAAAATTTATTTATAGCAAGAGTCTCCACGCTAATTTATGGAACCAAAATTATTTCAGTTACACAATTTTCTCCCAAAAAATTTCAGTAAATTGGCTCTCCTGAAAAGTACATTTTTTCGATTTCAAAAGGCATCAACTCCTACAGTTTTTGAACTATAGAGACATCGGTTTTGTTTCATTTTCTTCATAAATGGATTGCTCACAAAGTTACAAACTTTTTTTTTCAAATTCTCAATGTGTGAGGAGGTATAATGAGATATATGAGAGAAAATCAATGTTTTAAAAAATAGAAAAAAATCATTTACAATTTTCTTTAGTAGAAATTGAAAAAATAGTTCAGTAACTTTGTAGACAACTAAATTCTGAACAAGATGAAACCAACCACATGTATCTAGCTCGAAAGCTGTATGAGTTGATGCCTTTTGAAAGTACCCCCTAATTTTTTTTTTTTGAGGTCGGGTTGAAGAGGGCAAAGACGAAAAAAAATTCCTAATTTAATAATACTCCATTTGAGTAGTTAATTAATCCTTAAAATTCCAAATTTGTTCATTAATTAATTATTTTATTTTCGGGAGAACCTTGAGCCAGGTTCTGAACTTATTTTAGAATAATTAACTACAAATACATTTATAAAGTTAATTGTTTTCCTACTTTGTTAATCGTATAACTAGTAGAAATTTGAAAAATGGGGCAAACTAAAACTGCGATGCTGTATAACATTTGTTAAATATAACTTGTTAAAGTACAATATGTTAAAGTTACATTCGAAAATTTTATATTTAAATTAAAATTACATTTGCTAGTTAAATTTTTAATGAACTATTTACCAATTTAAACATAGAAATTTGCAATACACGGGGAAAATTCCGCATAGGACACTAGTTAAAATTCCACACTGGAAAAAATTCCACCAAAGAAAATTCTGCTTGGGAAAATTCCCGTCACCATTAAAAAATCCTATTTTGAACAAATATTCGATGTTTTATAATTTAAATATTCTTTTTATTATAAAAAATACGTAATTCCGCCTTTACAATCAGGTTCTCAATAATTTTTACTCATACATGAATTTAAATCTGCACACATCATTATTAATATAAGTTTGATTTGAGATTAGGTTAGCAATACATGAGCACGGTGTAGCTTTTCTACCGTCACGAGCTCGAAAAAAATGACTGTAGACATTCTTGGACAATATGATTAACGATAAAAGAAGTCACAAATGATTAGCAATTTCTCTGATACTATCAATATACCTACTTACACATAATAAAAACTTATATATTGGCTTAGATATTTAATTCGTCCGACGATAATGTTATACATATTGAAAACAAAAGTAACACATTTTAGTGCAATTATCATACACACATTATACAGTGGTGCACTATCCATTGTGTGCACCATTAGCCAGTCTAGTGCACTTTTAGCCATGCAGTCTAGTGCACCATTAGCCAGTCTAGTGCACTTTTAGCCATGCAGTCTAGTGCACCATTAGCCTGTGTAGTGCACCATGAGCCAGACTAGTGCACCATTAGCCATGCAGTCTAGTGCACCATTAGCCTTGCAGTCTAGTGCACCATTAGCCTGACTAGTGTAGCATGAGCCTGTCTAGTGCACCATTAGCCTGTCCAGTGCACCCATTAGCCTGTCTAGTGCACCTTTAGCCTGTCTAGTGCACCTTTAGCCTGTCCAGTGCCCCCATTAGCCTGTCTAGTGTACCATTAGCCTATTTAGTGCACCATTAGCCTGTCTGGTGTACCATAAGCCTGTCTAGTGCACCATTAGCTTGTCCAGTGCACTATAAGTCTGTTTAGTGCACCATTAGCTTGTCTAGTGCACCATAAGCCGGTCTAATGCACCTTTTCAGTGTTTCATGCCCTTATTCTGTTATAATTCTTATTATCTTTTCCTTTCTATGGCCATCTTTCCTAGCGTAAAAGTCACAATAGTTTCAGTCTGGCACGTGTGTTTCTGTTTGCATCACGAGAGCTATAGGCTTAAGGGCGATGTCTTGTTACTTGTCCAATAAATTGACTATCACTTGAGTAGGTTAAAGGTCAAATAGACCTTTAAAGTACATTTAAAGACCTAATTCACCAATGAAACTATGGTATTCTAAGGAGATTATTCATAAACCTGTTTGAAAGTAACATTAATTTGTTATTAGCAGCTTCAAGTGTAACCGAATTTTAAAGAATTGCTTACATTAAACATTATAGAAAACTGGATAAACGAGCTTTGCTTTAAATTTTATTCAAAGAGGCTAATAATAGGTTTTCTTCTAATGTTTTGTTTATTTTTTTGTTGGTATTTATTGCGCATACACTGGTTACTTTAACATGAAGTCTAATGAGTTTATAATACTAGTTTGCATGTTGAACTAACTCTAACAAACAGACTGTGTAAAGGGGGTGGTGAAATAAATCTTGCTGCAGCACGAGTAATGATCTAGCAAGCAGTTGTGTGTTAAATATTCCAAGAAATGTGGTTGTCAGATGGTTGTGATAAAGACAATTTACAGGGCCCAGGTTTCACTGATTTCTCCGTCCGTTTGCCTCTACGTACTTAGCGCAATGAAGATGTGAACTTACGGGGAAATGTTCTTACGAGTATTCTACAGCTCTTGGAGAATCAACAGGATGAAATATATATAGTAATCGAATCAGAATATTTCGTACTCCTCCAGTAATTAAAATAAGTGCAATACAATTATGTAGGGTTAGTTACGAATTATCGGTCGGTTTCACATCTTCGGTCATATAAGAAAAAGTTAGATAATACTTATTATTTATTTTAACTGGTATCCATGATACCTGCAGGTATCATGGATACCAGTTAAAATGAAATAATTATTATATCGTTTTTACTTATATGACCGAATATGTGAAACCGACCGATAATTCGTAACTAACCCTACATCTGCTACTACTTTAATCTAACTACCTGTTCCTTGCATACATTAAATGCCTGTTAACTGACACGTGTATATCTAACATATCTATTCTATATCTAGGGGCAAATACATGCCATAATGGGTGCGATTGAAGCAACCTTCAATGTTACAATTTGTACAGACTCACTGTCTCTCTATGGCATCACTTTTCTATTCATTCATTTGGATGTAAAAAATATCAAACAACCAAACCGGGTTGGTTGTTTTTACTCAACCAATCCTACTGAAATAATTATTATTATATTGTTTTTTCTTATATGACCGAAGATGTGGAATTGACCGATAATTTGGAACTTACCCTACATCCTTTTTATTTATGTAGGTGTTTTCTCTTATTTAGGAATAAATTTAGAATAACTAGAGAAGTGTAAACTGCCTATTATTGATATTTATCCTATCGTTTTTAACTGTGACGATGTCCTGCTCAGTGCCTGGGTATGATTGTTGTTGTTTTTAGTTTGTCTTTTTAGCTAATTTGTTACTTCTATCCAACTTTTAATAATAATAATAAATAATTATGAAATGTGAAGTTCGAGAACGGTACTTTATTTTGAAGTAAAGATTCAATTAGTTTATAATTGTTACTTTAAAAATGAAATAATATTTTAATTATTTCTATTCTCCATTCAAATAAACACACGAGTATTGACTTGCTATTTTAGTTCATTTATATTCATGTTCTCAATCCATATTAAGCATTTACTCTCCTGCTAGTGAATGTGTTAGCACACTTGTAATAACTGGACACTTGTAACAAATGGACACTTGTAACTACTGGACACTTGTAACTACTGGACACTTGTAACAAATGGACACTTGTAACTACTGGACACTTGTAACTACTGGACACTTGTAACAACTGGACACTTGTAACAACTGGACACTTGTAACAACTGGACACTTGTAACATCTGGACACTTGTAACATCTGGACACTTGTAACAACTGGACACTTGTAACATCTGGACACTTGTAACAACTGGACACTTGTAACCACTGGACACTTGTAACATCTGGACACTTGTAACAACTGGACACTTGTAACCACTGGACACTTGTAACAACTGGACACAGTTTCTTATTAAGGTTATCTCTCGGTTATCTCGATGTGACACTTTAAAATGTCTCGCGACGTCTCTATTCTCTTCATATCTCTCTATCTCCACCGACTGACAGACTGCACCGAAAGACATTTAGCAGTGCAAATTGAACATGCACTTCAAGATGCACTTTTGTAACACATGTGTAGCACTATTTGATATTCAATTCATGCACTTTATTATTTTCTCTACTCTTTGATTTTCTCAATATTTTTCTTTGTTTACTATTCTTAATTTTTTTTATTTTTCCCTATTGAAGAAACGTATTTTCAGTATTCTTCTCTAATGCCTTTCATAATGAAGTCTTAATTTTTAACGTTATAATATATTTTTATTTTTTCCTGTTTCTACTTTTCCAATAGATTTTCCTAGTCATCCTCATATTATAAGCAATCTTTAAATATTTATTTTACTTGTGCATATTATATTTTATGATAGCCCTATAATAAGTTATTTAGCGATATTTCCCTCAAAGCGACCGGTTGAACACATGTGTAGATTACATTAGTCGAGCACCTTTCTGTTACTATTCACAAAATTTAAAAAAAAAATAACACAATATTAAATATTCGTTTTTTTTCCTTCAGATTGATGCAGATCGTAAAGGATTGATTTTAAAATATAATGTAACTAGATAAAGTACACTCGGTAGAGCGCGTACCTATAATTATTATTTATACGGTATAGTTATTATATGTTTCAGTTATACCAACTAAAATAAATTACAATTATATCGTTTTTTCTTATATTCTCATGGGAAAAGTAGGAGGAGCTTAGCAAAAAGTCTAGACTTAAAAAACCCTACGTGTGTACGGTCCTTTAAATCTTTCGGTTGGTTTAATTTTTCGTGTGAAACTTCAGGAAGAGTGACTTGTAATAATAGTCTCTAAGATCATCAAAGTTTTATTCGTTCTTGCAGTAACAGATGTCACTGAGAGAAAAGTTCTCAGTGTATTAAATGAATATACATATAATTTCATTAACTAAGAATCTTTTCATCAAACAAAAGAACATTTGCCTCTTCTTTTCGGACGCTTAGCTCTGTGTAAATGATTTATTATTATAGCTATTTTTCTAACCAATTAGTATGTTATCATGGGTGATAACAACCATCAGTTCATAAAATTTCAGCTTTGTAAAGTTTTGTTTTGGACGATGCTGTCACAGGTTTTTCTTCTTCGTGAATATCTTGGAAAAAAATATTAAAATGAAGTGAAGTAACTTATACGATCCTTCTACTGTCGTAGATCCTTCTACTGTCGTAGATCCTTCTACTGTCGTAGATCCTTCTACTGTCGTAGATCCTTCTACTGTCGTAGATCCTTCTACTGTCGTAGATCCTTCTACTGTCGCAGATCTTTCTACTGTTGTAGATCTTTCTACTGTTGTAGATCTTTCTACTGTCGTAGATCTTTCTACTGTTGTAGATCTTTCTACTGTTGTAGATCTTTCTACTCTCGCAGATCTTTCTACTGTTGTAGATCTTTCTACTCTCGCAGATCTTTCTACTGTCGCAGATCTTCCTACTGTCGTAGATCTTTCTACTGTCGCAGATCTTCCTACTGTCGTACATCTTTCTACTGTCGCAGATCTTTCTACTGTCGTAGATCTTTCTACTGTTGCAGATCTTTCTACTGTCGTAGATCTTTTTACTGTCGTAGATTTTTCTACTGTCGTAGATCTTTCTATTGTCGTAGATCTTTCTATTGTCGTAGATCTTTCTACTGTCGCAGATCTTTCTACTGTCGTAGATCTTTCTACTGTCGCAGATTTTTCTACTGTCGTAGATATTTCTACTGTCGCAGATCTTTCTACTGTCGCAGATCTTTCTACTGTCGCAGATCTTTCTACTGTCGTAGATCTTTCTACTGTCGAAGATCTTTCTACTGTCGCAGATCTTTCTACTATCGCAGATCTTTCTACTGTCGCAGATCTTTCTACTGTCGTAGATCTTTCTACTGTCGCAGATCTTTCTACTGTCGCAGATCTTTCTACTGTCGCAGATCTTTCTACTGTCGCAGATCTTTCTACTGTCGCAGATCTTTCTACTGTCGCAGATCTTTATACTGTCGTAGATCTTTCTACTATCGCAGATCTTTCTACTGTCGTAGATCTTTCTACTGTCGCAGATCTTTTAACTGTCGCAGATCTTTTAACTGTCGCAGATCTTTCTACTATCGCAGATCTTTCTACTGTCTCAGATCTTTCTACTGTCGTAGATCTTTCTACTGTCGTAGATCTTTCTACTGTCGCAGATCTTTCTACTGTTGACTGTTGTAGATATTTCTACTATCGTAAGTTTTTCTACTGTCGTAGATCCTATTGTAGATCTTTCTAATGTTGTTAATCTTTCTACTGATGTAGATCTCTCCCCTATCGTAGATCCAGTCGTAGATCCTATTGTATATCTTTCTACAGCTGTAGATCTCTCTCCTATCGTAGATCCTATTGTAGATCTTTCTACATCTGTAGATCTCTCTCCTATCGTAGATCCTATTGTAGATCTTTCTACAGCTGTAGATCTCTCTCCTATCGTAGATCCAGTCGTAGATCTCTCTGCGGAAATACCTTACTCTAGAAGTGTAAAATAATGGAAAATGAGATGATGGAATGTAGCACATCCGAAAGACTACATCCTTCTCTGCAGCCCAATAAATGGTACTATTTTCCTTTATAGGTCAATAGAAGCATTGTTTTAAATGTGCATCACTGTAACATTGTTTAATTCCTTACTATACTGATAGAGAACATAGTTTTTTGTAAGATTCGGAGTGAGGAGGTAGAAGTGCCATGCATTCTTTGCCAGAGCATCTTGTACTAGCTATCAACCAGGCCTTTCTAGTCACTAGCACCAGTTAGCTGACATATGTACAAAAAAGAAAATTATATATTTATGAAATAACATGATGTATTGGAATATAGAGAATTACTTTATAATAGAAATAACCGAATAGGTTCCCTTTGTATAATTGTGTGAAAATAATTAATAGCTAAGATTAATAACATATTCCTTCAATAATGTTTTTTTTTTATCGTTAGTCTTTTTATTGTTGTATTGAATTAATTATCGGTATGAAGTACCCATCTCTCCATTCACACCTAGGGTAAGTTACGAATTATCGGTCAGTTCCACATCTTCAGTCATATAAAAAAAATTATTTTTATTATTATATAGTATTTTCTTCCATAACCGAAGATGTGACACTGACCAATAACTCGTACCTCACCCCGTCACCATCCCTCTGCCCCTTTACTCGGTGTGCCCCAACTAAATAGGCCTGACGCTAATTTGCGTACAGAGCTTGGGGCCAAAGTAACTAACTATAGACTGATCTCAGATGGAGAAATGTGAACTAAATTAAAACTATGGGCACTGTAGAGAATATTCTGTACTGTGCAGTAATGAGCTGTGCTGTACAGTAATGAGCTGTACTGTACTGTGTACAGTAGTGAGCTGTACTGTACTGTGTACAGTAATGAGCTGTACTGTACAGTGTACAGTAATGAGCTGTACTGTACAGTGTACAGTAATGTGTTTTGCTTTACTGCATAGCAATGAGATGCAAAGTAATATGCTGTACAGCTTTATTCTCTACTGTACAGTAATGTGTTTTGCTTTACAGTAACTTGCTGTACAGCTTTATTCTCTGCTCTACAGTGATAGGCTGTGCTTTTCTACTTTGCACAGCACTGCCTTTACAATAACAATATCTATAACAGGTCAATATTTATAGTTGTGTTGTTCTTGGTAATTATTTAACAAGTCTGACACATTTTTCACAGAATACTTTACTATTTTTTATATCCAAGTTATTATACCTTCTGTGCAAAAAAAGTCGCACTGAGTACTAATAAAGAAGGTGAAGGTCGGTACTGTACATAGAGGTACTGTACATAGAGGTACTGTACATAGAGGTACTGTACATAGAGGTACTGTACATAGAAGTACTGTACATAGAGGTACTGTGCATAGAGGTACTGTACATAGAGGTACTGTACATAGAGGTACTGTACATAGAGGTACTGTACATAGAGGTACTGTACATAGAGGTACTGTACATAGAGGTACTTTACATAGAGGTACTGTACATAGAGGTACTGTACATAGAGGTACTTTACATAGAGGTACTGTACATAGAGGTACTGTACATATGTATTGTATAGAAGTACTGTGTACTGTATAGAGGTATTGTATACTGTATAGAGGTACTGTATACTGTATAGACTCATAGAGGTATTGTATACTGTATAGAGGTATTGTATACTGTATAGAGGTACTGTGCACTGTATAGAGGTACTGTGCACTGTATAGAGGTACTTTGTACTGTATAGAGGTACTGTAAATATTTATTCATAACTTGACTTGCTATGAACAGTTATACGTATGAATGTTTTTACATAAGTATTAATTAATTTTGATGAAATAGATATATTTAAGTGATTTTGTTTATTTCCTTTATCTATGAAGTAGTATGTTTTATGTCGTGATAATAGTATTTCTACGCAATATATTAAATACATATACTTAAAAGATTAATTTTATTAATTCAAGTTATTTTATTAGTAAAGATTATATAGAAAACAATTAATTGCAATTGGTAATACTTTGCTAACTTTGGAACTGATCGAGGTTATTTCTTCAAATTTAAACAAAACTATGTCTTCCTATTCTCAGAAACTTTGTAGCTAACCAGTAAATATTACCATTTTTCAAAGTAGCCAAAAAAGCTATGTCCTCTTCAAATAAAAAAACTCTTCACAGTATTTGTAACTTTATTTAGTCTTTGAAGTAATTGGCATCCAGTTCCTGTTATTCAGCTGTCCAATCCATTACGGTGAAATTCGGTGGCTTTTGACGCAAAGAAGTCCGCGAGAACTTGGTGCAATGGTGAAAAATTTCTAACGAAGATGGTTACCAGGGAGTGGAAGGGGTGGTAATCGAGTGGCGCCAGGTTAGGCCTATAAGGTGGATTCACCATTGCTGGCGAAATACCTGTTGCACATGGTTCAATTGCTGTGATTATTGGTCTCCATGATTATTCATAACGAACCACTGGACGGGTCTGTCCACCATTGCTAAGCGTAATCTTTTGTGGTTGAATAGAGGGTCTAACGGAGTGAGGGACAGTGAGGTGACAATCATTGTGTGGAACACTTGGGAGTTTCGTTCATAATCCACTCACCCACTTTTCTTTACTGAGAAGCACTCGATTGAATAAAGATGCGGTAATCTGACGATAAAACAGCGATAGGCAGGCATGAGTTTCACCACAATGCGATAGAAGAGCTAGAGACACGTTGGTAATATTTCGAACTCTAACTATAAGGTACACATACTGAAGTGTTTCTCTTTTCTGACGTTAAAAACGAACATAGCTTTATTGGTTATCTTTGAGTTATTTCTTTAATTTGTTGCTAGTGTGTTTGGTAATGTTTTGTTCTTCTTTCAGATATCAGTGAAGGGACAACAGGTGATGATTGTGAGGACAGTGAAAGCAACAGTTTACCCTCTAAATTCTCTAGCAACCCTTACCCTCTAGAAAACAACCCTATGGACTGTAGGGTAACGTCTAATATTTATGTGAGTACTCATATATTGGTAATTATTTGGTGTTTTCTCTAATTCAATAATGCAGTATTATAGGATGAAGTAGGTATTTAAACTTTCAATTTGAAAATCAATTATTCACTGAAAATTTGAAAGAATAATCAGTACCTGGTTCAGTTATTTTATATGTATAATTCTTAATAATTCTTAGTTTTTGTCAAACTCTTAACTGCTAACTTTAGGATTAGCTTAATTATGATTCATAATTATTTTTAGACAATTGACAATCCTCCCATAATCTCATATGTCCCTGTACACGTAATTATAGTTATATCTGGACATTACATTTAGTTTTACCTGTGTTTAGTAAAAAATAATATTGAAAATATTTTTTTCAAATTTTGATAGATAATTAAAGCTAAAAAATCTTTTGATTATTGCATACATTTTGCACTAAAATTTCAAGAAATGAAAGGAAAATCCCTTTACAGAATCAAACTAACCCTTCTACGGGCCGAACAAGCCCGGGTCACGATATGGGTTACCACACCCTCGTGACCCGGCAAAGCCCCACTCCCCCGGTACCTTGGCCCGATGTCCGGTCCAGCCCTTACCCTCACCCAGCCCTGGACCTGTCCGCCCTCTCCTCCTGCCCCAGGTCCTCCCCACGACCCCAATTGCCAAGCGTCCCCCCTTCTACTGTGAGTGCTGAAGAAAAAGAAAAAAATCTCTGCTCAAGTTTTGAACCTTTCTTTCACTTCCAATTATTTTAATAACAATAATAATAGAAATTTATTTATTGAATTTAATCAATAATAAGAAAATTAAAAACGATAACACAAAAATTAACTAGAATTATAGTTCTCTAAAATCAAACAATTTTATTTAGGAAGTAGTCATTTATCGACTTATAAGTTAATGTACTTAGTTACTTTGAACTGCTTTGGAAATTTAATTTGAAAATTTGTTTACTCCATAAGGAAGTAATAAAAATTAAATAGCAAACATTATTAAATATATTTTCCCATAACTCAGTCAGTAATTGTAACTAACTCTTCAGTTCTTATGAATAAAATAGAAAGAAAAATATTTCAGTTTGTATTAGAAATATATAATAATTAGTTACCTATAATACATAAAATAGCTACTCCTTATTAATGGAATTAAAAATATTACTTTTTCCATAATAACCTACTCCCCCCATTAATTTCTCCCCCTCCTCTCCCCCCATTAATTTCTCCCCCACCTCTCCCCACATTAATTACTCCCCCCACTTCTCCCCCCATTAATTACTCCCCCACTTCTCCCCCCATTAATTACTTCCCCACTTCTCCCCCCATTAATTTCTCCCCCACCTCTCCCCACATTAATTACTCCCCCCACTTCTCCCCCCATTAATTACTCCCCCACTTCTCCCCACATTAATTACTCCCCCCACTTCTCCCCACATTAATTACTCCCCCCACTTCTCCCAACATTAATTACTCCCCCCACTTCTCCCCACATTAATTACTCCCCCACTTCTCCCAACATTAATTACTCCCCCCACTTCTCCCCACATTAATTACTCCCCCACTTCTCCCCACATTAATTACTCCCCCCAATTCTCCCCACATTAATTTCTCCCCCTCCTCTCCCCACATTAATTTCTCCCCCACTTCTCCCCACATTAATTACTCCCCCCACTTCTCCCCACATTAATTACTCCCCCACTTCTCCCCACATTAATTACTCCCCCCACTTCTCCCCACATTAATTTATCCCCCTTCTCTCCCCACATTAATTACTCCCCCCACTTCTCCCCACATTAATTTATCCCCCTCCTCTCCCCACATTAATTACTCCCCCCACTTCTCCCCACATTAATTACTCCCCCCACTTCTCCCCACATTAATTACTCCCCCACTTCTCCCAACATTAATTACTCCCCCCACTTCTCCCCACATTAATTACTCCCCCTCCTCTCCCCACATTAATTACTCCCCCACTTCTCCCCACATTAATTACTCACCCACTTCTCCCCACATTAATTACTCCCCCACTTCTCCCCACATTAATTACTCCCCCACTCCTCCCCACATTAATTACTCCCCCACTTCTCCCCCCATTAATTACTCCCCCACTTCTCCCCACATTAATTACTCCCCATCCCCCCTCTCCAGAATTTCGAGTCAACTGAGCACTTGCTCGCCTCCTCCTACAAAGGGAAGAGGCTTCCTCGCAGTGTCCCTTTTGACAAACTCGAGGATGAGCTCATCATCAAAATATTCTCCTTTTTACCTACCACATCTCTATGTTCCGTGAGTCTACTCTAGCTAAAAATAAAATTAATTAACCTATAGTTAATATAATTGAATTAAACATACTGAACTATAGTAGATATAATTAAATTAAGTAGCTATATTGAAATCAGTTCCACATCTTCGGCCATATAAAAAAAAATATACCTAATAATTATTTAATTTTTATTGGTATCCATGATACCTGCAGGTGTCATGGATACCAATTATAATTGAAAATAAAGAATTATTACTATATAGTTTTTTCTTATATGACCGAAGATGTGGAACTGTCCGATAATTCGTAATTTACTCTACCGTCCTTTCTATCAAACTAATTTACAGTAAATTTGATTATTTGATTTAGTTCATTACTCCAATGGTACCTTTGCCCTCAGTTATCCCGAGTGTGTAGGCGATGGTACCTGCTAGCCTGGGAGCCCTCCCTCTGGACCTCCATTACCCTGGCTGGTGATGGGGTGCACGCTGACAGGGCCCTCAAACAAATCACCAAACTACTCTCCAGGGACAACAGCGCCTCTTGTGTCCAGATAGAAAAGGTGGGTACTGATCTGCATCTTCTGGATACCATCTCCTTAAAAAAATTTAGGTAACCTATAAAAGTAGGTACTTAAATACCCAATTAGTAATTACCATTAAATATACGATAATACGAGAGATAGTTGGTAAGCCTTTCTTGTTCTTCTATTAGAAAGTCGGACAGAGAATGTTGAATGTGAATATTTCTTACAAAATTGATTACGAAGCGAATACTTTATCATTTTCTTTTCTGTTAACTGTTATATGTTATACATATAACCTTAGCTCTACAAATTTAAAGCATTTCTTGAGAAATTTCAATTTAGCATGGAGGGGACCTTCAAATAATTTTTTTTTTTCGCAATTTACTCTATTGTTCACAATTTCACATTATGGTTTTATTAAATTCTGACTCACTTTCTTTCCTGCACACCAGGTGGCGCTGAATGGTTGCACCAAACTCTCTGACAGAGGCCTCAGTCTCATCGGTAGGAAGTGTCCTGAGTTGCGGCACCTGGAGCTGAAAGCCTGCGTCAACGTGACCAATGTGGGGGTGTTTGAATTAGTAACACAGTGTGTTAATTTGGAACACTTGGATGTCACGGGTGAGTGTGTACACTGAACACTCTATATTTATCACTCTATATCTCTCTCTTTACCTATCAGTGTAGCACTGTATACCTAACAGTGTACCTATCTCACTTTCCTACACATTGACTCTTTCTCTTCTCAGGCTGTCACAAAATCACGTGTATTCACATGCCGCAACACGAGAGCTGCTCTCCTGAAGCCAATGAATCTCTGCTACTGCACTCTAGACAACTCTATCTACAGGTGAGAAAGAGATAGAGGTGAAGGTGAGATTGAAGTGAGGGTGAGACAGAGGTGAGGGTGAGAGAGGTTAGGGAGGTGAAAGTGAGAGAGAGGTTAGGGAGTAACAAGGACCAAGGGACATTCAAAAGGCACAAACTGCCCAGCCAAATAAGGCTCCTGTACACAGCCAGCTGTGTGGTCGATGTTGAAATACACAATGGAAATTGGACGCTGAGGGGAATTTCCACCGGATTAGTGGTGAGCCTAGACGGAACCACTTACCACCCGTGGTTGCTGGTGGGGCTCACACTCAGCTAAAAGTAGTCTTATCCTCTGAAGGATCTTAAAATGTCTCAATGAATTGCCCTTGCAAAATTCGCTGCTCAAGTGTAAAGAAGCCCATGTCTTCTAAACGACGTGCGTATCCCTTGGAACGGATATCAGGTACCCGTTTCAACCGTTGGATAACGGCTCGCAGCGTCTGTGATCAGAATTAAAGAACAAGCTCCATTAGAGGTCTTGCAAGAGAGTTGTACAGAATGATGACTTTCTTTCTGTTTCGGTATCTGAATTGCCTCTTGATGTACACTAGAATCTTGTTTTCTCTCCTCTCAGCTTCTAGCCACTGTCGAGAGAACTTGAAATCCCTGGTGATAATCACTCCAAGATCCTTTCGTATGCATCTGTGGAATTATTGGTGCTCAAGGTAGCGTATAGACAGCTTAAGCGTATCTACTACCAGCATGAATTATTCTTCACTTGTCCACGTTGAAGGGCACCTGCCACTTTTCCAACCATTTTCCGATTTTGAAAATATCATGTTTGAGTTGTCCAGTAGCCTCTGGATTTAAAGCGTTTATGCCAATCTTTGTGTCGTCAGCAAATTTGAATATCCTAAAGACGATCTCTACGTTTTGGTCATTTATGTAAATATTTATGAAAAATCAGCCCTTGAAAAACTCGTTGGTTACAGTGCTCCACGTAGAGGCTACGCCATAGACCATCACTCTTTGTCGCCTGTTATTTAACCTTGACCTGATCTGTTGTAGGACTCAACCGCCCATTCTAATAGCTGCTATTTTATCCATGAGCCTCTTGTGGGGTAGCAAGTCAAAGTCTTTCTTGATATCAAGATAGACGATGCCAACAGTTTTGAATTACCATGATCCTGAAAAACGTACGATCATATCCTTGGTGATGGATTCAATCATTCAACCAACATTCCAGAAACTGACGTCAAATTAATCGATCTGTAGTTGCTGCTGTTGGTGGTTTTACATGTCTTGAAGATTGGGGTCACATCCCCCGATCGTCATGTCGTCTGCGACCTCGCCCGACTCCAAAGAGACATTCAAGATCTGTTACAGACGTGCCGCCAAACCATCTTTCACGTTCTTAATCACTGTCGGTAAGAATCCATCAGGACCAGCTGCCTTTTTAGAGTCCAGCTTGTTCACTACCTCCTCAACAATACAAACTATATTAGTTAGTGGCCTTCACTCATCGTAGTAAACTACGAGATTAGTGGTGCTAAGTGTATCCTCCATGGAAAAGACACTGACGAAATAACTGTTGAGTTTGGCGACGATATCGGCATCCGGAGTTTCCAACACTCTTGGGATTGTCATAATTGGTAGGATGGTCTGTTGTTTCGTTTCGTACTGGAGGGCTTTCTGCTATCTATCAGGCCACACCATCTTTAACCAATCTTCGTTGGTCTGTGATTAGTCTTTCAATTTCCGGTGATGGGTGAAACTTGGTTGAGACGTAGAGTTGTTTCTTTCTCCTTATCTTCTGCCAAGCTCGTTGTGGTACCATTTATGAGGAACTTTCATGGAACCACCTACCCATTTTGTCGGTATGAGTCGTTCCTGTATCGAGATGTAGTTTGCCTTAAAGTCCCACCACATATGATCAGGTGAAGCTGGAAGTTGAGGCCGGAATTTCACCAGATCATGAGTGAAACTCTCGTAATCGGCTCTTCTCAAATTCAGTATATTTCTATGAGAGATCTTCTCTTGTTCCACTTTGACTCCTACTCTGAAAGAGATGAAATGGTGGTCACTGGTACCCAAAAATTCACCAACCGAGACTTGAGAAGCCAGATCTTTGTCGGTACTGACTCGTGACAAAGATCCCAACGCAACGACCGTTTCTTTTTCTGCAGAGTGTCAGTAAGAGCAGCGTCTCTCATCTCATTAGGGGGGTCTGTGAAGCAGATAGAGATGGACTGTGACTTCCGCTCGGATTATCCTTAGTAACTCATACGGTGAGTCAATGGGTATGAGGTTCGTGTCAATGTGACAGCGAACATAAATCATTACTCCTCCACCAGCTCTGTTACCGTGATCCCTGGAACATCTAATATCTGGGTAGGTGATACTTTCCCCTCAAAATCTCGTTGTTGTTGTTTAGCCCCCCCCCCCCCCTGACCCTCAAGGGAGCAGGGGGCGACCGAGTGACGCGCCTCGGGAGAAGCTACCAGAGACACGTGTGGGGGGTATGGGCCTAAGTGAACCCGATATCCCTCAGGAAGGCAATGACTTCCTGAGGGCGGGTCCATAGGTGCTCCAGTGAGTGTGTGTTGTGTGTGGTCCGATGTTGTTGTAGTGTTGGGACATTGTGTGAGAATGTGGGAGATTGTCCCCGGATCCGTGGGGCAGTACTCACACAGATCCGAGTCCGCGCTCCCAATTCTGTGTTTGTAAGAAGGGAGAGAAGGGTGATGTCCACATCGGAGACGTGACAGGGTTACCCTGTCACGACGCGAGAGGTGAACCTCACTGGAGTCGATAGGGGGAGGCCTAACTCCTAGAAGAGAGTTAGGTGGGAAGGAGGAAATTGCTCTGTCTGTGAGTGTGGTGTGTATATGTCGTTGTAGTGAAGTGTTGGGTGGGGTGTCTGGGAGTGTATTAAAGATGTTTCTGTAGTGTGTGGCTGGTCTAAGGTGAATGTTTCGTGGAGTCCTTCGCTCAATTTGCATGTAGTGTAATGGATGAGAGGGGCTTAGTGTGGAGGTGTAGAAGTGTGTACCCCTCATATCCATGTGTGTAGCGAGCGGAAGGACTCGTGTCTCCTCATGGAGGTGTGTTGTGGGTGTTGTTTGTGTGCAGCCGGTGGCAATCCGGAGTGCAGTGTTTTGTGTACGCTGGAGTTTGTGTAGGTGTGTGTTGGCTGTATCAGGTGACCAAGCTGTGTGCGCGTATGTGAGGATGGGTCTAATGAACTGTTTGTATAGTGTTGTTGTGTCTTCCTTGGAGTGTCCGTAAGTAGTGTGAGTGAGGGCGCGCATGACGTTCAGTCTGTTTTTGGCTCTGTTGTTGGTGTCGTTAATGTGGTGTTTAAACGTCATGCCGCGGTCAAGTGTGATTCCAAGGATTTTAGGTGTGTTGTTGATGGGAAGGGTAGTGTTGTTAAGTGTTATGTTTGGATGGGTATTGTATTCACGAGTATGGGGAGAGATGAGTGTGAGGGAGGATTTGTTTGCGGAGACCTTTAGTCTGTTTGTTTCTAGCCAGTTTTCTAGTGAGTAGATGTATGTTTGTAAATTGTTGGCGGCGGTCTCGTGTTTGGGATGTTGCGACATGATGGTGACATCATCCGCATATGTAAGGGTGTGTACCGAGGTGTTTGTTGGCGTGGGGAGGTCGGGGAGGTATAAATTGAAGAGAGTAGGTGAGAGAACGGAGCCCTGCGGTACTCCATCAGTGTAGTGTCGTGTTCTGGAGGACTTGCCGTTGTAGAGTGTTTTGCCAGAGCGGCCTGAGAGATAATTGGCAAGCCATTTTTTAAACGAGTCGTGGATGTGTGTGTTGAGTATTTTGTTAATGAGTAGGTGTCGTGGAACTGTATCGAAGGCTTTACTTATGTCAATGGCAGCTATAAGTGTTCTACTTGCAGGTTTGTTAGAGTTCAAGCCTTCGAGTGTTGTTTGTGTGAGGTGGGTAAGGAGAGTAGATGTGGAGTGTTCGGATCTGAAGCCGTGTTGTGAGGGGGGTAGTGGGATGTGTGGTTTTATGTTGTTGAGAACCAGCCTCTCGAGTATTTTGGAGGGGGTAGAGAGTAAGGAGATAGGTCTATATGAGGCTGGATCTGTGGGGGGTTTGTTGGGCTTCAGAATCGGGATGATCTTGGCTTGTTTCCATGTGTTGGGTATACTATTGTTCTGAACTGAGTAGTTGAAGATGTCTGTGAAGACCCTGATGGCGTGTGGTTCTAGATGTTTTAAATGTTTGTTTGATATTCCATCAGGGCCTGTGGAGGGAGTGTTCTTAGTAGCCCGGATAGCCTCGGTGACCATTGCCGGGGTGAAGGGAGGTGTAGGGAGATGATTAGTGCATGTTCTGTGCAGGCGACGCAGTATTTTCCTATCTATTGGGCGTGTGGGTAACCTACTTATATTAGAATAATGTTTGTTAAGAGCGTTCGCCTGCTGTGTGTCGGTGAGTATTGTGTTGTTGTGTGTAAGGGACTCGTGTGTTTTTGGTTGGTCTATGTATTTGTTATTGAGTGTCTGAGCGGAAATTAATAGTGTTTAGTGTGTTTTGCCATATGTTCTGTTGCTGTGTTTTAATTTCCGCTTCAATGTCAGTGTTGAGTTGTTGTATGCGTGTTATGGTATCATGTGTGGGTGTGAGAGTGCGGAGGTGTTTCCTAATCTGTATTAAGTGTTTTATGTTTGGTGTGAAGGTGGGGTTAAAGTGTCTGATGTTGCCTGTGGGTATAAAGTGTTTGTTTGCGGTAGAGATTATGTTGGTGACATGTTTTGTGGCTGCATCTATGGAAGAGAAGTTGTTTAAGTTAAAGTGTTCTAGATGGTTTTCCACAGATGCAGTAAATTCGTTCCAATGTACTTTTTTGTAGTAAGTGAAAGTGTGTCGTTGTTTGTGTGGGCTAAGAGGTGCATGTAGGTTGTATGTGAAGAGTATGGGAAGGTGGTCTGAACTAAGTTCGTGTAGTGTTTTCCACGAGGAGCGGAGTGTAATGTCGGGAGTGGCAAATGTAATGTCGGGAGATGTTGGTTGTGTGTGTATGTTAAAGGGTTTTCGTGTTGGTGTGTGTGCATCGTTGAGTATAATGTGTGTGTCAAGTTGTGTAGTGATTGTGTCGGCTCGAGTGTCTGTTTGTTGTGTGGTGAGCCAGGTAGGGTCGTGAGCGTTGAAATCCCCCAGGATGAGAGAGTTAGTGAGGGTGTTTAGGTGTTCTAGGTGTGGTGTGTATCCTGGGGGTGTGGAGTCTGTGAGGGGTATGTAAATGTTTGTTATGTTGTATGTGCGTTTGTGTATCTGTATACGTATAGACTGTAATTCAAGTGTGGGATCTTGTGGCATTCGTGAGAGTGTTTCGGCAGATGTGTTAGTGAATGGTATATTTTTGTGGATCAGTGTGATGAGGCCCCCTCCGCCTCGTGTAGGCCGATCGTGTCTGAGTGTTGTGTATCCAGGAAACTTTGGTGTGATTTTGTTATTGGTGAGTTTTGTTTCCTGGATAGTGGCTACATGTATGTGGTGTTCGTGTAGGAGTGTCTTGAGTTGCATGCGCTTGTTTTGAATGCCGTTTATGTTAAATTGTAAAATCTTCAGTGTGTTGCGTGGACCAGTAGGAAGATTAGCAGGAAAAACAGGATCAGGTTGAGGAAGGGGAGGACCAGGATGGCCAGGTGCAGGTACAGGTGGAAGAACAGGCTGAGCAAAAGGAGGAGGAATAGGCGCAAGAGGAGTGAGAGCGATAGCAGGAGGGGTGTTGAGTGGTATATGTGGTGGTGTAGAAAGAGCAGTTAGTAGGACAGGTGTAGATTGAAGAAGGGGAGGACCAGGAGGGCCAGGTGGAGTAACAGGTGGAAGAATAGGTCGAGTGATAGGGGAAGATGTGGATGGAAGAGAGGCGGTAGCGATAGTAGGAGAGAGAGGAGTGGGATTGGGAGTGTTGGGTGGTGTTGTTGGAGTAATGTTGTGTGAAGGGTGACAGTTTTTACACCGCCAACCCTGTGGGATTTTTCTATGTTGGTGGACCCCAGAGCAGCGTATATTGTAGTGTGTCCAGCTGCTACAGGCTTCACACTGAATTCCGCCTGTTCGGCGGGTCCAGGGAAGACTGCATGTTGGACACATGTAAGGGCCAGGATTTGTCTCAATGTCACCAGAGAGTAGGAGTAGGAGAGTTAAAGGGGGGAAGTATGCCGGCTCACACTCCCCCCTTGGGGAAAAAACGCTCTGGGGCTGTGTGTGTACGAGGGTGGGCAAAGCCCGAGGCGACACTCGGGTCGCGTCCCCACTGGGTGAGGACGGGGGGTTGAAGAGTCTTTCGTGCCCATATTGGGCCACGCCGCCACCGCGTGTAGGCTCTCTTCTGGGCGGCTCAAAATCTCGTCAGCCATGTCTCCGTGATGTGGATGACGTCGATACATACAACAGCCACCATACCTCTACTCTGAAGGCTTATTTATCATAAATTGAGTATTGAAGAGTATCATTTAGCCCGTTTCCCTGGTCTCTCTCTCTCATCGGCACAGTTTTCATATCCTGCGCCATCGTCGAAGTCATCTGGATCTGGGTCTGAAGGATGTTCAGGAGGGTTGAGAACGATCACCTCTTGAGCCCAGTCAGATTACTTTGGTTGCTTTGAGAGGGAGAGTGATAAGTGAGGGTAAGAGAAGGGTGAGGGAGAGAGAGAAGTGAATGTGAAATAGAGGAGAGTGTGAGAGAGGGGTGAGTGTAATGTGGAGACAATTATTATGGAACAGAATTTTAAATCTTCAATACTATTCCAAAATTAGAACTTTTAAAATTTATTTCAGTTCCTCGACATGACGGACTGTTTCGGACTGACTGACGTTGGTCTCCAGGTTATTGTTCGTAACTGTCCTCAGCTTCTGTACCTGTACCTTAGAAGGTGCTCCAGTATTACCGGTAAGTTTCTTGTTGATTACAATTTACCATATTATATGCATTAACCTGCTATTCAATCCCAAACACTTTAGTTGCATAAAATATGAATTTTATAAAATGTAACAGTCTGCTCTATTAAGTCTCAGTCTTAATCATAAAATACCATTCCTCCGTGTGCATATAAGTAATTAAAGTATTTCCTCCGCAGATCTGGGCATCAAACATATAGCTACCTACTGTCAGCTGCTCAAAGAGGTCAGCATCTCAGACTGTCTTCAAGTAACTGACTTTGGCATGTACGAGCTCGCTAAGCTGGGCCCTAATCTGCGTTACCTCAGTGTTGCCAAATGTGACCAGATCAGTGACGCAGGCATCAAACAGATAGCGAGGCACTGTTACAAGCTGCGTTACCTCAATGTTCGAGGCTGCGAGGCAGTGAGTGACGATAGCATGGAGATGGTAGCTAGATCGTGCCCTAGACTACGTGCTCTCGATATCGGTAAATGCGATGTCACCGATAACGGCATGAAGCTCATCTCCGAGAACTGTCCTAATTTGAAAAAGTTATCGGTGAAATCGTGCGACATGGTTACCGATAGAGGCATTCAGTACATAGCATACTACTGCAGAGGCCTGCAGCAGCTCAATATTCAGGACTGTCAGGTTACTCTGGATGGCTACAGGACCGTTAAGAAGTTCTGCAGACGCTGCATCATAGAGCACACTAATCCTGGCTTCTTTTGAACTCACCTCGCAAACAGAACGTAGCAACAAATGTTATTTAACTTAACGTAGGTGATGGAATGTCATTGTGAGTTAGTATTATCTACATTTTGGCAGTCACTATCTTATTTCTGAACATTTTAAACTTGTTAGACATGTTTAAACTTGTTGAACATGTTTAAACTTGTTAGACATGTTTAAACTTGTTAGATATGTTTAAACATGTTTAAACTTGTTAGATATGTTTAACTTGTTAGATATGTTTAAACTTGTTAGATATCTTTAAACTTGTTAGATATCTTTAAACTTGTTAGATATCTTTAAACTTGTTAGATATCTTTAAACTTGTTAGATATCTTTAAACTTGTTAGATATGTTTAACTTGTTAGATATGTCAAACTTGTTTGATATGTTTAAACTTGTTAGACCATTTGTAATCTTTTTAGACCATTTTGAACTTTTTAGATCTTTATAAAACACCTATTGTCGTGTAAAAACAAGTTTAAACTTGTTATACCATGTTGGACTTATTAGAACTTATTTGGTTCATTTATGTAACTTTATCTTTGTTAAATTATTAGCCCTTTTCCAAAGGCTATTGTTATATCTCTATTATTTTGTTTCCAGTGTGCTGATGGTGTTTCCAGTGTGCTGATGGTGTTTTGAGAGTGCTGATAATGTTTTGAGAGTGCTGATGGTGTTTTGAGAGTGCTGGTGATGTTTTGAGAGTGCTGATGATGTTTTGAGAGTGCTGGTGATGTCTTGAGAGTGCTGGTGATGTTTTGAGAGTGCTGGTGATGTCTTGAGAGTGCTTATGATGTTTTGAGAGTTATGATATATTGGGAGTGCTGATGATGATGTTGTTGTAGTCATTTTATGCGATCGATTTAAATTTTCATCATCGTCCATACTGCAAGAGGCTGATTCACTAGCTACGACATATTTTCACCCAGCTGGTGGAGACTTATGAGGTCTTCAAACGCCTCACAGTCCACCCACAGGTGAACTGCACTCTACTCCCCATATAACCTGTACTTCGAATTCTCCGTTCTTCTGACCATGAGCCTCCACCTCCCCAGATCTGGGTGATGGCCAGTGCGGAAACGAGTAAGGCTGACTCAGTGAGGTCTCCTCCTTTTCCATTAGTATTCCCCCTTAGAGCGTATTCCCCCCGCAGTGCCTCACGCTTTCTCCCTCCACAGATTTCTCTATCATCGCTCTTCTCGTGGTTCCCTCCACATACACGTCCCCGTTTGTTCTTGTGACTGCGCAGTGCGCAACCATTCTCCGCTACGCTTCTCTGTGTTATCGTATACAAAATATGAGGGTGTATATCATTCTCATACTTTCCCTACTCCATCCCTAGTAGGACCCTCCCACCGCGTTTAGTTGACACATTCGACACCTCATTCTGCTGGTTACCTTCTACGTATGCATGATGAATGTTATCATTTTTTTGTATGTTATGCCAAGAAACTTCGGATTTTGGGTTCGCTAATGGTGTCCCCATCTATGTTGAGGGTTGTGTCCACTTGAATTCTGTGGAGCCATCCTCTCGTTCATGCCATGTATGCCTTGTGAGTTTTCTTTATAATCTTCATGCTACTGCTGATAATATTTTGAGAGTGTTGATGATGTTTTCAGAGCTCTGATTGTGTTTTGAGAATGCTGATTGTGTTTTGAAAGTACTGATGATGTTCTAAGAGTGCTGATAGTGTTTTCAGTGTGCCAAAGTAGGCTGCCTGTGGGCCTAGTGCAACTGCCATAGGGTTTTTTTATGTGCCAAAATTGGTGCGATTGATTATTAGTAGACTTGTTAGGTGATGTCAATATTAATGTTTAGGTCTAGATAGAAATAGTTACAGTGTAAATACTAGGAATTATGCCTAGAATATTCTAGACAATTTTCGGAAGAAAGGAGTTAAAGAATCATATTCCGATTACAGTTTTTAATCTTATCTACAACCTTAATATTTTATTCATTAAGGTTTCCATTGGTACATTTCCTATCTTATTATATTAGGACAACCTTTGCATTTGTACAGTTTTAATCGTTAATTCAAACACAAAGTTTAATATGTATAATTAATTGTATAAATATATCAATAAATTGTCTTTTTTTGTTTTTCATGGTTTTCATTAACTTTTTTTTTGAGAATTAAATGGTAAATGTGAATTTTATAGCGTAGTGGATTAATAAAAGAGTTTATGTTGATAAAAAATAATGAGTTCGTCTACAATCTGCTTATATATTAATAATATACCAAAGAAATGATTGAAAAAAGATATCTGTACAATTAATTATCTGTAGTATGTTGCGAAGTGTTTGCTATAAAGGTAGCTGAGAGACAAGTTACTCCGCAGTGATCAGTTTACATTTACCTGCGGTGATGTGAGTTTATAAACATAGCTTTTGGAAATTATGCCTTATTACGCCGCTTTCAAGAAATGAAGAGTGTTTATTGTGCTGGAAGTGTATAAAACAAACTGATATTATTAGTTTATTGAAACAGATAGAAGAAATAGTTCTTCACTCAAGCTATACTAACTTCACTAGTAAGATGGTATAGGCCTTTAGGGTGATAGAAGTATATTGCGTAGGTACAGTCTTATGCTAAACTTGCACTTTATATCTAGCTTATCAATGTTCACGCTTTCAGTTTTTGATTAGTATAGTTGGATTAACGGGATGTAGTGAAACATTTTAAGAACTTTGAAAAATGTTATGAATTTAGATGTTTTCTAAGCTAGTTAGGTAGTATTCAATTCGCCATAATTTAGTGATTGTTCGTATCATAGTTTAATGAGAATGTTTAATGAAGTATGGATAAAAGAATTTAGGATTAACTTTTTGATTTTGAGAAATTTATATTGAAGGTTTAATTCTATTATTTAGATGATTCTCTGTTATTTGGGAAGACTACTTTCAGTTGTGAAAATAATTTAAAGAAGACCTCAAGTACTTTAGAAAGTCTTGGTTTTACTATTAATCTAGAAAAATCTGTGTTTCAGCCATCGCAAGTTATAAAATTTCTCGGATTCATAATTGATTTCAAAATATGATAGTCACTCTACCAATTGAGAAGAAAGAGAAAATCAAAAAACTAGGTGCTGAATTGTTAGTTGGCGAACAAGTTCTCATTTTGTCATTAGCATCCTTAATTGAAAATCTTGTTTCTAGTTTTGAGTCAGTTCAAATGGGTCCTCTTTATTATAGGTACTTAGAAAGGAACAAAACTCTTGCTTTGAAGAAATGTAGAGGGGATTTTAATTCTTTTTCAACTTTAAGTACCGGATCGAGGAATGAGATAAATTGGTGGATTGACAATATTGATAAGTCTTCCAAAATTATTGTTACCCCAGATGTGGATATTATATTTAGTTCAGATGCATCAAAAGCAGGATGGGGCGCTGTATGGAATGGTACTAGTACTGGTGGAAGATGGACGGATATCGAATCTGAATTGCATATAAATGTTTTAGAATTGAAAGCTATGCTGTTCGGACTTAACTCATTTTTCCGATCCCAAAATGGGAAAATATACGGATTGGAACTGATAGCATGACTGCGTTGTCGTATGGCAATAATCTAGGAGGTACTAGATCAGTTTCTTGCCATAAAATAGCTAAAGAAATATGGGAATGGGCAACACTAAGATCCTTATGGTTATCTGTAGATTTTTTGCCTGGTGTATGCAATATGCTGCAGCTGATGCTGCTAGCAGACAGTTTATAGATATACTGAATGGGCCATTCCACAAAGGTATTTCGAGAAAAGAAGTTCATCACTTAAACAAAAATCTAAGATTGATGGCTTGCCATGTATCAGCAAATTCTACGCTGGTAAGGAATTTTCAGTAGACGTTGTTAAAATCCTCTCCTCATCATGGAGATCTAATTCGATTAAACAATACCAAGTCTATAGTAAAAAATGGTATCATTTCTGTCATGAACGGAAAGTTGATCACTTGTCAACAAATGAAAAGCTTGTCTTAGATTTCCTGGCTGAATTGTTCAATAAAGAAAAGGCTAGCTATATAGTACTGTGAATACTGCTAGATCTGCATTATCCTCTTTTCTTTTGGAATGACAATGGATTGACAATCGGAAAATTTTGTTCAGTAAGACGGGTTATGAAAGGTATATATGAACTGAGACCACCTACACCTAGATATGAATTTGTGTGGGATGTGAATATTGTGTTGATTTATTTAAAGTTATTTCATCCTATTGAAGACTTACTATTGTGTCAATTGATTTTTAAGTTAGTAATGCTACTTGCATTAGTGTCTGCTCAAAGAGCACAATCGTTACATTTATTAAATTTAGATAATATAATTATGAAGAAAGATATTGTACACTGTGTTATACCAGGATTTATTGAACAAAGTTCGTCACGCCGTAAAACCCCACTGATAATTTTGAAACCATTTGTCAATGATCCGGCATTATGTGTGGTAAATACATTAATAGAATATTTAAAGAAAAACTAAACCCCTCCGTAAAGATGTGTCTAAATTATTTATAAGCTTCCAAAAGCCATACGCTGCTGTATCCAAAGAAACTATCAGCAGATGGCTAAAGACAGTACTTCAAGAGGCTGGAATTGATGTTGAAATTTATACTTCTCATAGCACTCGTGCAGCTGCTGTTTCAGCTGCCAAACGTAATGGAGTTGCAATCGAAGAAATTTTGCATACTGTTGGATGGGCAAATAACACTGTATTTGCCATTTTTTATGATAAACCAATCCAATGTAAAGGGATTGGGAACAAGCTGATGTCTGGATGATCGCTGAGCACTGTCTCTTTAAAGGGGCAGTTCAGTCAAAATCGAACTATCGCCAAATTGGTCCTAAATCGATTTAGTATATTTATTTATGTAACATTAGAATTATTCATTGATTTTAGAAATGTTTATATAAAAAAGTATATTGTAAATTAGTGGCGCCATCTGTGGACTGTGGTGGACTGACGAACTAATCATTGCAGTACGTAAACAAAATGATAACCAGTCCCAGACTTGAATCTTGAATCTGTCATTATACATTTGAAAATGGTGAAAAGAATTTGTGAAATTGAAAACTGTCCTTCGAGACAATTAGATTTAGTTTTGAAAAGAAAACCATCTCTTCATGAATTAGCAGTTAATACTGTTGATAGAATAATTGTTCACATGTTATCAGCTGTAAAATGTAAACAAATAGTACAGAGTGGTGGCGCCATCTGTAGGAGGACGCAGGAACTAAATCGATTTTATAAAATATGATATATATCGCTTATTATATTTTTTTCAACCGTTTAATTCTACAAGAATGCTTTATTCTTACTAAGTGATCGTTCAACATTAATATTATGAAAACAAAAATTGACTGAACTGCCCCTTTAAAGTCTCAGGTACCCTTAGCAAACACTCCGCAACTTACTACAGATAATTATAAGATTAAACGAGACTTACCTGGAAGCTGAAGTTTGATCTTAATTATCAGTAGGTTGCGTGTTTGCAAGGGTATCTGCCCGCCACTTGTTCGAATAATGCCCGCCCTTCAATAATTCATTATTGGGGACTGACAGTGCCAGCGATCGTCTTTCAAACCTGATCACTGCGGAGTAACTTGTCTCTCAGATACCCTTGCAAACACGCATCCTACTGATAATTAAGATCGAACTTCATCTTCCAGCTAAGTCTCGTTTAATCTTATAATAATGTAATATAATATACTTTGTCCATCTAAAATTCTAAATAATAATTATTAAAGAGAAGAAAATTTAATTTATTTTGAGAAGTTGAAATCGATTTATTTTCAATAAGAAAATAAAGTATTTATCAGTTGACATGAGTTAGATCGAATATTCGATAGATGGCGTTGTTTACATTATTTTCCGATACATCATCTTGAATGTTTGAATATTTCCATAAATATGCAATTTCTAGATTCTTAATTATGAACATAACTCGCAAATATACGTTCTTTGTGCAACTTTTATGGAAATAAAACAAGATGGCGTCTGGATTTGCGAAAAACTTAAGCTATTTATTACTAGACGGCGCTTTTAAAAATACATATATATATATATATATATTTTTTTTTTCCTTTAATAATCCTTATTTATATGAACAAAGTACATAATATCAGATAAATTGTTATGTTGATTTAAGTGCCCACATAGACTGAGTAGAGTCTGACGTCAGAGAGAAAGAAGTCTAAAATGATTCTAAACCCTAATTTATTCCCAGTCTGTGACGGAAGGAATCTAAAATATGCAACTAAAGCTGCATTACGGAAATTAGTGAGCGACTGCATTAGAACGAAGTAAATATTTCAATGGTACAGTCATGGGGCAAAAATGTTTGGGCATCGAAATTGTCTTTTGATAGTTTTTATTATTAAATTTCTTATCAATAAGGGGACAAAAAAATGTAAAAGTTTTTTTATTTAAAAAAATATTGGAGAAATACATTTTTTTATTATAAGTGGAATACATTTGAGAGGTAAATTTGTTCACCATTTGAAGGCCTTAAGTTAACTATCTAAAGACCTGAAGTTCACCATCTAAAGACCTGAAGTTCACCATCTAAAGACCTGAAGTTCACCATCTAAAGACCTGAAGTTCACCATCTAAAGACCTGAAGTTCACCATCTAAAGACCTGAAGTTCACCATCTAAAGACCTGAAGTTCACCATCTAAAGACCTGAAGTTCACCATCTAAAGACCTGAGGTTCACCATCTAAAGACCTGAAGTTCACCATCTAAAGACCTGAAGTTCACCATCAAAGTCAGTGTTATATTTGGATTTAGTGCATTAAAATTGTTTTAAATCCGTTTAGCTGTTGACTAGTGTAACAATAACAATAGCAATTGCTGTTTCCTGAAATATTCAAGATAATTAAGCATTGCTGATTATTATTTAGTTAACAGGTCTTAAAAACTAAATCTTACGTATAAATATTCAATACATTTTTAATATTGTTAAAACGGGAATACGAATTAACCCTTCACTAGTGGGTAGTAATTAATTAATTAACGACACGTAATAAGGTATTTCAGTAAAGTTAACATGAATACTGATTTTAGTTTATACCATAGAAATACAAAATATTTCCAGTTCATTTCTGCTGAGTCATCGTTAGAAGTTTCGCAGGGCTAAAAAACATCAGATTGATCATGTGACCGCATCCTTTAAGAATATTACATTTTACTGAGTTATACCTACATTATTTAGCTAATTTCTATGCAATTAAAGAGAATTTAAGGTTTTCCATCAAGCAGCTTGTACAGTTGTAGTGAAATTAGTAATATTATTCACTAATATATAAATAATTGACCTTGACCTTTGACCCGTTTACCCCAAAAATCTAGTCAAATGGTTCCTGGATAATGACCAATGGTCCCACCAAATTTCAGACAATTTGGTTGAATACTTTTTGAGTTATGAAAAAGACATCAAATAAATACGATTAAAACATAATCTTCCGCAATTTTACGGAAGTGAAAAACCATCTCAGATGATAAAATGTTAATAGAAAAGAAAAAGACTTTATAAATTTTATAGAAAATATCCTCTATTCTTCTAATTTTAACAGGTATTTGGTCATGAAATTCACACCGATTCAGAACAATAAAAAGTTATATTAATTAATTCCTATGGCTTGATATAAACTATCAAAAGGAGTACATTTTATTACAGTATCTTAATACTGTATAATCTCATGAATTCGGTTTATTAACTATATTTTAATTTTAAAGAAATACCAAATAACTGACACAATACATCGAAAGTAACTTTTCACTATAACAAATTTCAGTATTTTTTAAATTTTAAATTTTAAGAAGGTAAATTTTTTCATGGACTAAAGTTCAAATTTTCAGATGGTAAATTTGTTTCACTGTTAGCAGACGATTTGAGCAAAGAATGACGTCATGCAGGTAGCTGACGGTATGCCACAGTATCTGACAGTGCCTATGATGACGCAATCGCTGCCTCAGGAACTAGGGTGAACATTTTAAAGGACGTTCTGCGACCTTACCCCGTCCACACAGAGCACACTCCTGCCTAACGCCTACACACCCACACAGAAAGTTAGAGCGGTTTAATAGAGAAATAGAAAGAAGAGAAATGTATCAAAGCTTCAAAATAGTGAAAAAATATAATTAAATTAAAATATTGAAACAATCTTTAATTGCAGCTATTTTCATTCTTCGTTGAATGTAAATTTTCAATTGCTGATATAATTTCTAAATTATGTCACTATATCCTCCATTGAAAGATATGTATGTGGTATAATGGCTCTAGAATTGCTTCTGATTGTTACTTTTACAAAATGGCCAAAGGTCATGTTTCTATTTTATTTATATATTATTTCTATAATATTTATTTTTAAACATCATCTTGTTTTTCGCATAACTCAAAAACTATTCAACCAAATTGTCTGAAATTTAGTGGGAGGATTGGTCATTATACATGAACCATTTAATTAGATTTTGGGAGCGATCGGGTCAAAGGTCAAGGTCATGAAAAGGTCAAAATCTATTGGAGCTGTGGCGAAGATATGCGCTCTACGAGTGTCTGATCTAATTTGTATTATTTTAACAATTTACTGTGAACTGCTAATAATTATATAGTTTTTCTTTCATTTTACCAAAAATAGCTTTTTTTTTTAATTAAAAAAATTAAAATAGAGTGAAAAATGAATGCAATCAGGTACCTAGGGTAAGTTCTTAGATAACGGACGGTCTCACTTTTTCGATCATATAAAAAAAATAATTGAAATTGATTGGTATCCAGCGTACGTGCTAGAGCCATGGATACCAATTAAAATAATAAGGTAAATTATAATTATTATTATATACATTTTATCATAAGATATAAGATATGGAATTATTATTATTATTTATTTATGAATATTTTCATATCTTCCTTTCACACAGCAAAGTTTAGTCATTTATAATGATAATAAAGAACTGGTGTTAGGTAATTTGACCACCGGTAATTTGACTCCCCGGTAATTTGACCCCCGGTAATTTGACTCCCTGGTAATTTGACCCCCGGTAATTTGACTCCCCGGTAATTTGACCCCCGGTAATTTGACTCCCTGGTAATTTGACCCCCGGTAATTTGACTCCCCGGTAATTTAACTCCCCGGTAATTTGACCCCCGGTAATTTGACTCCCCGGTAATTTGACTCCCCGGTAATTTGACCCCGGTAATTTGACTTCCTGGTAATTCGACCCCCGGTAATTTGACTCCCTGGTAATTTGACCCTCGGTAATTTGACTCCCTGGTACTTTGACCCCTGGTACTTTGACCCCCGGTAATTTGATCTCCGGTAATTTGATCTCCGGTAATTCGATCTCCTGTAATTTGACCCAAGGTACCTTGACGCTCCGGTAATTTGACCTCAGGTAATTTGACCCCCAGGTAATTTGACCATCGGTAATTAGACCTCCGGTAATTTGATCTCTGGAAATTGGACCCTCCGGTAATTTAATCTCCGATGATTTGATCTCCGGTAATATGATCTCCGGTAATTTGACCATCGTTAATTTGACCACAGGCAATTTTCCCTGGTAATTCTACCCCAGTGATGTAATTATTTGACTTCAATAATAATAAACTAAAATAATAAACTAAAATATACTATTTTACAAGATTAATCTTAATAACTTTTTTTGATTTCTGAGCAGTTGTTTTTTGAAGCGATTTGAAGAGTCCAGAAGAATATATTTTGAAAGTGACAAACTAGTGAAATTATCCTAAAATATCGTAATATGGTTAGGTAACACTTAATTAAGTACATCATCTAAAAATGAAGTAACAGGAGTCAAATTACCGGAAGTGAAATTAACGGGGGTCAAATAAACTACCGGTCACGTTAGGGATTATGAAGTTAGTGGTACTATGAATTATAACCGCACCTGAACACATAAAATATTATAACAAATCAATACAAATTATAAATGTTTTGATTAATGTTAGCATGAGTAAACAAAAAAATTCCTTTTAAAGCAAACCCATCCGTAAAAGGGCCTTTTAAAGATGACCCATCCTGTTCCATGTGGGTCATCTTCTCAAGATCCAAATACTTTGTCCCACCAGACAGTATGAGTAAATATCCGTAGACTTTTTACCAAGAGGAAGTTCTCCATCAGTAGCATGCATGACTGTGCATCACAGTGTGCATTTGAGTGTATGACTCAGTCACAGGTGACTCTCAGTGACTCAGTAACGTTATTAAGTACATCATAAAGGGTTAAGTTGAACACCTCTCATACCGTTTCAATATGTTCTCTACCCTAGGCAGTTGGTAATTCTTAGCCTTTGTATTCCTTTTTATTACTCCTTAATATTACTCACTGTCCAGTTATTTCCAAAATGAAGGTACTGTCTCTGACCCAAATTATGTCACACTTTGATAAACTACTAATAAACAGTAATAACGATCTTAATTAGCTAATTCATATACTTAATATCCTTGCAATGTTTATTGCAATAACTTAATAAGAGTCGAAAGCCTATTTCATTGGGTAAAATAAATTGAAATATTTTTCTGTGTTTTAAGGTAACCATTGGTATCTGCATACCAACATTCTAGAGATAGTTAAACGGTGTGTCACAGGTAGGAACTGGCGGCGCCATGGGAGTAGAGTGAGAGGAGAGTGCGAGGAGAGTGAAAGAACTACTCAATTCATTCACTCTATTCCATTCATTCATCTCCATTCACTCTATTCCATTCATTCATCTCCATTCACTCTATTCCATTCATTCATCTCCATTCACTCTCTTCCATTCATTCATCTCCATTCACTCTATTCCATTCATTCATCTCCATTCACTCTCTTCCATTCATTCATCTCCATTCACTCTATTCCATTCATTCATCTCCATTCACTCTATTCCATTCATTCATCTCCATTCACTCTCTTCCATTCATTCATCTCCATTCACTCTATTCCATTCATTCATCTCCATTCACTCTATTCCATTCATTCATCTCCATTCACTCTATTCCATTCATTCATCTCCATTCACTCTATTCCATTCATTCATCTCCATTCACTCTATTCCATTCATTCATCTCCATTCACTCTCTTCCATTCATTCATCTCCATTCACTCTATTCCATTCATTCATCTCCATTCACTCTATTCCATTCATTCATCTCCATTCACTCTATTCCATTCATTCATCTCCATTCACTCTATTCCATTCATTCATCTCCATTCACTCTATTCCATTCATTCATCTCCATTCACTCTATTCCATTCATTCATCTCCATTCACTCTATTCCATTCATTCATCTCCATTCACTCTATTCCATTCATTCATCTCCATTCACTCTATTCCATTCATTCATCTCCATTCACTCTATTCCATTCATTCATCTCCATTCACTCTATTCCATTCATACATCTCCATTCACTCTATTCCATTCATTCATCTCTATTCCATTCATTCATCTTCATTCACTCTATTCCATTCACTCTATTCCATTCATTCATCTCCATTCACTCTATTCCATTCATTCATCTCCATTCACTCTATTCCATTCATTCATCTCCATTCACTCTATTCCATTCATTCATCTCCATTCACTCTCTTCCATTCATTCATCTCCATTCACTCTATTCCATTCATTCATCTCCATTCACTCTATTCCATTCATTCATCTCTATTCCATTCATTCATCTCCATTCACTCTATTCCATTCACTCTATTCCATTCATTCATCTCCATTCACTCTATTCCATTCATTCATCTCCATTCACTCTAATCCATTCACACCTCAATTCACACTCACTAATTATTTGGTATAACATTAGATTTATTTATATCATCTATACTATAGTTAAGTCAGTTATTACACTATTGTACAATTGATTATATCAATAAACAAAACAATTATGTGCTACTTTCAAAAGTATATTTACTAAATGCCTACTTTCTAATTTACCTAAATTTTCCTTAAAATTATTTTTCCAATTAGTCTTCAAAAACATCTAAATGTTTTTGAAGTTAGAGGGAACATTCATCACAAACATCAGAACGTTTGCAACCATTAAACATGAGCAAACCGGTAACTATTAGCAAACATGATGTAACTGAACGACTTTAGTTAACTTACTATTATTTAACTTACTATTATTTAACTTACTATTATTTAACTTACTATTATTTAACTTACTCTTATTTAACTTACTATTATTTAACTTACTCTTATTTAACTTACTATTATTTAACTTACTCTTATTTAACTTACTATTATTTAACTTACTCTTATTTAACTTACTATTATTTAACTTACTCTTATTTAACTTACTCTTATTTAACTTACTCTTATTTAACTTACTCTTATTTAACTTACTCTTATTTAACTTACTCTTATTTAACTTACTCTTATTTAACTTACTCTTATTTAACTTACTATTATTTAACTTACTCTTATTTAACTTACTATTATTTAACTTACTATTATTTAACTTACTCTTATTTAACTTACTCTTATTTAACTTACTCTTATTTAACTTACTCTTATTTAACTTACTCTTATTTAACTTACTCTTATTTAACTTACGTATTACTCTTATTGCCATTACTCTCATCTCTTAGTTATCTTACTCTTTACTCTTATTTTGAGTTATCAATGATGCAACCTTTTATTATTTATGGGGGGTTTACCTCTGAAATAGATTTCTATCATATATTTGATAAAGTAATTAATGCACAAACACGTTGAAATAACCTCTAATATAATTTGTAGCTTGCATTTCCGGAACCATTCATAAAAAAAGTCAGGAATGTGCATACTAAGCATACCATTAATATATGGTCTACAATAACTCCTTTATGGTAGCAGGAACACTTCATTAAAATATAAACATATAGAAAGCTGTGATTCATAGTCACATTAACCGTAAAATGAGAAGGGACAATAAAGATACAAACTACATTGTCTGTTGAACCTAATGGAAGCACAACGTATAGGTTACGAATTATCGGTCGGTCTCACATCTTCGGTCATATAAGAAAAAACGATATAGGCTAACTAATAATTATTATATTGGTATCCATAATTCCTGCAGTATCATGGATACCAATAAATTTAAATAATAATTACTAAATTGTTTTTCTTATTTGACCGAAGATGTTAAACCGACCGATAATTCGTAAGTTCCCCTACGTAAGCGTGTCTCTACATCTCCGTTCTACCTTGTCGTAGTTTTAGTCCTTGTTCTGCACACTCACAGTCAGGTGACACTTGGCATCAATCGATACGTACAAGTACAGACATGTTTGATGTGCAGTAACAACATGACATGTTCTGACTCATGTTTCTGTGGTTGTTACTTACAAGGGATGGTGAGATACGTAAAGTGTCTATGGGTATGTTATATAAACTGTTTTAAATAATTCAAAAAGGTATTAGTTTTGTAGGATGATGTAATTTTCCGTCTAGAATGTTCTGATGAAACTGCAACATCACATTCGCTAATTTTATTAGAGTTATCTAGGTATTGACTATTCATAAAGTATGTTTAAATTAACAATAATAATCATATGCTATCGTTTATATTCAAATTTATTTATTATAATTTGAATAATAGTACTATTTTTACTACTAAGTTGCAATTCATTCATACATGATGCAATTTGGTGGAGGTATAAAAGCAATAACGTTTGTGTAGTTCCGTCAGTGTGTCGTGTGAGCCAGTAGATTGAGGAAGTGAAGAGAGTCGCTCTCGCCGTTAAAGCCATCAGTGAATGCAGTTGTCTTGAAAAATATCTCGAGTGCAAATAATTCAAAATGACAAGTTTCAACATGTACTGCAGTGACTACCCTGTATGTTTATCAAATGGTGATTTGAAAAACTCAGTTGATGACAATTTCTATCACGATAAAGGTGATACATTTAGTATCACTGCTTTTGATGATGCGAATTATTTAAATAGTGAGAGTTACAGTTATTTCATATGTCCTCCAGAAGCACAATCAAAAGAAGATTCAAATGACAATAATTACTTATATAGCAATCCTTTATCCATGGAACCTACTTATCAAGATTTGAAAAATAGTCAGCACTTTGATTCCAATTTTAGTATTTTAAATTTAGACACCACAGAAGAAAATTTTAGAAATTATGACCCATTGGAAAACTCTTCATTAAGAAGCGAATCAACTAATCACTCTGATAATAAGGTAAGCCCACCAGTAAACAGTTAGATTATCAGTTATGTAACTTGATTATTTAGCGAACAATTAGTTAACTTTTATATTACATAACAAGGCTAATTTATACTTGAAGATTTCTAATACTTATTCTTGTTTTTTATTTTATTTATTGCAAATATTAATGTATCGTGTCAGTTAGCCTTTTATTGATTGTTTCAGTTGGTCAAATTTGCTTATCATTCTAAACGTTTAGGTTCTGATAAACGTATCAGCATTAGGTTAGTCTCTGGTAAAAAGGAGTTTCTTTTATTTTCATAGAAAACTAACGATATCTTACTAACGTAAACCAATCTAATTCTTTGCAGTTATTTCAAATAGAAGACAATTTGAGTGGTTTGAACCTGAGCCACAACGTAACTAATGATGCCCAAGATGTTCACTTGTTGGTCCCGGAAGATGAATACGATTTACTGACTAGGAATATTAACCCTCTGGGCACCCCTGGAGAACCTAGTATAAAAGAGGAGGAGGATCCTTATGATTTAAACCGTAAGTTTTTGTGTAATTACATCTCTATATTTTTACTTTATTAATATTATCTTGAAATTCATTAGCAAGCTATTTTATAATATGAATTATTTTATTTTTCAGGCTATTTAGAAGAGTCAAGTTTAGACTTTCACAACAGTCCTGACAGACCAAGCACATCTAGCAGCTCGTACCTCAACTCACCTTACACAGCCCCCAATTCTCCCTCACTGCTCTTGCCGAACCTTTCGATAGGTTCCAGCAGGTCACCTTCAGGTTCCCAAACATCACCTGAGGATCGACTTGCCTACCTGAGGGATAAGAACAACCAGGCATCCAGAGAATACAGGAAAAGAAAGAGGAACAAGCAGCAAGAGCTGAAGAATACAATTAAGGAACAGGAAGATAGGCACGAACTGAACCTAGTTAGAAAAAGTGAGACCGAGAGACAGATAGATGTGATGAACAGTGCAATTTCTATGGTCTGGCAGAAACAGGGACAGATTGAAAACGAGTAAACTTATAAACACTAAGTTACATAATTTATAAGTATTTTTCTGTTCACATTAGTACCTACAAGTTAATTATATCTAATTATGTTAATTAGTATTTAAATCTATTAACATTAATTGTTTTTTCATATATCATATATTTGCATGTATTTTTGTACAGTCTAATTATATCTTTATAGTGCATACAATATGTTATTTAGCATCTATGTTTTATTTCCATTTTTATGCTAGTTCACAATCTAACTTGTTTTAACTAGAATTGTAGCCTGTAGGATATGTAATATTCCTTTAATCGGTTGTAAATACATTTACCTTATTTTCTAATTTATAATTGAAACTGACTGAATGCTGTTCAATTAACAATAATTTATTATTACGAATGTAATCCACATATTTATCCACATTGAAGGATCCCTAGATCTGATTGTATAAATAGTTAGTGTGATACATTTATTAATTACTTTAAATCAAAATAATAAATCTTGATTTCGATTATATGTATTGAAAGTTTCATTATCCTACTTAATTTATATAATTCTTAGATATTGCTAATGGTGAATTAATTTATTACTTGTCTATATAAAAATTGTTAACGTTATCTAACATCGTCTGAAACAAATTATTTATTTAATATTCGATCACTGTTATTGCTATTTATAATAAACTCAGAAATAGTTCAAGCCAATTTTCTGGTAAAGCTTGATTAGCATATTGTATAAAGTTTAATTAAACAATATAGGTCGTATACGGTATAACTATAGGTAATCCACCTATTATCTAATGGGAATGTTAACAAGAAATTTTTGAAAAGAGCAAACTACAGGAATAGATAATTCCGTGTAACTCTTTTTGGGACACAAAGTAACCCACCCAATGTATTTTGTTCCATGGTGGGATACTACGTACGGTCTCTATTCAAGATACAGCTACTGAACCCTGGCCCGCCTGGGTATATATATAGTATATGTAACCCATCATTTATGAGCAATAGTTGGAAGGTGGTCTGTGTGTCTTTTTATGTTCCACCTTATAATGAAAAAATATGGAATTGTTGTGATTTTCGTTAATATTTTATACGTACGATAAATGAAATACAAAAACATAATTGATTATTTCACATAATAATAAAGAGATATGTCAGTGCTACTTGATACTTTTTTTATTCTCAGATCTCATTGAATTAATTGGATTTTCGAAACAAACGTTAATAAGAAACATGGATAACTAGATTACGTGCACTCTGTAGAGCGCATAGCTTCGCCGCCGCTTTGACCCATTTCTCTCCTAAAATCTAATAAACTGGATATTGACCGATTGGTCAATATCCAGTCCCACTAAGTTTCATGTAATTAGGTTCAGTACTTTCTGAGTTATTGAGTTTTAAATGACGATGACCTTGAACTTTGACCGGGTCACTCCCAGAATTCCACTAGAAGGTCACTGGACAGTGATCAATCGTTTCATCAAATTTCAGGCAATTTGGTTGAACAAATTTTCAGTTTGGCGAATAACAAGATGATAAATAAATAAATACCGGGTAAAATATTACATTTCGCAAATTTGCGAAGGTAATGATAATTATTGTGGGTTATTTTTCATGGTAATCAACCAGTAGTTAGACTCGCTCTTGTCCGTATTTTAGAGAAATTCGCTACCTTTTAAATTGAGCTATTTTCATCAAACAGTTTGGCACTCTTTCCTCATTTCCTTTTGTGTTTCCATTGGACAAGGGGACTGAGTTGTTTGGTACCTACTCATAAATTAGCGGATCTAGGCTCTAGCCGTTGATTGACTTTATAATGTAGTGCTCATCAATTCAATATCAGCATTGAATAATCACCATTGGGCCGCCCATGCTGATGCATGTTACAGACTCACAGAGAGTGTGTCAGTCCAATTCAATTGGCTTAGATTTCATCATTTCAAAAGGTCAAAACTCAGATGTGTCTAATTGGCTTTAAATTTTGAATTAATTCCTATGTTCCTATGTTAATTTTGGCTCAAAAATTGGCTTACAATTTTCGATACGTATCTAAAAGGCAAAAGCTAAGCGGCGCACCACACTTTGACCACAGTTACAGTACGATACGTATCTAAAAGCTGAGCGGCGCACACCAGTACGGCGCACCAGATTACGGCGCACCACTGTACATTCTATCAGATAGGTAATTTGAATACAGATTAACCAGTCTGCAGAATATGGAACATTTTTCCAAGACTCTCTGCGGGACTCGGGAGTTTTTGATTGAATTTTCAGAATTTGGAGATCTCTGCGGGAGATCTTGAATTAATTCCTATGTTACCATTAATTTAGCTGCGGGAGATTTTGAATTAATTCCTATGTTACCATTAATTTCTGCTGCTGAGAGTCAGAGAATGAGTCTGAATGACTCTCTCTCAAAATAAAATCTCTGCGGGAGAAGAGACACATTCTGTAGACTGGTGCAGAACAACAAACTACATAACAGTTTTTTACTTTGAGGTCATCAATAGAAAGTACAGTGCTTGTCTGTAGAATGTGTCTCTTCTCCCGCAGAGATTTTATTTTGAGAGTTACTCTCTGACTCTCAGCAGCAGATTCAGAATCCCCCGCAGCTAAATTAATGGTAACATAGGAATTAATTCAAAATCTCCCGCAGCTAAATTAATGGTAACATAGGAATTAATTCAAAATCTCCCGCAGCAAAATTAATGGTAACATAGGAATTAATTCGAAATCCCCCGCAGCTAAATTAATGGTAACATAGGAATTAATTCAAAATCTCCCGCAGCTAAATTAATGGTAACATAGGAATTAATTCAAGATCTCCTGCATAGATCTCAAATTTCTAAAATTCAATCAAAACTCCCGCAGAGAGTCTTGGAAAAATGTTCCATATTCTGCAGACTGGGACTACAGTGGTGCGCCGTATTGTAGTGCGCCGTAATGTGGTGCGCCGCTCAGCTTTTAGATACTGTTGCACAGTACCGGCCTACCGGGTACCCATGTTTTAAAGTGTGGCACAAAAATCGCCAGTTAAGTGAGAAAATGGATCCAGGTCGCCACATTTAAGATACTTTAAAGGAGAAATTTGGCTTTCTAGGTTAGATTTTACCATTGGGGCCTTGGAAACATGATCAAACATCTATTATTTTACTTCATGCCTATTGCCTGATGCATGTGTATCTCTTAAGACTATTTTAAGAGTGATTTACTGGTTATTTACAGGTTTTCTAACTTGTTTAACTTTAACCCCTCAGTGTCCATACTTTAAAACATGGCACAGTACGGCGCACCAGATTACGGCGCACCACTGTACATTCTATTAGGTAATTTGCCAAGTCAAATAGTATGTCTCATAAACTCCATGTTTTAAAGTGTGGTAGGAAAGTCGCCAGTTTAGTGAGAAAATGGATCCAGGTCGCCACATTTAAGATACTTTCAAGGAGAAATTTGGCTTCCTAGTGAAGATTTTACACTGGGAAATATCCTTATGCTTCATGGCTGCTGATGCATGTGTATCTCTTGAGACTATTTCAGGAGTGATTTACTTGTTAATTACAAGTTTTCCAACTTATTTAACCCCTCAAAAGTCGCCAATGTACTGGCGACTTTGTCCATTCTTTGAAATATGGCAGAAACTCGCCATTTGTCTCTCCAGCTCTCTCCAAGATTCAACAAATTCTCTCCAAAATGATCAAATTTTCATAAATTCTCTCCAAAATAACATTGTAGCATAGGAGAAAAATAGATAAAACTCGCCATTTGCAATTTGAAAGAAGATTTATTATTCAAGATTAATGATATATATTATATGGAGTGAATTTGATAGTTGTTGTAGGCTCTCAAATTTATGACTGACGGTACTTGAATCTAATGTTTATACTACACAGTTTAATTCTTCGATTGAGATGTTTAATTTAGAATAGAAGATAAAATTTATCATAGAAAAATTAGAAAACTGTAATAATTATAATTTTAAGTCTTGTTTTAACTTTTAAGGGGTAGCTATTGTAAACTTTCTGCCAGAGGTCAGTGAGGAGTAAATTTAGCGTACAAGTTAGGTATATCATATGTATCGCCGTATCGGAGGGGCATGCCGCCCCCCGAACCCCCCCTGCCAGGTCATTAAAAAATCATGAAGTGTGCATTACAACAAGCTAGCGGATACAACAAACTACATAACAGACAATTATGATGAAATCATTGATAGCTTGTATAGTGGTGCACCACTGCACCGTATTGTAGTGCGCCGTAGCCCGTAATGTGGTGCGCCGCTCAGTTTTTAGATACTGTTCCAATTTTCCAGCCTCTGAAACATGGCATTGGGCCATTGGCTCATTTCCATCCTCTAAATTTCTGAGAGTGAGAGGCAGTGAGGCACTAGTAGAAGACTAGAAAGTAGAAGCTGGTAGTTGAGTTGGTACTGATGACGATGAGTCGGTGACCAGTCTGCAAAAGCCAGTCTGTATTTCATGGTAAATTCCACCGACATGCTGGTCGAATTTTTCTCCATCGAAAATAATATTTTGGCAAAGTCGGTAGATTTTTTAGCTATTTATTCCTATATTACCATTAATTTTCGGTGGATAAATTGGGAAAATGTTTGTGGATCAGCCAAATTAATGGAAATTTATGGTGGATTTTTTTAGCTTTTTGAAAAAGTCAGTCGGATTTTGTCTGTAGCTAATTGGTGTATAAAAACCCATTGACTTTTTTTAAAAAACTGAAAAAATCCCCCTACAATTTCCAATAAATTGGCTGATCCAGATCCACCTACATTTTCCAAAGTTAACCACCTAAAGCTAAAATAATTGGTAGCTAACATAGGAATGTATGGTTAAAAAATTACTAATTTTTCTAGAATATTATTTACAAAGTTGAAAAAATTTGAAGTCCTTTGTATTTGATTTCCATTCAATGTCAGTGATATGGACATAAAAAGGCTAAATCCTCTACTAATTAATTAATAACTTACTCTCAGAAAAACATCTAAATATCCCTCCTCAATTGCAGATGCTTTAATAAACAAATTAAAAGTAATATATTATGGCAGGATCAAAGTTGAACTCTTCAGATTATGCTCCACTTGCTATTCTGCTTGTTAAAGATGGAAGCAGAGGAGATAAACTGCTCTATAAATATCCCTACTGTCACTGTACTTTCAAATTAGACGATTCATCTGAAATTAATGAAGGTAAGTTTGTGATGGTTTTTATATTTCACTGAATCATAACTGATCTAATTTGAAAATTTTCTCATTAAAATATTGCTATCACTCAAATCCCTTAACCTTTTAACGCCCAACGTCCTCTGGGGAGGACATTAGAAAAACATCAAATAATGTATTTAGTCTGTATAATCATATTTTAGCAATAAGAAGCGTAAAATAAAATGTAGGCTATGCCATATATAATGATTTGAGATTATGAACCACTCAAAAGTTTTCCAAATGATATTTGAGTTTGAATAAAATATAAATATGAAAATTGAATATATCTAACATATTCTATTATTGATCTGTCAAAAAATTTATTTTTGGCCTGGAACTTGTCTTGGGGTTTATAGGGTTGAATATTAAGTTGGTATACAATTAGATATAGTTTAATAACTTTCTACCAGAAACCATCACAAAAGAAAGGTAATTTTATATCAAAAGTAGCTACTAAATAAAGAGTTTCACATGTTATTTGATGACTATATATAATATAAATTAAAATTATTAGGGCATACATATATAGCTTTCTTTAGATTTTGTTTGAATTATATTTATGAAATTTTCAATTCACTTATATTTGTTGTAATAATAAGATCATAAGATTGTTATCTATTTAGTTTGTGAATGTATTATATTTGCTAATACAATAAACAAATCTAATTTTTCTTAATGCTGATTTTAAATTTTCCATCCAGTAGCTATTGTAAAAAGAGTTACAAATTTATACCAGTTGGCAGTTAGATAGCTACCTTGTGAATGAAAATACTTTTCCTATTACCAATTGTTTTTTATGTGCTCTATTGTTAGTTATTTCTTAATAATCTTGGGTACATTACAAATTATTGGTCAGTTTTCCATCTTTGGTAACAAAATAAAAATAAAAATTAATTAGTATTTAATCATTTTTCTTATGACTGTAGAAGTGAAACCAAACTTTAATTTGTTACTTACCCTATTAATAATTTGATGAGAAAAATTTAGCAAGTGGTGTAATTCCTGCATCTAATACTGAGGTATATGTTTTATTATTATTATTTTTTTCAGATGCTTCAAGCAACCCATATACTTTTTCTGACTCTGATAGTGGGTTTGCAATTGATTCAAAAGCCACATCCTCAAACATTAGCAGCGATGGCTTCCTCACAGGATTCACAGACACTGTAAGCAGGAATTTAACACTTTGCCTCATACGAATGTTTTATTTTTGTGCTTTTGAATATTGATTTCATTCTTCTTTTTCCAGACCCTGTCAAAGATGTTGGCCGTCAAACTAGATTTCTGTGATCGTAGGTTTGAACTGCAGGTCAATGATGTGCGCTTCATTGGTTACCCGAAACTTATGGACTCCACGAAGAAAACTTCTCTGCAAATGTTTCACTTGGCCTTTGCTCTTAGAGTGAGCAGAAATGTGTTTTTATAATTCATTCTTCAATTTCATAACTCTTAGCCAATTGTCCCTGAATATTCTCAAATAATTTCACCTCTAGCCTTGATAGTTAGCTACTTAGGTAGCACTTGGTTCATAATGATAATGTATGGAATTTGATTGTGTTGATATTTAACATAGAATACTGACACCTAAATATTTTTTGCAGACCAGATTACAACCAGAAATAGTTGATGGTTACTTCAGTTTGTGTCAGAGACTAGCTACCTCTCTCCATTTCATGGACCATATCACCAGGTACACCTCGGAACAGGTCAACATTATGGTCAGCCAGCATGAAAAAGTGAGTGCAATATCATCTCTTGATAGGGTAAATTACGAATTATCAGTCAGTTTCACATCTTCGGTAATATAAGAAAAAACATTATTATAATTGTTATTTTATTTTAATTGATACCAACTAAAATAAAAATAAATTAACAATTATAATACTGTTTTTTCTTATATGACCGAAGATGTGAAACTGACTGATAATTCGTAATTTACCCTACTTTGATAACACATATGATAACTCATCAGTCACCTTTGTATAAAATAAAGATTATGTTAATGAATACAACTTACTTCCTCTATCTTCTACCCTAGGCTGCAAATCCGACCCAGGAGGTTGATACTGAAAAGGAAGACCCCTTTGACGTCATTTCTCACGACTGTACTCTAGCGCAAGAACTGGCCACCATCTATAAATCGTGAGACACGTAGAAAACCTATATAAATATTACTTATAAAAGGAATTATAAATACACATTTTTGATCAGAAGAGAGTTGCTTTTGAAGTCACTGCAAATGATTACAAAGAATATATTAAATGTTAGCTAATGGTCAATATTATTATAGGCTGTATTCGAATAAAAGATTAATTCTTATATTTGTTGAGTACTGTAAAGAATATCTATGAAAATTATAATTTTGTAGCACCCCAGTGCTTCTCTTTACCAAGTTTCTGAATGACTGCCAGCTAAATAATTGTATATGCTATGGCTCAATGCAACGAATGTGTCAAGACTTAGAAAGGGTTGGATTACTGGGATATTAGTTTGTGGCAATGTTGAAGCACTCCCTCACCACTGTAGCTACTTCTCTGCCCCTAGGTTGTGTTCTGATGGCACTGTGAGCATAAATATTCAGCACTGGTTCAATGTCTCATTCGTCATACCGCACAAAGTTTACTCCAGTCTTCCCGAGAGCCCTTACTTCAATGTGAGTAGCCAATTGTAACTAACTGTATTTGTTGCTTCTTTCAGTCCTCTCTAGATGGCAAACCAGACTGAATTTGGTGAACTTTTATCAAACTGTGTAACTTTTGAAAGGAGGCTTCAATCATACTTAATTTCTGGTCATCCAGCCACTAGGGTTGGATTCCTTTATTAGCTATGACATTTGATGTACAGAAATAGGTTTTAAAATGAGTTGCTTGAAGTCTTAAAGGCTTGTCCACACACATCAGTGATGTGACCTCTGTTTTTTTCAGTGCTTTTTAAAGGGGCAGTAAACTTTATAAAAAAAAATGTAATTTTTTGTAGCTAATGAAAATGTTGTTAGTAATTAGTTGTATACACACGAGAGTTTATTCGTCTTATATATAACTAACACCAGTAAAAAAAATTATTAATTTGGTTTTATGTCCAACGTTCACCTTAGGGGTGCTGGGAATTGTTGTTTACAATCCTGGTCAAATGTTATCAATTAGAGATATCAATTATTCGAAATCAATTAGTATAAAACTATAATAACTAGGTAGTCTAGTCGGTAGTGTGGTGGCTAGGAGACTAGGCTGTAAGTTTAAAAGTTGTAGTTTAACGATTGCGTGCGTATGTGCGTCATTGTTTTGCTCAATCTTTTGTTTACAATGGACATTTGTAAGTCCAGGGTTGATCAGTAGGTGGCGCTGCATTTGTGAATTAATTAATCTAATTTTTTTAATAGGCATTTGAAAAATAAAATAACAACATTTTATTCTATTATTAATGTCCCTTTATCGATTTATCAACAAGAGAGAAAATGTTTGTCTAAAGGTTTACCAGCCCTTTAAGTACTGAGAAGATACGTTACGGAGCCTACCGTGTTTGAATGTGTTCATTAAATTTGAAGTAATGGTATATTTTTCACTGACTCTTAAGAAGTGAGAGAACACGTCACGGATAGAACAAGACTTGAATGTAACAATGTATAGAGAAGTAACTTAAGTTCATCTTCCCACAGTTCAAAAGAATGCACCAAAGTAAAAGACTGTTGAAGAGATACATGTCCATAATGCTACTGAAGAACAGGTGAGAGAGAATTATTGCTGGAATATATTCTATTTCTTTATATATTAAAACTAGGCACCATGTGTAGCTACCACTAGCAGAAATCTGCCTAGTCCCTATCATAATAATAACTATCATAACTAATGTTTTCAGGAGTGATTTCGAGACCTCCAGTTTTCCCCTTGTCAACTCCTCAATGAAGAAAATCATTCAGATGATCACTCCTACCAGCACTCTCAATAAGATAGCCTTTGACGCTGGAGTCACTTACGAGCATCTCAAAGACGTGAGTAGCTACTTACTTACCTTGTCTGATAAATATTTATTTGAGAATTAAAGTAGCTACCAGGGTAAGTTCTCAATTATCGGTCAGCTCAACATTTTCGGACACGTAAAGGGCCGTACACACGCAGGGTTTTTTAAGTCTTTCCACCAGACTTTTTTCTCCGCTTTTCCACCAGACTTTTGATTCAAAAGTCAATAGCGTCCACACGTGGATTGACTTTTGAATCTCGTGGATTTACATGTCGTGCAATTAACTACTCCTATCGGCGACATATGCCCTCCCCCATTTTTTAAACTAGGTAGCTAACTAACCTAGGTTATAGGTAGTTAGTAACTATTAACTACCTAGGATAGTTAAAATTACTAATTACCTGGTTTAGATATTTACTAATTATATAGGTTAGTTACTTTAACCTAGATTAATTAATTACTAGAGAACTGCCTACCTAGATAACTAAGATTAGTTAGTTACTAATTAACTAATTAATACTAAATTAATTTTTATGAAGTTTATTACAATATTTAGTAATAAACTAACTGAGATTGTTTTCACTTCATTTGATTTAATGTTAACCTAATCCACTCAACAAATGTACTTTAACTATTATATAAAGCTTAGCTAAAAGTATTAATACGTAGGTACAATATGTATTGCGTTATAATAAAGAAAATGAAGGTATTAGCTAATAGGTAATATGTTGAAATAAATAAAATATAGTAATATGTTATTTTACTAAAATATAATATTACACTAAAAAAAAAAGTTTAAAGAAACATTACTATTATCAATTTCACTGGCAGTCTTCTATAAAAAGAAAAAGATAATAATTCTTCACCTAAAAGGTAAACAAATGAATGGAGCAAAGATTGGTTAAAAATGAACACCAATCGTGTTATTACAATATATTTTATGAGTTGACAATAGCTATACGAAGATTTCCAAAATTGCATCTCTTGATTGGGGGAAAATAATAGAACATGTAGGTTGTTGAAAAGTCTCGGACTTTCGGTGCAAAATTTAAGTCTCGTGGAAAAAGTGGGAGGAGCTTAGCAAAAAGTCCGGTGGAAAGACTGAAAAAACCCTGCGTGTGTACGGCCCTTTAGGAATTAACGTCACGGTTCTCAGACTCTACTCTCCCACAGTATTCGGGAAGTGAATGTTAAAATAGGTTTGATAACACTGGAAAAGCATTTCTTGCAGGACAACAGAGGTGAATGTGGGATTTAGATGTTTAAATGGATACATTTTTTGGATACAGCCAAAAACATAATTTCGTTTGAGGTATTTTAACTCAATCAGGAATATTAATAATCAAATGACATATATTTTTTTAACTTTGTATTTAACCATTTCGCGCCGATTGGGATAATACGTCCCACGTACCTAATTGCCTCGAATATCCCAGAAATACCTTGAAACGGCTAAAAATCAAATGAAAAGTTACGCAGGGCTCAGAAAAAAGTGGCGGGAAAGGTTAAAAACTTAAAATGGGTGGTAAAATCATGCAATTTTTTATTTAAGAAAAATGATGTTAGTGAATAGTTATTTACTTGTGAGAATCCATTTGTCTGATATATGTACGACTTAACTTACAACCTTGAATAATATTATTATACGAGTGAATGGTGGACCTAAACTTCACCACAACGGCAGGAGTGGCTCTGCAATCTGCTTATTTACCAAATTAGCAAAGAAAGTGAAATAAATTCAATATAATGTAAATAAGAATGTTAATAAAAATAGACAAACAAACAGTGCAAAGGTAGTGATATCAATTACAGTAACTGTGAATTCCATAATTGAATATTTAAAAATTTATTTTTAAAAGTACTAGCTATGACATTTCATTTCATTATTGGTATCTGACCCTCTCTCGATTTATCAACAAGAGAGAAAAAGTTTGGCCATAGGTTTACTCCTCTTAAAAAATATAAGAAAATTTATTGAGGCTGTTTTAGCACAAAAAGTTAAATCCACTAAATTGAATGGGCAAGTGTGCGAGTTTTTTTTTAATAGTGTCACCCAATTACTATTAATTACCATCTATAACTTTTTACATTCTTGTCAAAATGGGTAAAAGAATCACTTTAGAATGGTTTACCATCATTCTAACGTTTGACGACTGTAGCGTCATCTGCAGGTTTTTTGAACTAATTTATTTATGATAGCTCCAAGTACATTATTATTGTAATTAATAATCAAGTACTGACTAACATCATCACTTTATTAGCTACTTAATATCTTTTTCTTACTTTACTTTTTTTTTTTTCAGACTGTGTCCCATTTCGTGACATGGGGCATGATGCGGGTGATATACCCCGTGTGCACCAGCAACAAATACGTGGTGTCCAGCAAAGCAGTCGAGATAATGTAAGTCTAATAACTGACGGTTTTAATCATTGCAATGTAGGGAAAATTACAAATTATCGTTCGGTTTCAAATCTTCGGTCATATGGGAAATAATTATTATTATTTAATATTTATTGGTATCCATGATTCCTGCAGGCATCATGAATACCGATAAATATTAAATAATCATTATTTTATCTTTTTTTTTATGACCGAAGATGTGAAACCGAGTTATAATTTGTAACTGACTCTACATATAACATGTACATTTATGTTATGATTAATCTTACGATTACTCTTCTTTTTTAGTCGCAAGTTTAACTTTGAGAAAGAGTTCAGGAAGAGTTTCCCCGACAGTAACTCGTCTCTCCACGACTACATGATAAAGATGCGGTGGCCCACTGCCGTTAATGACCTCACCATTGGTGACAAGGGGGTGAGTGTTGGGGAGTTAAAGGAAAGTGGAAGATTTTCCACATACTCGATTATGCATGTGAAAAAATAAAAATACAATTAAAAATAATCAATACAACATGTAAAAAAATTTTGGTCGAAAATGTTGAACCGTTGAATATTTCGGAACTTACTTTCTAGTTAATAAATCATTAAAGGAAGTTTGTCATCCGATATTTAGTTTTTAACCTAAAAATGATGTAGCTAGTGTCTAAGATTATTATTTATCTGTTTACTTTCCCCCTCACCATCACCCCCATCACCAGAGTGATGCTCTGCACATCATTCTGTGGATGCTGGAGAGAGCTCTGATCAGTCAAGTGCATAAGTACGTGTACCTGAATGTGCCTGTGCAGACTGAAGCCATGGCAGTGTCTGAAATGAAAGCCAAGAGAGTATTGAGGTTTACAAACTCCCTGCCCATTGGTAAGGACTCTTGAATTATTAAAGTCTTTAGTTAGTCTTAAATTATTAAAGTTTTTAGTTAGTCTTGAATTATTAAAGTCTTTGGTTAGTCATGTGTTATTAGTACAGTGATTATTTTCCGAATTCAATTTGACTAAAATATATTCTGTATAATAGTTAAAATACTCTATTTTCCAAATATACATTGCTAAGTGAAATCACTCCTAACCCTTTAACGACCACTGCCTATTGAGGAGTACATTACATAAACATCAAATTAGGTTTAAATTTTGTCCACATAATCAATTAATCATATATTCTAGCAATAAGAAGCATAAAAATAGATGTATATTTCCCAAAGTTCTTCCTAAAGGACATCAGACTTAATAAAAAAAATTATTTTTTTCAACATGTTCTTTTTTAAGAAGGTAATCTAGCTATCTAATATTGATTTAACAAAAATAATTAGTTTTGGCCTGCAATATGTCTTTGGAGTTAAAGGGTTAAATAGTTAATTATCTTTCGAAATTCTAACTTGTGTACAGGCAGACCCACTGTAAGTCACAAAAAGTAGCTACCTCGCATTAACCTAGAAATTGAACTCAGAGCAGGGTCTGAAAGCATTGTTACTCCAGTCTTTTCGTTTTGTTTTAACAAAATCAAATAGCTAACGTTTGCATGATACACTAATATTATGTACCATATTTTGTATGGATCCTTCAATGCAAATAAAAGGTTTTAAAGTAATTTTCCGGTAGCTACAACTGATGTAAGTAAGCTCGAGGTCAACTCTGCTTTAATTTGTCCTGTTATAACAGAGGGGTCTACTTAAAGCGAGGTCTGCCCGTACTGCAAAATATTGATCCTTTTCCTATTTTCAGGTTCTGGAATTGATCAACAGTCCATGGGTAGCTTCCCCAAGCCTTTGATTGAAGACCTCTCTGACCTCAATTGGAACTCTGGGGACTGTCCAGACTGTCTCTTAGTAACTAAGCCTAACAAGTGTACCAACTGCCTGCGTAAATTGCGCAAGTGGATCCTAGAGAAAGAGAAGCCACTCACGCTGAAGTCTTTCTCTTACGAAGAATGGTGTGAGAGGCGTAACAGCTTTTCATACGAGAGGATAGGAGAGGCGCGCTGTGATCTGGAGGTGCAGAACATTCTTATGGAAGGAATTATTCTCGATTATCTTTTCGGCAAGAAAACCGAGGAGAATGCAGAGCAGGCGAATGCGCTCAAAAAATACCCTGACTTTGACTACGATGCCTATTTGAAGAAGAAGAATGAGGACAGAGTAGGAGTTGAGAAAGTAGAGGAACTTATAAAGAAACAAAGGGAAGGAATGACGAAAAGACAAAAGAAGAAAGTGGATAGAGATGAAGGATTGGATGGATGCCGTTCTAGCAATAAAAAAAAAGGTTTTGTTTCATTTTAGCTATGTCAAATAGAGAACTAATAAATCATAATTAATAAATTTGGTTGCTATTGATAATTCTCACCTGTAAATAATGTTGTGAATTAGTTCCATCATTACAACATATATCTTCCTTTTGCAGAGACCTTTGAGGAAAAATTGATGCGAGGTTTCAGTTCGTTCTTGAAAGCCAGTGAAAGTTTTGCTGCAACTGATGAGGGCAGAGAAAAGCAGACTACTGTTGGCAAGGACCTCTACCAGCGCTACATCTGTGACATGAAGGGCACTCTGCGTGCACACAGGCTGATGAAGGACGAGGCACCTGTGAAGAGTAAGAGTGGTACAGACACCAAGAGTCAGATAATTGATGAAATTACCACCTTGCTCAGCGATTCCACTCTCACTGCGAGTGAAGAGAGAGCTGTTCTCCTGCTCTTCAAGTACTTCAAAAGCACCATCTTGCTTCAGGACATCCGTCACTTCATCAGGTGAGAAAGCTAAAGGAAATTAATCAACTATCTCGTTATATATCGATTAAACAGAATCACAAATAGTTAGGCCTTTTCCGAACTAAAGGAAATTTACAACCTTATTATAATCTATAGTGATGTACATTATTAATTGAAGTAAGAATTAATTTTTTCCAGTAAGTTGATACCAGCATCATAATTTTTTTTAGAGTGCTATAGATGAATATCATCAGTCGATTATAAGAATCATTAAATGTGTATTTTTAGGCATAATTCAACAGAATATCAAATAAATTAATTGAATGTAATCAGAATAACCATATTAACTATAGGCGCTTGATTATAGTTACTCCATTATTTGTTATCAAATTATGTAACATAAATTAATGTTATAATTTAGAAGAATGTGTACAGGTTTGTGTGAATTTGAAGAGATTGAAATTGGCTATAGTTTTTGAATCTTTTCACCACTAAATCTAAATTTTCTCTATCTATTTATTGAGCTTATGGTTCTAATGATACTTATGTTTCAGACTGAGTGACTACTTCAGAGGTGAACACCACGTGGAGGAGATGATGTACGGAAGTAATCTGGAGAGAGAAGAGGTGATGAGTGTAGTTGAGAAGTTCAAGTACATCCTTTGTGTAGTTGAGAGGCCTGCTTCCAACTACCCTGTAAATGTACTCTGGTGATATCAACTACCCTGTAAATGTACTCTGGTGATATCAACTACCGTGTAAATGTACTCTGGTGATATCAACTACCGTGTAAATGTACTCTGGTGATATCAACTACCGTGTAAATGTACTCTGGTGATATCAACTACCGTGTAAATGTACTCTGGTGATATCAACTACCGTGTAAATGTACTCTGGTGATATCAACTACCGTGTAAATGTACTCTGGTGATATCAACTACCGTGTAAGTGTACTCTGGTAATTCTCAGGACAGTACCAAAAGCAATCGGTTGATACTAGGTTGTTAATCTGTTATGGGTAACTAAATAGAACGAGTTGTTACTCGATGATAGGTAGCTAGGTAATTTATGTGCTACATACTTGTTCAATTGCACTTGTACCTGATACTTGTTAGTTGTTAGATAGCTAGTTATTGTTAGAGCTACTTGGGTGAATAATTACTTTACTTGGTTTGGTAACTATTATATTTGATAAGATGGTTACCATGCAAAAAATGTTAATTACCTATTATACAAGATACTTGTTTAAGTAAGTTAGTTTGTAATTTGTGTTTTCGTAGGTAAATTACGTGCAGTAACTTAACAGTTAGACGTGATACATTCCACGTCAGATATTACTAAATCTTAAAGGTTTACTATTTAATAGAGTTTGTATATATAATGACCATGTTGTGCATTAAAAAGTCTTGACTATAGTTGTTTCTGTAAATGTTTAAATATTAACTTATTGAATTTGATGGGTATAGGAAATATGCTAAGTACTAATTATTACTTTTACTATTAGATATTTATATTTGAAACTTTTTATTTTCCATCTTACAAGGCGCAGGAGAACAGAAGTACAAAAGCAAACTTTGTTCAAAAACATTTTCAACCTTTTCCAATAAATTCAACTGCTTTTACCCAGCGTATTGGGGCGGTTGAATGCAAGATAAATAAAGTTAAGGTACCATATTAACTTAACTTGATATACCACATTAAGTTCATATACCTTGGTTGAAGTAGTGTGTTGCCTTTGCTTCTGTTCGGGGTTGGTGTTGGTGTTTTTTAGGCTAGTGAGTGATGGCTCTCCCCCGCCTTAACCTGCCACTAACCAACATCTTAAATGTCAGTACAGTAGAACACCGCTATAATGAAATGCTGTATAGTTAATGTAGTGTCCTGAGTAAGGAAGTAGCCTCTATAGTGAACATATTTTCTTTAGTCTTCCATGAATAGCAATTTGTAACACGCCCCCAGATATATATATACTTTATGTTAAATTAGTAATAAACTGAAAAAGTGTCTGACTACTGAGGGCGTCGAACTAATCAGTTGGACTACTGAATAGTAACCAACTAAAATAATGTCCATTAAAGTGGAAGATGAAGACGAAATGAACTATGAATGAGTTTTTGTTGCGGATTCAGTTATCCTACATATTATTTCGTAGCCTCCGTCAATCTACAACATTGAGTTATTCGACTGGGAATAGAGTTACTCAATGAAATTATAAGAACTAATAAAGTTTATCAATAGAACTGTTCAACTGTTTGAATATTGAATTATTTATACTTGACATAAAAATTGAAAAAACACAATTTAATCAAACTTTTAACTCTATGAACGTTTGAAGTATAGTTCTATTAACCAAATGTTTTTCTTAGAAATAGTAGTCACATTTTGAGAATCACAATGCAGGACTGCATGTTCCATTGTAATAGGAAATGGAAAAATTTTTAGTTTGACTATTTTCTATGTAGGTATAAAACTAATGCTTGTTTATAAACTTTATTACAGTTAGTATTAAATATTATTCTCCCAATTGACGATAAGATTAGTTAAGAATTGAGCCTATGTGCCTTCATAATCTTCATTATGGAGTATGGAAGTCACATCAGTGTGTCAGATGAGTCACAGCCCTCTCTCATAGAGGTGACTGCACAGGAGAGTCTGGGGGAGACGCTACAGCCTGCCCTGACACACCTGATAAAGGTGAGGGGGTTGAAACTCCTCTATAGTGAATGAGTTAGGAAGTGGCCTCTATAGTGAATGAGTTAGCATGTAGCCTCTATAGTGAATGAGTTGGGATGTAGCCTCTATAGTGAATGAGTTAGGATGTAGCCTCTATAGTGAATGAGTTAGGATGTAGCCTCTATAGTGAATGAGTTAGCATGTAGCCTCTATAGTGAATGAGTTGGGATGTAGCCTCTATAGTGAATGAGTTAGGATGTAGCCTCTATAGTGAATGAGTTAGGATGTAGCCTCTATAGTGAATGAGTTAGGATGTAGCCTCTATAGTGAATGAGTTAGGATGTAGCCTCTATAGTGAATGAGTTAGCAAGTGGCCTCTATAGTGAATGAGTTAGCAAGTGGCCTCTATAGTGAATGAGTTAGCAAGTGGCCTCTATAGTGAATGAGTTAGGAAGTGGCCTCTATAGTGAATGAGTTAGCAAGTGGCCTCTATAGTGAATGAGTTAGGAAGTGGCCTCTATAGTGAATGAGTTAGGAAGTGGCCTCTATAGTGAATGAGTTAGGAAGTGGCCTCTATAGTGAATGAGTTAGGAAGTGGCCTCTATAGTGAATGAGTTAGGAAGTGGCCTCTATAGTGAATGAGTTAGGAAGTGGCCTCTAGTCTATAGTGAACAGATTTTCATTAGTTTCCCATAAGATAGCTTTTAGTTTTCTAAAACTGAAGTCAATTCATTACAGACTAAAGAGAAAATTTCACTATAAAGGCTAGCTACATGCTAACTCATTCACTATAGAGGAGTTCTACTGTAAAGTTATTTAGTATTTACTTATTAACAAGTGTATTTCTTTAGCTATTTTTTACCTACTTACTTTGGTATTAAGTGTCACTGCAGTTCCCTATAGAGACATTTTATAATGAATACAGTTGTGAAACTAGTGTCACTCCATAACAATATCAATTGTCTGAACTATTATTGATAAAACATCCATGTTTTGTTTCCCTAGTTTTTGGTTTGGTTATATTGTACCACCGGAAGTACCATGAACTGCCATACGATTGATGTTACTTATTATATTTGCTATGTCTAGAATATTGTGCTTTAGCTAACGAACGTTCTTGACTCTTGTAGCTTCAGTGTTAAGTAATTGTCCTACCAGTAAGATAGATGTCTAAGGTAATTTTGACTCTCCCCTTTCTGATAACTCAATATTAGTCAGTCTCGTATTACTCTACAAAAAAACATAATAGATAATCCTCTACAATTATCATTTTTGTTCTCTTCATGGAAGAAAAACGCTCACTAGTTAGTAGGTGGGTTTGGTAAGGGGTATCCCGCTGAAATGGAATGCAACCAAATTTCTCTACAAAAAATAATTTATCTTTGTCTAACATCTAGTTAGTTACCAACTAGCTATGTATCTACGGATTGTTCGAACGTTTACTAGTCTGTTCTATCTAATTATTTTAATACACTAATTTATTTAACATAATATAATTTGGCTTAATTTATCTAAGCCAAACTATTGCATGTGGACTCATACTAAATGTTAAACTAGCGATTGAAGTTATAAAATTAGATACGGTAATCGGGTGGAACTTTAAAATGTGCTCCGTATATCTTCTGTCTGCAGGTTCTAAAGGACCACTGCCCCTCTCTGGGTAGAATATTGTCTCACCCTGAAGAGATTCACCTTCTCCTCCACTCACTACTACAGTGGCACTGCCTCTCTACTCACAGTGAGTAACTCTTTCTCTCTCTACTTGTCTCTAAATACATGTGACGTGAGTTACTGTCAAAAGAGCGGTTTTCAACCGACGGTTGTTGAAACACTTTCGCTATGGCAGACGAGCGGTTTTACCGCAGTTGAAACGTGGCAGTGCGATCGCTTCTAAACCGCTCGTCTGACGTAGTTTGCGAGTGGCTGCCTGTGTTCGGTTGTGTTGAAGATGAGCTTGAAATAGAAAATGCTATTTTTTTTATATTCAGGCGGTCAGACCGCCTGAAAAATGCCCGTCTAGCATATCCATGTGGTTTACCGCGGCGGTTGTAAGCGAGGCTTTGCGTTACGACCGCCACAATCGAGCAGTTAAACCGTCCGTGGGACATCCCCTTTCTTTTAACAGGGGTTCAATGAAATAATCTTTCAAAAGCAGTTTCTCGGCGGCTAAACCGCTTTTTAAACGCCGAGCAAAACTGCTCGTTTGACTGGGCCCTAGATACACGTGACGTGTAACATCATCACTTACTTTGTTACGAAAGCTGTTAGCTATTTAATAACGTATCAACTATCATCCTCAAACGAATAATAAATGAATCTTTAATAAATATTCTGCAACAACTCTATTAAAGATTAAATATGTTTATCAATCCACTTAGGATAGGTGTGATTTGTTCTTGATGCTGCTCAATTAGAAATTAAATAAATAGAATTCTCTTAAATTGAATAGAATAGCTACTCAAATTAAATATAATACATATTAGGGAATATATTTATTTCTCAAATGCACTGAAATAAATAATTTCAATATACAATATAATTCTAATAAGCAATGCTAAGCAAAGAGTTAAGTTCTTTTCTCCTCCACAGATGCTTCTTTTGCTGAACATTTTTACGGTCTTCAGAGAGTTGACCTGAAGACTCTGCAGGGGGACCACAGCAAGTCTACCCCCAATACAAGTGGGGGAGTGCGCCCTCTCACCTCACTGAGACTGCACAGATTGTTGAGGCTGGTGCTGCCACTCACCAGCAACAAGCACAGGTCGCTGGTGATGCTGGTGCTGCTGCCTTACTTACATCAGAAGATAAGCACTGCGTATGAGGAGAACGAGAACTGCACTGGTGACCAGGTATAACCGGCACTAGAACTAAGGACTAGACTGACACTAGCACTAGGGACTAGACTTGTAACTAGTCAGCAATTACTGTTCACTATATTTCTGTTCTTCCCATACCTAATTTGTATGCCTCTCACACCACTGTATATCTATAATTTTACTAACAGTGTACTTTGTATTTCCCCTGACTACAGGGCACTCTGAGTAAAGTGAAGCAGCGTCTCCTAAGTCTGTGGCCCATAGCACACCTAGCACTGGGTACTGTGAAGTTTGTGTGTTACTTCAGGTGAGTGTGTCACAGTGATGACTGTTAGCTGCTTCTTCCGATAGAATATTTAGTTGACAAACTCTACCGAACCGGTGACAGCTTGAGTGACCAACTGATCTCATAAGCCACAGAAATGTCTCATTTATAATTATTACTTGAATCTTTCGTCTTGGAATGTTACACAGGTACAAAAATAACTCATAGGGTGGGATAGTTACACAGACTAAATAGTTTAGGACATATTTCAGAACTGTGATTTTCTAATATATTTTAGCTAATTTTCAAACGCTATACCTATGTATCCTATTTGAAATGCATATTAATTCCCACAGGTACTTGGTGTCCTTAGGTTCGTCTCCCTCCTTGGCTCACAGACTGAGTGGTGTGAGTCTCATCAGGAGGGATGAGGAGGAAGGCTACTCCTCCAGGAGGTGAGACCTTTCAATCACCTTATAGGTTCTTCCTCTTTATCACCTTATAGGTTTTTCTAGTATCTCTCAGAGTCACAGCTTTGTATATGCAAGGTATCACCTGTCAATATTTTTCAACACATTGGTTATGGTGGCCGAAAATTTTGGTCTCAGAATTATAACTATTTTTATTGAATGGATTAAAGCAGTGAATTCTCAGTCGCAAATATCTGAGATATTGCAGATAGGTACCTTGTTACCTGCTATCTTTACTTGTGACTTCATAAAGTAGCTATTAAGTAACTCTAATTTTTATTGCAATATAGTAATAGTGCAATATAAAGTGTGTCTGATGCCTATGTACCGCCCACAGAGCTCAGGTGTCTAGCTACTTTCTAGACCTGTTCATGGAGACTCTAGAAATGGGTGCATTTTTCCTTCAGTTCCTAGACTGGTACTACTCCACCGACAGACCTTCTGCCACCGTGGGGGTGGATAACTCTTCCACCATCCCCCCTGCACCCCATGGGCTCCTCAGTGAGTTGTATGGTGCCCCAAAGGACTCTTCATCATGCCCCATCTGTGGACAGGAGCGCGTGCAGCCCACAGTCGTGACAGTGTCTGGGTAAGTATAACAAACTATTGGGACTATCACTGCTAGGAAATAGCACTGCAATGTCACTGCTAGGAAATAGCACTGCAATGTCACTTCTAGGAAATAGCACTGCAATGTCACTGCTAGGAAATAGCACCCAATGTCACTGCTAGGAAATAGCACTGCAATGTCACTCCATTTCGCTCATTTACGACAATGTTGTCATAACTCAGAGTAGCTATTTTTCAGGAGAGGCATTTTAAAACGCTCTCAATATTGTGAAAAACTCCAAAATATCATAGGTGGAACATTTTTTGAAATTTCAAATAGGCTTCTAAAGTTTATAGAAGTAGAAAAGTGTTATAGCTATATTTAGTAAATGAAATATTATTTTGTCAAATTATAACATTTATGTTATGTCGTTAAGACTTTAACTATCCTCTCTTGCGGTCAATTTTTGAACTGCAATTATAAAACTTGTTACCAAAAAAACAGTGTTTTGAAGATGATTATATCAATATGGATGGCTAACTCGATATGGCTATTTTATTTATGATGACGTTGTCGCAAAGGAGCATTATGTACTATAACAATTGTTTGTACAAATTAACTTTAGTTGATATAGCATCCTGATATTTATTCTATAACTCAATGATGATATTTTGCCTCCACTCTCCTAACCAATCCTCCTCCTGCTCTACTTATTGCCCCCCAGGGTTGTGTACTGCTACTCCTGTATTCTGGTCCATGTGAGGTCCAAGGAGTCATGTCCGGTGTCAGGTTACCCCGCTAGTGTCAATAATCTAATCTGCATCTACCAGTCATGACACTCACTCTAGCACTGCCACCATTCCTATAGTGGTGCACATTGCATCTACCTACCAGTCATGACACCTAAATCTTGGTGCTACCAACATTCCTGTACATTATAATTTGCTGCAGCCGCTAGGAGTGCAGCCTAGGAACACCCTCTGATTGTTGTTATCATCTTTTTGGGGGATTTTGGGAGAGTATTAACTACTCCTTCAACAGTGAACAGATTTCATTGAAACAAACTTCTCACATTCCTGATATAATATTCTTTTTAGACGCCAAATTTTATCAGTTACTTTCACTGAAATTGGTTTCTCTCTTTCATTAGTGGATCGATTTGCTTGAATATAATTCAAAGACGCATTGTCTTGTGTTTAAAAAAATCATGGAAGCAGAATTCTGAAGTTTTAGCATCAATGTTCAGATTTTTTATGGATTTTGTTTATTTGTTTGAAAATTTCTTGTTCTTTTTTTTGTGGTATTTATATATTAGCTACAATATTTAATTGTTAGAACATTTTATGAACTGTTAAATACTTAATATACACTTAGTCATTACATTATATAGCTATTTGTTGTATCTTCTATTTATTTTTTGAAGAAATAGATTAAGGTATTGAAAAATGTATGAACATCATTAAATAATTTATTAATTATTTATAGAACATATAATAAAATATTTTGGTTATAGCTACAATATAACAATATGAATCATTTTAATTCTCTGATTACATAGAAAAATAATGATAATCTAATTTTCTACTCTTTAATTAATTTTCCTGTTTCAAGATACGTTATAATGCCTTAAAATTGGTGAAATGACGTCATACTAATTAGGCCCCGCCCACTTGGTTGTAAGAGACGTCATACTAAATTAGGCCCCGCCCATTGACGTGTCATCAATATGATAATAAAATATTTTAGTCCAATAGAAATTAAACAGGTTACTTGTATTAATATTTAAAAAACTAACCAAATATTGCACTCAAACTTATAAAATAATAGTTATAGTCGAGTTCGAAATAATATAAACTACATTGACTGGATTGTGCAAAAAAGGAAAGGTTTCTATATTAGTTTCAATTCGTTACAATTTAGTAAATGCAATTTATGGAACTGGAATGTTGTTATTTCATCTAATGTAATGAAATAGAAACTAACATTTAAAAGCTTAATTAGTATATACATTACATATGTTACATGAGAAAAGAGAAAACAAGAAGTAGGTGTTTCGAATTAAAAAATAGTACCTAATTGTTTTAATTTATACTCAAATAAGATAGTTATAAAAACTTCAAAATGGAAGCGTCAAAACTATCCTCAAATAGGTTTATAAAAATTCTTCAGTTAAATTCTGTTAATTAAACGACTTCAATAATTTAAAAAAGACTTTGAAGAAAGCCCTCAACTACAATATCAAACATGTAAAAACACTCGCCTAAAAGTTATAAAGGGAAGAACTCTCTTTTACTAACATTGCTTTTGTATTCTAATTTTCAGGTAATCTAATAGTTGAAAGATTAGTTACCTATACGCATCTGCACATTGACCCCTAATGATTAGGGTCTGTTAGACCTACCTTTCTCTACGACATCGGTCATATAAAAAAAAAAAAAAATTTTTTATATGACCGGTAATGTGGAACCGACTGATAACTCGTAACTTAGCCTACAAAATGAAGACAGTAGGCCTAGCTTCTGGTAAGTTTACCACTACAATATATACATTCATTAGTTTATTATGTACTTTTCTATAGCATGAAGATGTCAGATCTAAAAAAGAGAGAGGTTAAATGCTCTGTAGTCAGTTGTTTAGATTTACAAACTAGAGGAATGACGTCAGTACCAATGGTTTACGTACATTACCAAGATATAATGTACTAAACACACAAAAGTGTACCACAGAGTGCACCCCATGCACAACAGTGTACTTCATTACCAATCAGTGTCCCTAGATGGATCGCTCAGTACAGTTCATGTCCCTAGGGTACACTGGTTTGTCTAGGTAGGTGCGCAGAGTGATGGCACTCTCAACCCAGAGGTTGACCCTTTCTAGCATGTGCTCCCATATGAGCCGTTCCATCCCAGTAGCATCCATCCACTCTACTTGGCGCCCAAAAGAGGTACCTGAAAAGAAAAAGAAAACCAATGTCAAGAACACTAGTAATACCAAGCAGTCAATTTGACTGGTTTTTACTTTTCAAACATTTGTGTCTCATAAATTAGTATTGGTAGATAGTTTAAATTTTAATATACGGAGACACTGTCTCCTTATATCAAATTTTTTTTTTTTTTTAATTTGATCAAATTAAATATAAATTATTAACTATTTGTTATAAAAACTTAAGTTATGAGATTAATAGTTCTTTAATTAAATGACATTAACGAGCGTAGGTTTTATCCATCTGATAAATTCAAGTTATTTATCTACGTATATAGATCACTACTCCTTTTTCTTCTCATTCACCTCTCCCCAAGTTAAGTCTGCATCCACCCAGGAACTGACTGTGCCCCAGTCTGTCGTGGTCCCAGAGAGATAAGACCAGGGACCGTTCCATGAGGTCCTGCAGACTCACGTCATCGAAGAACATGGTGTGGTCCCACTGAGGGTTCAGGGTCTTCCTGCACACTGATGTCTTCTGCTTGCAACTCCTGCCTTTCTCGGGCATTAGTGTTCTAGGGGTGGGAAAAAGTTAGAAAAATAGTATTTGAATATATTTTTTATGTCTCTAGACATATATAATGTCTAGAGACATTGGTACTAATAAATACTTTAAATGTATTCTTTGTGTTACTAATCAATAGTTTATTGAAAAAGGTTGCTTCTCCTCAACTAAAGAACTCAACCTATACATAACAACACTGAGGTTAAAGGGAGTGAATAGATTCTGGATAGTTTCTTTTATTTACTGCCTAATGTAGCTGAAATTTTGGAATGACATGTAAAATTAAATTTTAAGAAACTGTTGGTCATGACCTTTTTTCGATAAAATGAATTTTAATTTTTTTTTTCAAAATTTTGATTTTATCACTTTTTCAATTTTAGTTCAATTTAATTTTTCTTTGTCTCAAATTAAATCACAAATAATGCTAGTGCGAATAATTTTCAAAGTTTTTTCTAAATTTTTTAAGTGCATCAGTTATTTCAAACTTGAAAAAGGGACAACATTTGAATTTTATTTTAGAGTTTTATTTTTTTTTTAAATTTGAAATTCTGGTAGATATAAATTGATTAAAAATTGTAAAAGTAATGATAAATTATATTTGTGGGCATACAGCGAGACTTCTACAATCTTAAATCAGTTTCGAGATCATTTTAGTCTCAACAGAAATAGAAATTTCAAAACTAGGAAAACAAAAATGATCAAATTTTTTTTGGTAATTTTGAAATATCTGATACCATAAAAAATATTCAGACTAAATCGTTCACGCTATTATCTGCAATTTTAGACAAAGAACAATGAAAATAACCTAAACTTCAAAAAGTTGAGACAAAATAAAATAAATTTTGTAAAAAAATTTATAAATATTTAATATTAATTTCATCAAAAAAAAGTAACGAGTTTATTAGAATAAAATTTTACAATGAACAAAAAAATGGTTAGAAACACTAAATAAAGTTGAGTCCTCCCATAAAGGAAGATGAAGTTTTCTTTAGGAAAACATTGATGAAAACTGTTGAAATTTATTTTCAAGGCAGACTAAGATATAAAAAACTCATTTATGCAAAAATCTGATGTGAACTTTTTTATTTCTTCGCTTCGGCTTTAATAATTTAATAAACAGGTTCAGAATTGAATGACGGTATCGAAACCTCTTATTACGATAGTACAGCTAAACTTTCATCGAATTTATCAAACATAGAACTGAATTTAAATAACAGAATAACTTCGTGTGTTTCTGAGCACAGACTCACCCCTTGCATATCGGATCAGCTGTGCCGTTAGGACGAAAACTGTAGAGGTTTTTGGCCTCCTTTATGAGGACGTAGAGGCCACCTGAAGGAGGCAGGGAAATGATTAAATAACCTGATAACATCAATGTCTTTGAATTAAAATAATTATTAATTGTCAGAACCATTTATGGGAATAATTTCTTCAATCACGTTACTTCTTATAAGAAATTATCTAAAATAAGACGTTAAGGTAAAGTCACGATTTCCAGATATGAATTAAATCCCGGATTAAATTTCAATATGTTATTAGTAAAATTTATTCCCCATCAGGTCATACACTCTTTAATCCTTGGTGACATTGGTAAATATTTCAACTGGCTCAGAGGGACGAAGCTTCCGCACTAAGAATTTATGAAGAAACACAATAATTTACGAAGTGCTCGATTACACCATTGGAAAGAGCAAGAGTCTTTTCATGCATCTACCAATTTAGCAAATAATTGGTGGCTTTGGTTTTGTTTTCTTAGTTTATTCTTGTGTGTCAACTTTTCCCCGCCTCATCTAAACTGATGTCAAATTAGGACTCTCGAATTCCTATCCATTTGGGTCTTTAAAATCTAACCTTTGGATCTTCTGCCCCGCCGTGATCCGCCTAAGCCCACTGATGTGAGACTGGTGTTAGAGGACCCCCCACTGGGGTCTGGGGGGACAAACTTCATGGCGATGATGATATCACCCCGGGGGCTCACTGAGGAGGCTACTGAAGCGGGGGAAGAGGATGTGGGGGGAGCCTGGGCCATATCCTCCATTGGTTCACTCTGTGGACACCAGATGCGTTAGGGCTAAGTAAATAAATTTAAAATGATCAGAATGGGCAAAACTAAAATTAATTTGAAATATTTTCTAAAAATCAACCTTTCATTACATTCGCAAATTGCGGAAGATTATGTTTGATAATAATTTACATCATTTGATGTTTGGTTCACTATAAGATACTTCTGTCATACCATGAGAAATAGAACAATATAATATAGAATTAAATAACTAATGACACAACATTAGTCCTATATCAGAGTAGTTTTTCAACTGCACATCTAAGGACAGTTATAAAATAAGGATGCTGAACTCACCTTCTCCTGGAGTGTGTACCACTTGGGGGTACCGTCATCCAGCGCCACATCCGCCATTGGCAGGTAAATCTCCCCCAGAAATTCGTTACGACCGAATGTATCGGAGTGCCACACGGACAGCCAGAGAGTTCTTGTGCTGAGTGACGTCATAGCCACCGGGAACTGGGGAAAAAGGGGACATTAAACAATAATTGAACTTAAAAAACGCAGAAATTACATATAATAAAATAAAAATAGTCATTGACATACCACTCAATTAACAATAGAAACTTCACCAGTCAAATATATATATTCTCTACAGGCCATCATTTTATTTTTATTCCATTACAACCCCTGGGATGGAATAACGAAGCTGTTAATCTTCTTACTCGTGCATTCAGATGTAAATTCGTAAGCCAAATCTACGTGAAGTAAGGCAGATATGTGGCAACAGGAAATGTGAAATACAATCAATTCTAACTTGCAAAATAGCAGGTGATGTTTTTAGTTTTTAAAAGCGTAAAAGAATGAATAGGAAAAAGTATTATTCATAAACTGTCTTTCATAAAGAAATGCGACAAAGTTAATTCACTTCCGCAATTCAGTGTAGTAGATTCAGAGTTTTAATCATGTATGATATGTTACATCGGATGAAGATATTTTTGCAAGCAATGCAGATTGCATCCTTTCAATTGCACTTTGCTGAACACTTTTTACTGCAAGTTATTCATTATATAGTTATTTAGATTTAATTAGCAGATGTTGTGCTTGCAATGAATACAAATTGAAATAAGATGAAACTTTAAGAGTAGCAACAAAACTCCTCTTCATTTCTCAAAGAGAACTTTCAAAGTGTCTATTACTGATGTCTCTGAAGTAATTTATAACCTTAAAATATTATTACGTGAGTTATAACTCCTACTCCACTTATTTAGTTATTACTACAGGTTATACGGATCTCCTGCTCCTGTACTGCACTTGTAAACTAGATTACGTGCTCTCGGTAGAGCGCATACCTTAGCCTCCGCTTTGTCCGTTCTCTCCTAAAATTAAAGAAGCTGCTAACTCGTCCCACCACGTTTCATGCAATATGGTATCATACATTTTGAGTTATCGAGTTATAAATGACCTTGACCTTTGACCGGGTCGCTCTTAAAATTCTACCAGCAGGTAACTGGACATTGACCAATCGTTTCACCAAATTTCAGGCAATTTGGTTGAATACTTTTTCAGTAAAGTGAATAAAAAGATGATAAATAAATAAATAAAGTCCGATGAAAATATGACCTTCCCGCATTCTGCAAAGGTAATAACTTTGCGTAAAGTAATTAACATTGTAAACTATTTACAAACTAAAGACAAATGAATTGTTATGAATATTAAAGCATAAGAAGTGTATTAATTAATTATAAGATAAATTATTTCTCTGTAGTTTAGAATATCCCACACACACAATATCCCACACACACAATATCCCATACACACGATATCCCACACACACAATATCCCACACACACAATATCCCACACACAATATCCCACACACACAATATCCCACACACACAATATCCCACACACACAATATCCCATACACACAATATCCCACACACACAATATCCCACACACACAATATCCCATACACACAATATCCCATACACACAATATCCCACACACAATATCCCACACACACAATATCCCACACACACAATATCCCACACACACAATATCCCACACACACAATATCCCACAAACACAATATCCCACACACACAATATCCCATACACACAATATCCCATACACACAATATCCCACACACACAATATCCCATACACACAATATCCCACACACACAATATCCCACACACACAATATCCCATACACACAATATCCCATACACACAATATCCCACACACACAATATCCCATACACACAATATCCCATACACACAATATCCCATACACACAATATCCCATACACACAATATCCCACACACAATATCCCACAAACACAATATCCCATACACACGATATCCCACACACACGATATCCCATACACACGATATCCCATACACACAATATCCCACACACACAATATCCCACACACACAATATCCCATACACACGATATCCCACACACACAATATCCCATACACACGATATCCCACACACACAATATCCCATACACACGATATCCCACACACAATATCCCATACACACGATATCCCACACACACAATATCCCACACACACAATATCCCATACACACGACATCCCACACACACAATATCCCATACACACGATATCCCACACACACAATATCCCATACACACAATATCCCATACAATCTCTTCAGAATATTTTCCCTCCAAGTCACTAAGGAACACAAAGAGAAATAACTCAGTTAGTGATGAGATAAAGAACAAATTGATAGGAAGAGATACAGTCAGTGCCTGTAGATACAGTCAGTGCCTGTAGATACAGTCAGTGCCTGTAGATACAGTCAGTGCCTGTAGATACAGTCACTGCCTGTAGATACAGTCTCTGCCTGTAGATACAGTCTCTGCCTGTAGATACAGTCACTGCCTGTAGATACAGTCACTGCCTGTAGATACAGTCACTGCCTGTAGATACAGTCACTGCCTGTAGATGCAGTCACTGCCTGTAGATACAGTCACTGCCTGTAGATACAGTCACTGCCTGTAGATACAGTCACTGCCTGTAGATACAGTCACTGCCTGTAGATACAGTCACTGCCTGTAGATACAGTCACTGCCTGTAGATACAGTCACTGCCTGTAGATACAGTCACTGTCTGTAGATACAGTCACTGTCTGTAGATACAGTCACTGCCTGTAGATACAGTCACACTCTGTAGATACAGTCACACTCTGTAGATACAGTCACACTCTGTAGATACAGTCACACTCTGTAGATACAGTCACACTCTGTAGATACAGTCACACTCTGTAGATACAGTCACACTCTGTAGATACAGTCACACTCTGTAGATACAGTCACTGCCTGTAGATACAGTCACTGCCTGTAGATACAGTCACTGCCTGTAGATACAGTCACTGCCTGTAGATACAGTCACTGCCTGTAGATACAGTCACTGCCTGTAGATACAGTCACTGTCTGTAGATACAGTCACACTCTGTAGATACAGTCACACTCTGTAGATACAGTCACTGCCTGTAGATACAGTCACTGCCTGTAGATACAGTCACTGTCTGTAGATACAGTCACTGTCTGTAGATACAGTCACTGTCTGTAGATACAGTCACTGTCTGTAGATACAGTCACTGCTTGTAGATACAGTCACTGCCTGTAGATACAGTCACTGCCTGTAGATACAGTCACTGCCTGTAGATACAGTCACTGCCTGTAGATACAGTCACTGCCTGTAGATACAGTCACTGCCTGTAGATACAGTCACTGCCTGTAGATACAGTCACTGCCTGTAGATACAGTCACTGCCTGTAGATACAGTCACTGCCTGTAGATACAGTCACTGTCTGTAGATACAGTCACTGTCTGTAGATACAGTCACTGCCTGTAGATACAGTCACTGCCTGTAGATACAGTCACTGCCTGTAGATACAGTCACTGCCTGTAGATACAGTCACTGCCTGTAGATACAGTCACTGCCTGTAGATACAGTCACTGCCTGTAGATACAGTCACTGCCTGTAGATACAGTCACTGCCTGTAGATACAGTCACACTCTGTAGATACAGTCACACTCTGTAGATACAGTCACACTCTGTAGATACAGTCACACTCTGTAGATACAGTCACACTCTGTAGATACAGTCACACTCTGTAGATACAGTCACTGCCTGTAGATACAGTCACTGCCTGTAGATACAGTCACTGCCTGTAGATACAGTCACTGCCTGTAGATACAGTCACTGCCTGTAGATACAGACACTGCCTGTAGATTGTCACTGTATCTACAGGCAGTGACTGTTAATATTTATCAATCGTTACCAATCACACCAATCGTTACCAATCACACCAATCGTTACCAATCACACCAATCGTTACCAATCACACCAATCGTTACCAATCACACCAATCGTTACCAATCACACCAATCGTTACCAATCACACCAATCGTTACCAATCACACCAATCGTTACCAATCACACCAATCGTTACCAATCACACCAATCATTACCAATCGTTACCTTTAGGGTCTCATCGAAGGTTGGGTTCAGTGTGTGTTTCTTGACTTTAGTTTTGCGTTTCCCGCCCTTAGATTTGTCAGGTAGAAGATACACTTTCACGTAACTGAAAAAGAAAACAATTATCAAATACATAATTTAGATATTGACGCAGTTATAGTTGCAGTTATTTTAATTGGTATCCATGATACCCGCGGGTACCATGGATACCAATTAAAATTAAATAACCGCGTGTGTTGTTTTTACTCAACCAATCCTAGTGAAATAATTATTATTATATCGTTTTTTCTTGTAAGACCGAAGATGTGAAACAGACCGTTAATTCGTAAGTTCTCCCTGTTTAATATCCCCATTGACAAGAAGTCACACCCTGGGCTTCTTCTTCTCATGTCAGGTTTCAATTAATATCTCCAGAATGAAGGCAGACATGTTAATATTTCATCAGACAGTGTAGCGACATGTTGACGCAAGGCGACATTCTAAAGCCACATTTTCAGATAATTAAATGTAAAGACAGGGAAAATGTGAGGAAAATAAACCATGCTATCAACATAAGATGAAATGAATTAATTTGAATAGAATGTTGTAATTGAGACGCACAGTGTTAGTTATGATATTTTATTTCTATTATTAGAGTTAGCGCTGTCTGTTATTATAGTAACTAGATACTGTATTTAGAGCTATGGTGTCATTTTATAGACATTTAGTCTTGTTAAGTATAGATAGAATGAAATAAAATAGTTACTGTGCTTCATTGCATTAATTTTAAATTAATAATTATTAAATACGTACTTCTTATACAACTATTAAATATAACATCTAATAATAGTGCTTCATTTACTTAGAAAAACTAAAATTAAACATTATTTATTTATTTTTCTGATTAAATTTTAATGTAATTATTATTTCACTTTATAAATTTTAGAGTAATTTTTATTTTGAAATTTAAGGTAACATATTTATTTCCCTTTCTAAATTTTGAAGTAGCATTATTTCACTATTCTTACTTCGTTATAAATGATTTTAATATCAAGGCTACAAACGTAATGGCTACAACTATTAAATAAAATATTCAGGATGACGTTGCTTCCCAAGGAATTAGGATAATCGTGATATATTGCTATGAACACAGGCCTGGCATACTTCCTTTATTTCCCCGTAGACAATAATTACCATGAGAAGCTATTGTACAGTCTGCTGTAGAATATATCAAGTAAAACAACCTGCATAATATGCTTAGTATTTAGGGTAAGTTACGAATTATCGGTCAGTACTACATCTCCAGTCAAGCAAGAAAAAACTAAATAAAAATTAGTATTAGATAGCACTGTGTAATAATAATAATTTTTATATTGTTTTTTCTTGTATGACCGAAGACATGGTACTGACCGATAATTCGTAACTTACCCTAGGACTCTTTTAAGCCCGACAATTTGAGACGATATTTGAAATAAGTCTCCGGTATTTACTTCTAATATTTGATTTACTTTCAATCAACATCATTATAATAGTTATCGTTCGTTTTTATCATTTTAAATATTATCATTTTCACATATATTGACTTCCCTAACAATCTTGTATATGTTAAATAAAACATTAAATAAAACATGAAACCATTGTATGAATATTTTAATGTACATTTTTTATTATTATACTCTGTGTATTATAATCATAATTCAATTTAAATATTATATAATTATTATAAAAGTAATGAACTCGTCTACATTTTTTTTAAATTGTACCTTGATGTAACATATAATGAAAACAAACAGAACATTTTAAAAACACTCCTAATGAACTAAAGTACTTCACTCACGGGTCCGATCTGTTCTTCTTAACTTCGACCGGTGCCAAGTCTCGACACTGAACCACCCGACACTGGAGAGTCGACTCCTTGTAGCTGTAGTCGAGTTGTAGCTGCAGGTCGCCCCTGACAGTAACGTTGTTGTAGACACCACTACCAGAACACACCGATGCCATGCTTTCGCTGCGACTCTGCAAGGAAATATAACAAATATTAGGAATTACGCCTTTTGTTTAAAGAAATTGCTTTCGACTTGATGAAAAGAATAAAATTGTATTGCATATTGATATTAAATAGTGTAATTCATATTGCATTCATTATTTTAGTTTCATAGACATTAGTGGAAATGAAATAAGTGTTCGGTTAAAAAATTTAATAGACAAAAAGCTATCGAAAATAATTGATTATTTATGTAAGTTTTAAAATGGCTTGGCATAAAAAAATTCCCCTTTACTTTTATTCCATGCATTTGATGATAAAAAAAATATTGTAATGTATATAAAGAACATACATATAGTTCTCTGTATATGGTATCGTATATACTTATAGTTCTTTCTATCTGGTATGTACTGTGTATACACTATGTACCTATAGTTCTCTGTATATGGTATATAACCAAAGTTCTCTGTAACAGAGCTACCTTTTCCATTGTCAAATTGATTCGAAATAACAGTCAGAAATTTGAATGGCGAGTGTTTGCATTGAAAACAGAAGCCTGATGGTTAAACCTAAATTAGTTAGGACATTTGTGTTGCATTCGATAGCGAGACTCAAATCACTAGAAATATATTTCAAACTAGATATATAACGATGAATTGTTTATTGATAAATTAATATATAGTATAACTATTAACAATAACTTTAACAAACATAAAATTCAAATTCCCTTTCTTTGATAATTGAATCCCTGACTATCTTTCTTCGGGAATCAGTGGTTCGTATCCCGTTATGTTTATATTTCTCCAGCACGATGTCAATTAAATCGGTGAGACGATAAATATCGAGAGGAATTATATCTTTATTTCCTGCATCGTCTCTACGATAAAATATTTACGACCCATCAGTTATTTTGTGAGGAGAAAATAATGAAAAATAAAAGCAGAATTGGAAGACATAAATTGTTTGAAAATTCAGTGCCTTTTCATTTATTTAGATAGTATGGGAAATAAAAGAAATAATAAAAAGTCTTTATAAGTCAAGAAATTTATTCACAATGAAAATTTTAAAATCAATGGAAGCTAAAAAAGAATAAATGTGGATATTAACTTGCATTAGATAAATAATTATCTAATTAGAATATTAGATAAAAATGAACTACAGTGAGATGCGCTACCACAGTAAATGCGCACCTTTCCAGAAAATGTGCATGCGCACCTTCACATTAAAATGCGCACCAACAAAGTGGAATGCGCATCTTCACAGTGAAATGCGCACCTTCACAGTGGAATGCGCATCTTCACAGTGAAATGCGCACCTTCACAGTGAAATGCGCATCTTCACAGTAAAATGCGCACCTTCACAGTAAGGGCGCACTCCTACAGCAAGTGCGCACCTTCACATTGAAATGCGCACTCTTACTACAAATGCGCACCTTCACAGTGAAATGCGCACCTTCACAGTGAAAGCGCACCTTCACAGTGAAATGCGCGCCTTCACAGTGAAATGCGCACCTTCACAGTGAAATGCGCACCTTCACAGTGAAATGCACACCTTCACAGTGAAATGCGCACCTTCACAGTGAAATGCGCGCCTTCACAGTGAAATGCGCACCTTCACAGTGAAATGCGCACCTTCACATTGAAATGCGCACCTTCAGAGTGAAATGCGCACCTTCACAGTGAAATGCGCACCTTCACAGTGAAATGCGCACCTTCAGAGTGAAATGCGCACCTTCACAGTGAAATGCGCACCTTCACAGTGAAATGCGCACCTTCACAGTGAAATGCACGCCTTCACAGTGAAATGCGCACCTTCACAGTGAAATGCGCACCTTCACATTGAAATGCACACCTTCAGAGTAAAGGCACACTCCTACAGAGAATGCGCACACCACCTTATTTACCTCCACTATTTGTTCACAGTGAAATAGTCTTTGCTAACATTTCACACAGTCTATGTTACTGAGAGGTGCTATCCACAGCCTAACACAACACTGAGCCTCTCTCTCTCTCTCTGTGTATATAGTTATAGACTCTATGCATTAATTACATTTGGATGCCTTCAGTGATGTCATACCCAATAGAGAGGGAACTAAGAACAAAGTTACTGCAGAGGGGCAGTCTATTTTCATTTTCTTGAGGTGACTTTAAGCGATTTACCTTTTCAGTTTGTAATTAAGGTAAGTGATTCATTGGTCGCAATAATATCAATCCTATACTTTGCTAGTACGACCACCTCTGATACTGAGTGCATTCAATGCAGTACAAATATGCACTTGTTACTTATATAGGTATTACGTAACATCAATTATTCCAACCTCGAGTGTCGTGTTCGATTCCAGTTTTGGGAATTGGAGCAGACATATTTTGATAAGAAAATATACATGGGAATTATATGCAGTGATGTGATATTATCAGTTACGAGATTACAGCAGAGATAAGCGTTAAGAGATAACAGTAGAGATAAGCGTTACGAGATAACAGTAGAGATAAGCGTTAAGAGATAACAGCAGAGATAAGCGTTACGAGATACCAGTAGAGATAAGCGTTACGAGATAACAGTAGAGATAAGCGTTACGAGATACCAGTAGAGATAAGCGTTACGAGATAACAGCAGAGATAAGCGTTAAGAGATAACAGTAGAGATAAGCGTTACGAGATAACAGTAGAGATAAGCGTTACGAGATAACAGCAGAGATAAGCGTTACGAGATAACAGCAGAGATAAGCGTTACGAGATAACAGCAGAGATAAGCGTTACGAGATAACAGTAGAGATGAGCGTTACGAGATAACAGCAGAAATAAGCGTTACGAGATACCAGTAGAGATTATCTTACATAAAATTCCCTCTTCAATTTGTTAATCATAATAATAATTAGTGTAATCCCTGAGAATTAGAAAAGAAAAGGGGAGGAGATAAATATTATGGGGAATGGGGAGGAATGGGGAGCAGAAGGGGAATAGGGAGTGAAAGGGGAATGGGGAGCAGAAGGGGAATGGGGAGCAGAAGGGGAATGGGGAGCAGAAGGGGAATGGGGAGCAGAAAGGGAATGGGGGGCAGAAGGGGAATGGGGAGCAGAAGGGGAATGGGGAGCAGAAGGGGAATGGGGAGCAGAAGGGGAATGGGGAGCAGAAGGGGAATGGGGAGCAGAAGGGGAATGGGGAGCAGAAGGGGAATGGGGAGCAGAAGGGGAATGGGAAGGAGAAGGGGAATAAGGAGCAGAAGGGAAATGGGGAGCAGAAGAGGAATAGGGAGTGGAAGGGGAATAGGGAGTGGAAGGGGAATAGGAATATAGAAAGTACCATTGCAGCTCTAAATAGAAAGTTATGGCAATACAATGCGACTGAATCATTACCAACTGTCTGTAGTTCTGTCATTCTACCTGTGGAAGTGTAGAGAGAGTTTTCAATTTGCTTATTCACTCACGACACACGAATATTACGCATACATGCATAAGATAGGCAAAGCCATGCATAGAAATGCGACCCTATGCATAATTTAGATCTAATAATGCACCAGATGCGACTGGTAGCTTTTTATCACTTCGCAATGCATGGACTGGAGAGAACTGTTTGCAATTATTATAGAGTCTGGTACAGTAAAGGGCTAATGACTGCTTGAGAACCACAAAGTACAGAGGACTTGGGAGGAGCAGTCAGAAAGGAAAGTGGCTGTGTGAACAAAGTCACGGATGCAGATTGTAGAAGGAGAAAGATGGAAATGAAGAGGTGAATAGAAATGAAAGCTAGGAGCCTACCTAACGGGCTAACAAAAACACCAAAGGCAAAGGGCCCAAAGAACACCACCCCCTTCTCTTCCATTCACCACAGACATCTTCTGGATAGAGCCCCCCAAAGGATAGAGCCTCCCAAAGGATAGAGCCTCCCAAAGGATAGAGCCTCCCAAAGGATAGATCCCCCAAATTGCAGACCCCCCTAAAGGATAGAGCCCCCCAAATTGCAGACCCCCCAAAGGATAGAACCCCCCAAAGGATAGAGCCCCCCAAATTACAGACCCCCCAAAGGATAGAGCCCCCCAAATTGCAGACCCACAAAAGGATAGAGCCCCCAAAGGATAGAGCCCCCCAAAGGATAGAGCCCCTTAGTGCTATCAGTTACCTTAACAAACTCCAACTAAAAGGAAGAAGATAAAGATAGAAACTGTTCATAAAAAGCATCGAACAGGAAGAAAGAAACAGTTTCTGTTCTTGTAGCTGAGAGAAAAATAGCAGCATTACTCGAGAGGCAATTAACCGAATTGGAAACCACTGCACTTCAATAGTTAATTAGATTTTATAAGGCAAATTGAGAAATGAAGTCACCAGCTCTAATCTTTTAAAGATAAATTAGTGTATTGTAAGTTTCGAGTGTTACGTGCAGAATAAGCTAAGAAGTTTTAATTGAGTTAATTAGCAGGAAAATAAGCAAATGGAAGACCTTAGAGCATAGCAAACAAAATGAAATTAGACACTCTGGTGAAATGGAGATGATTGCCGACACAACTCATTTGGTGATGGAAAATGAGAGTAAGTATATGAGTGTAAAATATAACTACACGAGTGTAAAATGTCTGTAAAATCACAGTCACACTCTAAAGTCTAAATAGTTACAGTGTTCCTATCACTTCATGTTGACATGAACATGAATCTTGTGCAGACACTTGGACTGAAGACTTTTATTTAATGTGTTTCCATATTACGAACTTCAGCCTCCGTTTAATTGAATTATTAATTTTTAATTCCATAGAATTGAAGATATTTTATAATGGGGATAATAAAATTTAAATATGTACATAGTGTGTATTCATATTTGAACTGCAATCATATATTAATTACTCAATAAAACGAATTTATTCATATTCAAGGATGATTTCACTTCAACCTTTTTTTATATTACTAAATTACAATTTCTGTAAGTGAATGTCCTTTCAATGAAATTATTTAGGCTAAGTGTCCGTTTGGCGAAGTGTCCGCATACAAGCATGAATACACATCACTGGTCGATGAATGCCAATTTAACGAATTAAAGGACTATTGAAAGTGAATTAAATGGTGAAACTGACATGCAAACAACTGATTGGGGGGGACCATGTTGCTAAATAGTGCACCATGTTGCTAAATAGTGCACCATGTAGCTAAACAGTGCACCATGTAGCTAAACAGTGCACCATGTAGCTAAACAGTGCACCATGTAGCTAAATGGTGCACCATGTAGCTAAACAGTGCACCATGTTGCTAAACAGTGCACCATGTAGCTAAATAGTGCACCATGTTGCTAAATGGTGCACCATGTAGCTAAACAGTGCACCATGTAGCTAAATAGTGCACCATGTAGCTAAACAGTGCACCATGTAGCTAAACAGTGCACCATGTAGCTAAACAGTGCACCATGTAGCTAAATGGTGCACCATGTAGCTAAATGGTGCACCATGTAGCTAAATAGTGCACCATGTTGCTAAATAGTGCACCATGTAGCTAAATAGTGCACCATGTTGCTAAATAGTGCACCATGTTGCTAAATAGTGCACCATGTTGCTAAATAGTGCACCATGTTGCTAAATAGTGCACCATGTTGCTAAATAGTGCACCATGTTGCTAAATAGTGCACCATGTAGCTAAATAGTGCACCATGCTGCTAAATAGTGCACCATGTAGCTAAACAGTGCACCATGTTGCTAAATAGTGCACCATGTAGCTAAATAGTGCACCATGTAGCTAAACAGTGCACCATGTAGCTAAATAGTGCACCATGTAGCTAAACAGTGCACCATGTAGCTAAATAGTGCACCATGTAGCTAAATAGTGCACCATGTAGCTAAACAGTGCACCATGTAGCTAAACAGTGCACCATGTAGCTAAATAGTGCACCATGTAGCTAAATAGTGCACCATGTAGCTAAACAGTGCACCATGTAGCTAAATAGTGCACCATGTAGCTAAACAGTGCACCATGTAGCTAAATAGTGCACCATGTAGCTAAACAGTGCACCATGTAGCTAAATAGTGCACCATGTAGCTAAACAGTGCACCATGTAGCTAAATGGTGCACCATGTAGCTAAATGGTGCACCATGTAGCTAAATAGTGCACCATGTAGCTAAACAGTGCACCATGTTGCTAAATGGTGCACCATGTAGCTAAATAGTGCACCATGTAGCTAAACAGTGCACCATGTAGCTAAATAGTGCACCATGTTGCTAAATAGTGCACCATGTTGCTAAATAGTGCACCATGTTGCTAAATAGTGCACCATGTTACTAAATAGTGCACCATGTTGCTAAATAGTGCACCATGTTGCTAAATAGTGCACCATGTAGCTAAATAGTGCACCATGTTGCTAAATAGTGCACCATGTTGCTAAATAGTGCACCATGTTGCTAAATAGTGCACCATGTTGCTAAATAGTGCACCATGTTGCTAAATGGTGCACCATGTTGCTAAATAGTGCACTATGTTGCTAAATAGTGCACCTTTTTATTACAATACATACTAATCCCTCAGTTTCAAATTAGAATAAAAGTCTTCCCTTAAATTGAAACAAAATCGTCCAATTATTCTTCATATTTCCCAACGGGTTTGAGATTGAGGAAATTATTTAAATGTCGCAATGATATCATTCCAATACATCACAATGATATCATTCTAATACATCACAATGATATCATTCCAATACATCACAATGATATCATTCCAATACATCACAATGATATCATTCTAATACATCACAATGATATCATTCCAATACATCACAATGATATCATTTAATACATCACAATGATATCATTCCAATACATCACAATGATATCATTCCAATACATCACAATGATATCATTCTAATACATCACAATGATATCATTCCAATACATCACAATGATATCATTCTAATACATCACAATGATATCATTCTAATACATCACAATGATATCATTCCAATACATCGCAATGATATCATTCTAATACATCACAATGATATCATTCCAATACATCACAATGATATCAGTCTAATACATCACAATGATATCATTTAATACATCGCAATGATATCATTCTAATACATCACAATGATATCATTCCAATACATCACAATGATATCATTCCAATACATCACAATGATATCATTCTAATACATCACAATGATATCATTCCAATACATCACAATGATATCATTTAATACATCACAATGATATCATTCTTATACATCACAATGATATCATTCTAATACATCACAATGATATCATTCCAATACATCGCAATGATATCATTCTAATACATCACAATGATATCATTCCAATACATCACAATGATATCATTTAATACATCACAATGATATCATTCCAATACATCACAATGATATCATTCTAATACATCACAATGATATCATTCTTATACATCACAATGATATCATTCTAATACATCACAATGATATCATTCTAATACATCACAATGATATCATTCTAATACATCACAATGATATCATTCTAATACATCACAATGATATCATTTAATACATCACAATGATATCATTCCAATACATCGCAATGATATCATTTAATACATCACAATGATATCATTCTAATACATCACAATGATATCAGTCTAATACATCACAATGATATCATTTAATACATCGCAATGATATCATTCTAATACATCACAATGATATCATTCCAATACATCACAATGATATCATTCCAATACATCACAATGATATCATTCTAATACATCACAATGATATCATTCCAATACATCACAATGATATCATTTAATACATCACAATGATATCATTCTTATACATCACAATGATATCATTCCAATACATCGCAATGATATCATTCTAATACATCACAATGATATCATTCCAATACATCACAATGATATCATTTAATACATCACAATGATATCATTCCAATACATCACAATGATATCATTCTAATACATCACAATGATATCATTCCAATACATCGCAATGATATCATTCTAATACATCACAATGATATCATTCCAATACATCACAATGATATCAGTCTAATACATCACAATGATATCATTTAATACATCGCAATGATATCATTCTAATACATCACAATGATATCATTCCAATACATCACAATGATATCATTCCAATACATCACAATGATATCATTCTAATACATCACAATGATATCATTCCAATACATCACAATGATATCATTTAATACATCACAATGATATCATTCTTATACATCACAATGATATCATTCCAATACATCGCAATGATATCATTCTAATACATCACAATGATATCATTCCAATACATCACAATGATATCATTTAATACATCACAATGATATCATTCCAATACATCACAATGATATCATTCTAATACATCACAATGATATCATTCTTATACATCACAATGATATCATTCTAATACATCACAATGATATCATTCTAATACATCACAATGATATCATTCTAATACATCACAATGATATCATTCTAATACATCACAATGATATCATTTAATACATCACAATGATATCATTCTAATACATCACAATGATATCATTTAATACATCACAATGATATCATTCTAATACATCACAATGATATCATTTAATACATCAAAGTAATTCAAATGAAGCATTAAAGGCAGCATTAAAAGATATCTTCAGAGACTGCTTTCAAAGGGCAGGTAGAAAATATTCCGCTAATTAGGATATTAAAACACACACTGGACAGTAGAGAGCTTTGACACTCTAATTAAGCTGTTTAAAGGACTCCTCAAATCGTAATTATAATTAATCTGTAATTGCTTTAAGTTTATAGAACTAAGGTTATATAACTTATCACAGTTAACAGAAAAGAAAATGATGAAGTATTCGCTTGGTAATTAATTATATAAGAAATATTCACACTCAACCTTCACTGTCCGACATTTCTATTAGATTCAATAGAAGAACAAGAAAGGGGAACGAACTATAGTTCTTTCTATCGTAAATTTGAAGGTAATTAGGTATACAGGTACACACTTTTAGGTACTTAATTTTTTTAAGGTAATGGTATTTAGGTAACGTTGTAGGTAGACATTTATAACATGTCGAAGCTGTATTGTGATTATTTCGAATTATTCAGAGGTAATTTGATCTTTTTCTTCACTCGAAATTCAGAGGAAAGATGTAAAGTCACAAGGAATAACTTAAATTATAACTAGATAATGGGCACCCGTAGAGAGCATACCTTCACCGCCGTTTATAAATGACATTGACCACCCGATATTTCTTGGGTTATAAATGACCTTGACCATCCGATATTTCTTGGGTTATAAATGACCTTGACCATCCGATATTTCTTGGGTTATAAATGACCTTGACCATCCGATATTTCTTGGGTTATAAATGACCATGACCATCCGATATTTCTTGGGTTATAAATGACCTTGACCTTTCAACCATTCGTTCGCTCCCAAAATCCAATAAAATGGTTCCTGGTTAACGACTAATCGTTCAACCAAATTTAGGTAATTTGGTTGAATAGTTTCAAGTTGAATAAATGAAGCCTAAAAACATAACCTTCTGCAATCTGCAAAGGTAATAAAAATGTAGAACTGAATTTGAAATAGTTTGCAGTTTTATAACCAGTAACCTTGGGGACTGAATATTTTACTTGAATTTCATATTATAACGAAACACTTTTTAATCGTTATTTTGATATGAATTTAATGTACCAATTATAATAACGATTTGAAAAGTGACTCTTTACATTAAATTTTTTTTTAAAAATTCAAATATCTACCAATAATAATCAATAAGTTACAATGTTTGAAAATTCAAAAGCAGTCAAATTGACTGCTTTTTAGTTACAGTGTTAAAATGAGGTAGTTTTTATATATATATTGGAAATATTAACTATATTCATAATATTAACTATATTCATATTATTAACTATATTCATATTATTAACTATATTCATATTATTAACTATATTCATAATATTAACTATATTCATAATATTAACTATATTCATAATATTAACTATATTCATAATATTAACTATATTCATAATATTAACTATATTCATAATATTAACTATATTCATAATATTAACTATATTCATAATATTAACTATATTCATATTATTAACTATATTCATATTATTAACTATATTCATAATATTAACTATATTCATAATATTAACTATATTCATAATATTAACTATATTCATAATATTAACTATATTCATAATATTAACTATATTCATATTATTAACTATATTCATATTATTAACTATATTCATAATATTAACTATATTCATATTATTAACTATATTCATATTATTAACTATATTCATATTATTAACTATATTCATAATATTAACTATATTCATATTATTAACTATATTCATATTATTAACTATATTCATATTATTAACTATATTCATAATATTAACTATATTCATAATATTAACTATATTCATAATATTAACTATATTCATAATATTAACTATATTCATAATATTAACTATATTCATATTATTAACTATATTCATAATATTAACTATATTCATAATATTAACTATATTCATATTATTAACTATATTCATAATATTAACTATATTCATAATATCAACTATATTCATAATATCAACTATATTCATAATATTAACTATATTCATATTATTAACTATATTCATAATATTAACTATATTCATAATATTAACTATATTCATATTATTAACTATATTCATAATATTAACTATACTCATATTATTAACTATATTCATAATATTAACTAAAATTCATATTATTAACTATATTCATATTATTAACTAAAATTCATATTATTAACTATATTCATATTATTAACTAAAATTCATATTATTAACTATATTCATATTATTAACTATATTCATATCATTAACTATATTCATATTAATAACTATATTCATATTATTTCATAAACTTCACTTCATATTAACTAAAATACAGTATGATGATAATTATATAATACGTTTGGACATATTTAAAAGACTTTAATATTTTGTAATAACATCAGTGATGACTAAGTTATAATTTAGTTTCAACTTCCATATTTATTAATAATAAGTCATTCACACTATTTGACTAATTTAGATTGCTATATAATATTCTCTACGTTATTATAATTCAGTTAATCTAATTAATTATTATTAGACAATATTAATAAAAGAGTTCATTAAATAATTTCTGTCAACAGTATATTTGTGACAGGAAAATGACATAATTATTTATTCAATTCAAGTTATGAATTAATTTTAGAAATGCATTTATTTGTCTAATTAGTCATATAGTTAGTAGAGGCTTGTAGATGAAATAATATATTAAACATAAATAAATTATTTCATTGGTGATTTTTTTTGTCATAAAATTCTACGATTTGAAGTATTTTACTTTATTTAATTCAGTACTGCACCAGTACTACAGTGTACTGCACCAGTACAACAGTGTACTGCACCAGTACTACAGTGTACTGCACCAGTACTAACTACAGTGTACTGCACCAGTACTACAGTGTACTGCACCAGTACAACAGTGTACTGCACCAGTACTACAGTGTACTGCACCAGTACTAACTACAGTGTACTGCACCAGTACTAAAGTGTACTGCACCAGTACTACAGTGTACTGCACCAGTACTACAGTGTACTGCACCAGTACAACAGTGTACTGCACCAGTACTACAGTGTACTGCACCAGTACTAACTACAGTGTACTGCACCAGTACTAAAGTGTACTGCACCAGTACTAAAGTGTACTGCACCAGTACTACAGTGTACTGCACCAGTACTACAGTGTACTGCACCAGTACTACAGTGTACTGCACCAGTACTACAGTGTACTGCACCAGTACTACAGTGTACTGCACTAGTACTACAGTGTACTGCACCAGTACTACAGTGTACTGCACCAGTACTACAGTGTACTGCACCAGTACTACAGTGTACTGCACCAGTACTACAGTGTACTGCACCAGTACTACAGTGTACTGCACTAGTACTACAGTGTACTGCACCAGTACTACAGTGTACTGCACCAGTATTCATTCAATGAATATAAGAATTTAGAGATCTCTTTTTTAACATAGTTTGGCTATATTAAATAACAATTTTTTTCCCGTTTCACTGCAATGATTTAATATTTACATACGAAATATATTGACCAGGTAAGGAAAATTTGACAGACGAAGAATCCTCTGGGAGTTAAACTATAGTATAATATTAATATTTTCCTTCAGGGAATATAATATTCAAAATGAATATTTATATAATAGCAAAGTCTGTCAAACTGCAGATCATTTACTGGATATTTGTAAACGAAATTAAAAATTCACTATTTTTGTGTTAGCTGTGGAAACAACAACCAGTTGTTAGTTATAGAGTCTTTAAATACAAAGAGAAATAGCTATCATTGCATCTACTAATTTGTCCATTAAATTTATCTTGTAATTTGTCCATTAAATTTATTTTATAATTTGTCCATTAAATTTATTTTATAATTTGTCCATTAAATTTATCTTATAATTTGTCCATTAAATTTATCTTATAATTTGTCCATTAAATTTATCTTGTAATTTGTCCATTAAATTTATCTTGTAATTTGTCCATTAAATTTATCTTATAATTTATCCATTAAATTTATCTTGTAATTTGTCCATTAAATCCTGCTGATGAAAAGGGCACGCCCACCACTGAGTGTTTTGGAGCGGCTGATTGGAAGACAATCTGGCCCTAAGTCTCGTCTGATCTCTTGTTTTCGGACTCAGTGTAGTTGGTTTAATTTGTTATTGAGGTGAGGCGGCTTGACTTCATCCAATACAAAAAAGGAACATTTACATTCAACTTTAAATGACAATGTTCAAAATTTTGTCAGAGTTCACGAAGCGCTTAAATTTTTCCATCGAAAAATTTTGGTAATTAAAAACAAAAAATTAATAATAATAATAGTCAGAAAAATTGGTTGTACTATGTTTTAAAAAAAATATTATTGATAAATTATATTCTAAGAATTAAAAAAAATTGAATTAAAATACATTTAAATTTTCATCAACTTTTTCTTTTTCACAGGTACATCAGTCTATCATTCCATAGAAAATATATGAGAGAATGATGATTTAAGCTGAAAATTACCGCCAACAACAACAACAGCAACAACAACAACAACAGCAGCAATAGCAACTATAAAGTAAGACTGACACCTAAAATAACAACTTTACAAGAGAAACAGCAACATCTAAATCTAAATCAACAGCATCTAGAATGATAATTTGAATAACTATTATTATTTTAGGAGTTTACTATTAGAAGAGTAATGAAGAGATATCCAAAGGATTAAATTAGTTAAAAGTAAAAGTTTCTATGATAGATAACTGTTATTAAAAAAAAAGTTAAAGTAGACAGGGAAAAGTGGCAATGTTCAGACAGTTTGGACAATCACCGTACTCGGAAAGTGGGTGTTAGAATAGGCCACGAACTAATCAAACCTTTAGATTTTTAAGATTGATGTTCCCAGGACCATTCAACGCGCGGGCAACACGCAGGGCGGAGAACTTCCCGCTCGTCCTTTTGCCGTGAGATGTATGTATGTGTATCAGTATATGCATTTAATTAGTAGCATCATGGAGTAGGACTTTTAATAATGGACAGAAAAATTCACAGACTAACGTAAGTTATGGACACATTGACATTTTATATGGAATACAAAATCTACTTTATTTTAAAAAGTTGTCAATTTAGTTTTAACCTGTTAATAGATTAGTATCATATTTCACATACAATGAATGGGGACCGATATTTAAATGTTGATTCCATAACTTTATGTCAAAAATTAAAGATTATAGAAAAACGGGAACATTGTATTATTTCTTGGGAAAAACAGTATTCTTTTACCTACTTACATAAAATATGTGCATTTTCATATAAAATATAAATATTTCACTTTTTTACTTTCGGTTAGTATATTATAGGTATATGGCATACAAAATTTATGGACTGACCATTTGTTCGGTATTGATGAGTCATACTGTAATTGGTTCAAATTTTAAATGTACAGGGATAGGTTAGCGGTGCCCCAAACGAGGTTCGATAATGATGAAATGTATAATCCAAGTCATTTTATACATAAATGATGTATACGCCGGTAGAATATAAATCACGCGACAACATGAATGACATTTATCATAACCTATGATAAGTAGATGACGGGCGCTCGCAGAGCGCATACTTTTGCCGCCACTTATAAATAATCTTGACCATTAAATAATCATTGAGTTATAAATGATTCTGACCTTTGACCCGAACACTTCCAAAATCTATCCAGATGGTTCCTGGACATTGACCATTAGTCTCAACAACAAATTTCAGGCAATTTGGTTCATTACTTTTTTTAGATATGCGAATAACAAGATGACTAATAAATGATTAAATGCCGACCAAAACATTATCTTCCGCGATTTGCGAAGGCAACTCGGGTTGTATGCTTTTACCATCATAGATAATAAGAATATCATAGACGAAACAAATGGTATCTAATACTATATACCGCTGATGTAGAACGATCCTATTAAGTTTAATTCTATCCGTCAATAATATTTTCGGATTTATATTTTCAAAGCACATTGTCACAACCCTAATGTTAACGCTCACTTTTCCAGCAATGTAAGCCAATTCAAGTGTCCGACACTACTGTTACGTTCCTCTGATAGAGAGAGATTCAGGGGGAAAAAGTGATTATAATTAATTGTATTGGAATAACAATACGCTACACCTGTTTATCACTAAGAGTTTCTATTGGTAATGTAAATACTAATAAACTAATTACCACAGAGTAATTCATCATGGTGATAGTTTATTTAGAGGCAGAATTAGAGGTGATATTTTAATTAGAAGCAGTATTTAATTAGAAGCAGTATTTTAATTAGGACTGTAACGAGGCAGGTGTCACAGTATTGGCTCTATTTTAACTGACGTTGTTCCAGAGATACACTCTGTAAAATATAATCATTTATTCTGACGTCCATATTGGCATTACTCGTTAAATTGAAGCACTGCTATTGGAGATAATTAATTAGAATGTACAGAAATAAATAACCGATGTAACTCAGACTTCCATACTGAATCACCAGTCAGGTATAATATAAATTAATTTAAAAATACCTTTGGATTTAGGGAAGTTAAATATTTTGCTGATAGAATCCTTTTGGTTTCGAAAATATCTTTACTGTAGTTTAAAAAAAAACTAAGACTATTTCGAATTAATTCGTTCAAAATTAGATAGATGTGAAGTTTAAAGAGACACAAATTAGGTTTCTTATTTAAAGAAAATTAGGTTCGTTATGGAAGAAGAAGGAATTTTAGTGGTACCAAAAAAAGGTCTTTGACCTTTAAAATTTCACCATTACGTTCACTAGAAATTTTAGTAGCTATACCACCAATCATTTGAAGTTTGGTAAAAGAAAATCAAAAAGAAGCAGTTTTACTAAAATATAAATTTTGACTATATTAAAAATTGAATTTTCGAATTTTTGCTTTCAGAAATTATGAACATACGTAACTACTTATCACGTCAAATATAGATAATTAAAATAAGATTTCTTTCTAACAATGTGTAGCAAGTATACCAGACTACCATTTATACTATAAATGGTAGTCTTGTATATTTGCTACACATTGAAAAGTATAAATTTTATAATTTGTTTTAATAAAATCGGTACATTATTGAAGGAGTAGTGACGATTTTCCTTAGATACACAACAACAATCAGGGGGTGTTTGTAGGCTGCCCCCTAGCGGACTGCATCAATATTGCAATATAATTCTATTACGTCATCCAGAATAGTATAATTTTAGTCATCTGAAACAATTGCCATCAATTGAAATATATAGGGTAAGGTACGAAATATCGGTTGGTTTCACATCTTCGGTTATATAAGAAGAAACGAACGATATAATAATAAAAATTTAATTTATATTTTAATTGGTATCCATGATACCACTAGCAGCAGGTATCATGGTTACCAGTAAAAAATAAATAATTATTATTATAGAATTTTTTCGGGAAATGGACTATTCCCCACCGGACTTTTCCCGCCGGTCATTTCCCTGCTGAACTTTTCCCCGCCGGTCATTTCCCCGCCGGACTTTTCCACGCCTATTTTTAGAAATTTAAACCTTGAAGACAATTTGATATTACCTAGGATATTTTCATTAGATCTTTTGAAAAAAATTCTTTGACCAATAAATCTGTTGCCGTGAAATTCTAAATCAAAGTCTGCCGTCGCAACTAACCAATTTTTTGGATTTTTTTTTTAACATTGTTGCATGGAAATTAGTCACTTACAAACTCTTTGAACCGAACCCGTTTTGTAGTTACTCTTTCGATAATTAGTTTTCTTTGGAGACTTTTCGAAAAATTGTACAACTTTATATCTAAATCGTCCTCAAATCTGACTACTTGAAAAGTCTTGATTTAAGGATTTCTACACTCTAACGTATGTATTTTCATAATAATGGTTAATCCATGGTAAGTTTTTTAAGGAATAAATATTAAATAAGCATAATAGAAAAAAGACACTATAAAAAGAAGCCTATATTAAGTGTAATAAAAAAAATATATAGTAGGATTATTAATTCTGTAGTATATTATATTAATTGTCCAATTAATAAACTACAATTAAATATATACTTCTGGAAAAGTATATTATATGGAAATTTACGAAGGTACAGTCTTAAAATAGAAACGACCAACATGGACACATACGGAAATCAGAGCTAAAAATAAGACTGTATTATTGTGTAAGTCTGTTAATAAAATGTGTCTTCTATTGATAAATAGTTTGTTTTATCAAAATTATAATTTAATAACCCAAAATACTATTATTTTATTCGGCGGGGAAAAGTCCGGCGGCGAATAGTCCGGGTGGGGAAAAGTCCGGCGGCGAATAGTCCGGGTGGGGAAAAGTCCGGCGGGGAATGATCCGGCGGGGAAAAGTCCTAGTGCCCATTTTTTCTTAAATGACAGAAGATGTGAAACTGACCAATAATTCGGAACGTGCCCTATTTTACATCAAGAACTAAAATTCTAAAAGATATAAAATCCGTAAAATTCGAAAGGAATTCAAACGGAATCAATGAGGAGGAAGATATTAGAGTTCAGAACTTGGAACACTGCAATTATGCACCCCGTCCATCAGCCTAACGACCCTCATTGTCTGAATTCGAAACACATTTTCTTTGCACTCAATTTGCACCGACACTTGGGTAAGTTACGAATTACCGGTCAGTTCTACATCTTCGGTCATATAAGAAAAAACAATATAGAGATTATTATTACACAGTGCTATCTAATAAATCTGCAAACCCGTCATATAAGAAAAAAAAACGATATAATTATTATTTATTTTAATTGGTATCCATGATGCCTGCAGGTATCATGGATACAAACTAATAATTATACGATTTATATCCTTTTTTCTTATATTCTTGTTGAAAAAGTAGGAGTTAATTATATCGTTTTTTTTCTTATATGACCGAAGATGTAGTACTGACCGGTAATTCGTAACTTAGCCTGTGCAGAAAATGTACTGAAACAGGAAATTACATGATAATAATATTGCAGAACATTAACCTGAATGGCATAATAAAATTACCTAATTAGCTAAGTGACATCAATGGCCCCAATGAGAAAAATGTAAAGGAAAACTCCTATAATTATTAGGCAGGCCATATCGCTCACGTCAAAAGGAAAATAAATACAAGGGACATCAAAGTGGTAGTCAGAGAGGAAAAAATCAGCTGCCAGCAGTCGATGACAGCTCATGGATGCAGAAAAGCGATGTCGTTAACACAGTCATTTACTATTAATGTGATGAAATGGCATACAAGCACCGGTTACTGCACTCACGGGTAGAAGAGGAAAATGAAGAGGTGATAGTAGGTACATGAAATTGAAGTAGAAACTGGAAATCATATTTATAGTCGTGAGGGTAAAAACTACAGTCAGTTTACATTCCCTAAATTCATCAAAGGAAATCAAGAAGCCCTCTAATCAGAATATGCGTTACTCTATATCCTCTAAAGTTCACTTCAGTACCTCTAAAGTTCACTTCAGTACCTCTAAAGTTCACTTCAGTACCTCTAAAGTTCACTTCAGTACCTCTAAAGTTCACTTCAGTACCTCTAAAGTTCTCTTCAGTACCTCTAAAGTTCACTTCAGTACCTCTAAAGTTCTCTTCAGTACCTCTAAAGTTCTCTTCAGTACCTCTAAAGTTCTCTTCAGTACCTCTAAAGTTCTCTTTAGTACCTCTAAAGTTCTCTTCAGTACCTCTAAAGTTCTCTTCAGTACCTCTAAAGTTCTCTTCAGTACCTCTAAAGTTCTCTTCAGTACCTCTAAAGTTCTCTTCAGTACCTCTAAAGTTCTCTTCAGTACCTCTAAAGTTCTCTTCAGTACCTCTAAAGTTCTCTTCAGTACCTCTAAAGTTCTCTTTAGTACCTCTAAAGTTCTCTTCAGTACCTCTAAAGTTCACTTCAGTACCTCTAAAGTTCACTTCAGTACCTCTAAAGTTCTCTTCAGTACCTCTAAAGTTCTCTTCAGTACCTCTAAAGTTCACTTCAGTACCTCTAAAGTTCACTTCAGTACCTCTAAAGTTCACTTCAGTGCCTCTAAAACTCTTCCTTTTCCTCTAAAGTTCACTTCAGTGCCTCTAAAACTCTTCCTTTCCCTCTAAAGTTCACTTCATTCCCTCTAAAGTTCACTTCAGTACCTCTAAAGTTCACTTTCCCTCTAAAGTTAACTTCAGTGCCTCTAAAACTCTTCCTTTTCCTCTTTGGCTAAACTTTGCCTAGCTCTCATTCTCCAAATTACATTCAGACAACACTAGGGACCAGTCACTGGTGTTATCACTGGCACATCTCTAGCAAAGATAGCCTATGTATTTCAAAGGATATGCCAGTTGATGAGCAATGCCACACTATGGACACATCACTGCACTATTTAGCCAATGCATGTGGCGTGCAGACTGGTGAATTACAATGCAGAATAGTGTGTGACTATGCAGAGATGAAACAAATACTCTGGTAGAAATGGAGAGGAATGAAACCAATGAACTGTTCAGAGCGCTATTGTTAACCATTCGAACACGATATTGTTAACCATTCGAACACGGTATTGTTAACCATTCGGACACGCTATTGTTAACCATTCGAACACGCTATTGTTAACCATTCGAACACGCTATTGTTAACCATTCGAACACGATATTGTTAACCATTCGGACACGATATTGTTAACCATTCGAACACGCTATTATTAACCATTCGAACACGATATTGTTAACCATTCGGACACGCTATTGTTAACCATTCGGACACGCTATTGTTAACCATTCGGACATGCAATTGCTCAATGGTTTAAAGCACTATTGTTAACCATTCGGACACGCTATTGTTAACTATTCGGACACGCTATTGCTCAATGGTTTAAAGCACTATTGTTAACTATTCGGACACGCTATTGTTAAAAGGTTCAAATCATCGTATTAATAATTACCTAAATATCAATCTTTCAATCATTTCCAATAGATTAATTACTGTCTCCATATACACAAATTACCAGCGGAAAAGTTTCACGGGCTAATTTTATCGTTTCACCCAATTAAGCAAATTAGCTGTAAAGTAAAAACCTGAGCTGAGGGATTTTTATCGCTTTTCACGATAGAATGGGTGCTATACGAGCTGGAAATGACCAGCAAAGTATTCTGTTACACATTTACAATCACTATTTACTATCTGAGGGATGTCTTCAGTAAGTTGTAGGAATATATTAGACATATGGATTTTCTATGTCTTTTTCTATTTATTTCTATGTCTTATTATTATTTATAAATATTTCTATGTCTTTTTTGTAGATAACTTTAATTTTTCAGTAGGGGTTTAACGTCTGCGTCAGACATGTCGTAGTCTATATCGCTGACGTCAAAAGGAAAGTAAATACAAGGGACTGGAAGAAGCAGTCAGTAAGGAAAGTGAATCCACGAAAGTTCCCTACCGCCGTCGGTGAGAAGCTCATGGATGAAGAAAAGCTACTCTCTGAATACAGTCAATTTACAAGGAATGTGACACACAAACACCGGTGGCTGCACTCACGGATGGAAGAGGAAAATGAAGAGGTGATAATGGTAAAAATCTAAAAAAAGAGACAATTAATAATCCAAATCGCAGATAATCCCCTATTTTCATCTATATTCCTGACTTTTAGAAAATAGAATTCGTACCGTAAAGCTCTCTCTCAATCATAGAAATGGAGAGGCAGAAAAAGTCGGATATTTCATGAGAGATAAGCCTGTCAGATGAGTTCGAAAGCAAACGGATATTCACTTTAATGAATAAAATTCGGAAACATCATTGAAATTAAATAGAAATCACCAGTCAGAAACAAACGCGCCTCGGAAAATAGCTTCCGGACAGAATATTTTTAACAGAGTTGCTTTGATGGCTACACAGAAGTTGATTCTATTTTGCACTAAAAATTAAAATGGGGAGAAAAAAAAGCATATCTACATTCAACAAAAGAAAATAATAAATATAGTTAGTTGCAGTACAATAAGAATTACCGAAAAAGATACACATCAGTTGCTGTTTCAACAGGTAACACACATCAGTTGCTGTTTCAACAGGTAACACACATCAGTTGCTGTTTCAACAGGTAACACACACATCAGTTGCTGTTTCAACAGGTAACACACACATCAGTTGCTGTTTCAACAGGTAACACACACATCAGTTGCTGTTTCAACAGGTAACACACATCAGTTGCTATTTCAACAGGTAACACACACATCAGTTGCTGTTTCAACAGGTAACACACACATCAGTTGCTGTTTCAACAGGTAAAACACATCAGTTGCTGTTTCAACAGGTAACACACACATCAGTTGCTGTTTCAACAGGTAACACACACATCAGTTGCTGTTTCAACAGGTAACACACACATCAGTTGCTGTTTCAACAGGTAACACACACATCAGTTGCTGTTTCAACAGGTAAAACACATCAGTTGCTGTTTCAACAGGTAACACACATCAGTTGCTGTTTCAACAGGTAAAACACATCAGTTGCTGTTTCAACAGGTAACACACACATCAGTTGCTGTTTCAACAGGTAAAACACATCAGTTGCTGTTTCAACAGGTAACACACATCAGTTGCTGTTTCAACAGGTATTACACATCAGTTGCTGTTTCAACAGGTAACACACACATCAGTTGCTGTTTCAACAGGTAAAACACATCAGTTGCTGTTTCAACAGGTAACACACACATCAGTTGCTGTTTCAACAGGTAACACACACATCAGTTGCTGTTTCAACAGGTAAAACACACATCAGTTGCTGTTTCAACAGGTAAAACACATCAGTTGCTGTTTCAACAGGTAACACACATCAGTTGCTGTTTCAACAGGTAACACACACATCAGTTGCTGTTTCAACAGGTAACACACACATCAGTTGCTGTTTCAACAGGTAACACACACATCAGTTGCTGTTTCAACAGGTAACACACACATCAGTTGCTATTTCAACAGGTAACACACACATCAGTTGCTGTTTCAATAGGTAACACACACATCAGTTGCTGTTTCAACAGGTAACACACATCAGTTGCTGTTTCAACAGGTATTACACAACAGTTGCTGTTTCAACAGGTAACACACATCAGTTGCTGTTTCAACAGGTAACACACACATCAGTTGCTGTTTCAACAGGTAACACACACATCAGTTGCTGTTTCAACAGGTAACACACACATCAGTTGCTGTTTCAACAGGTAACACACACATCAGTTGCTGTTTCAACAGGTAACACACACATCAGTTGCTGTTTCAACAGGTAACACATCAGTCCTATCTCCCAGGCTTAGTTTTTTCACCGCAAAGTCCCTTTGGTGTCGAAATAAGCGGAAAATGACGGAAGATTTCTGTCGTAAATCGAATCCAAATTGACAGACGGAAGATGAGTGTCACTCCGTCGGGGCGAATAATTCGAAACCTCAGTCATTATTTGCACCAAGAAATTGAGACATTCTAATTTTAGAAACGTGAAGACACGACGAAATATTGAGAGAATGTTGACGCATTTGAAGGAAGTTGAAAATTGAGTTAGGTAAGTTACGAATTATCGGTCAGTACTACATTTTCGGTCATACATGAAAAAGGATGACTTAATCATTGCTTTTATATGAGAGGGTATCCATGATACCTGCAGGTACTATGGATACCAATTAAAATGAAATTTGAATAATTATTAAATTGTTTTTCTTATATGACCGAAGATGTGAAACTGACCGATAATTTGGAATTTACCCTACTTACATTTTTTTCCTTTTAAAATTCTCACTCAATTTTGATTAGCTATCGCATTAACTAGTTGTTAACTAGAAATGTAATTCATTTAGATGCTTTAAACGTCCGTTAAAAAGTTCCTACCACTACTCTGTGGCCGTTTAGGGAGACAAAAAAGCTACTACACAGTAAAATCAATAACTGTAAGACAACTCGGGAAATCAACGAATTTATTGAAAAATGAAAGGTCTGCCATTTTGAGAGGGCAAAACATATACAAAGAACTTTGAAGAAGCTGTCAGGCAGGAAATTGGCTCCATAAAGAGAGTCGCATATCAACATTCTGTGACGATGCTCATGGATGCAGAAAAATACTATTACTAACAGTAAAATATCTGAACAATATAGTCTACAGCATATTGAACTATGTAAAATTGAAAAGTGAATTGTACCCTTGAAAGTTGAAGACTTAAACTATAAATGTAAATTCTACTACTTTCTAAATAATACTGTTTAAAAGACACTGCCGTAAAGAAACAAATCAAAGAGGTTTCAATAAAGAATTAAGAGTTAGGGGCAATTGTTGCAGCAGTCTGTAGAATTTCAAAATATTACCAGAATCTTGAATCAAATGAGTAAATACTTCAAGAAATAAGAACATCTTATAGGTACAGCTTGGGGCAAGTGAGACGAGTATTGGGGAAGAGACATGCCCCAGCCGCGGGGAAGAGGAACACAAATATACTCTCTGATATCTTTTAGAGACATTAATAAAAAGCAGGGGGTTGAATAAAGAGTTCCATGAGATTTATCTCCCTATTCTAATAAAACAGTCTTTTAAATATCATTTCTAAGTTTCAAAGCTCACTTTAAAAATTGACTCATTAGGACTTTTCTGTGTTTACATTTTGATGAAGTAATTTTAAGTCTTATGAAGGAAATCATCATTGAGGGAATGTAACGTAGCAAATGGAGAGATTCAGAGCGTGTGTTTAGTTAGTTCAGACGAATTGCAGAGCTCTTTGTACACTTCTTGTTGTTTACGCTGCTTTTTATCTTGAATAAGAATTGGCTCACATAATTTTGCATAGTGTAGGCAGTTGTACTCTAAAGAATTATTAAATGAAAATATAAACTACAATGGAAATGTTCATATTGTATCTGTTTCAGAAACACAACATTCACATATTTTCTATCCAACATAATGTGATTTTTTAAGGTTATTAAATGAATAGGTTCAACTCATTATAATTTAAAATGATTACAGACCGAGAAAAGAATATTAGCTAAATCTTTATAGAGATCAGTATTCTCGCAGGTTATTATTTTGCATCATTATAAATATCGCCTAATTTTACTCAACAATTCATCTTTTAAATTTCTTTATTTTGAAGGTCTGACCAATTCTAGATAAATTTTAATGGGGTATAACTTAATTCACTTGGTATGTTAATTTTCTGATATAGAGAGGCAATATATAAATATGTACCTGATGATTGTAATACAAGTAAGCATAATTAAAATGTTATTCAGAACTTATAATAATCTCTTATTGGGGCATTCTCTGGACAATAAATTACTTTGTATTACCTAACATAACTATAATATTAATACTCTGACACTTTAATACTTAGGCAGACTTAGAAATGAAGTTAGCACTTCATTTTCAACTGAGGAATTAATGTTCATTATTCAGCAACCGTAAGGAATTTTTAAGTGAGAGAATTACATGCTATTATTCATTTTCATTGTCTTATAATAGTACAAAGGATTTATAACTTAAACAATCAAGTCTATTATAGATGAATATACTTTCCACTTCTTACTTCCCTTACTTCACACGCACAAAATACTATCAATTACGTAACTGAATATCCTTTTAATTCCTATTCTTTAGTTAATCTCAGTACTTCCTTAGAGTTCAACAGAACATGCTAATGAAGAGCACATCACTTAGTAATTATCGCAGAAGTTGTCCGATTTAGCACGGCTCTATTATTCCAAGGACTTTGGATAGGCAGTCTCTGTCACAGCAAAGTTAAATCCCTTGCTGTCAAAGTCAACTTCAATACCTTCAACATGGCAAAACTTAACCATTATAACCACCACGGATAGATAGTAACTAAATAAAATGGTCTGGAGAAACTTAGTATGTTAAGTAGACCACAAAATAAATAAACATACATTACAACTAAGCTTTGTTTAATTGAATAAGAGAGAGATAATGGTTATAACTATTTTACTACGTTCGGTAGGCAGGAGATGTCTTTGATTTCTCATTTCATTTTGATATCTAAGCCATCGTAATAACTGTGCTCCATCAGTGCCTGAAATGTAAAACGTCGGAGCCCTTTGTTAAAAATGGGACGAGCTGACGTCAATACATTATATTTTGAGAGCGAATCAGAATTAGGTTTGCCCCCATTTCTGGATGAAAGAAAAGTAGTCGTTTTGTAATAGAATTTTGCCTGGAATATTTAGCCAGCAGCAGAGAATATAAATTTTGTTATCATTTCAAAGAGATAGATCAGTTACTGTGTATACAGGCACAGTGTATACAGGCACAGTGTATACAGGTACAGTGTATACAGGCACAGTGTATACAGGCACAGTGTATACAGGCACAGTGTATACAGGCACAGTGTATACAGGCACAGTGTATACAGGCACAGTGTATACAGGCACAGTGTATACAGGCACAGTGTATACAGGTACAGTGTATACAGGCACAGTGTATACAGGTACAGTGTATACAGGTACAGTGTATACAGGTACAGTGTATACAGGCACAGTGTATACAGGCACAGTGTATACAGGTACAGTGTATACAGGTACAGTGTATACAGGTACAGTGTATACAGGTACAGTGTATACAGGTACAGTGTATACAGGTACAGTGTATACAGGCACAGTGTATACAGGCACAGTGTATACAGGCACAGTGTATACAGGCACAGTGTATACAGGTACAGTGTATACAGGTACAGTGTATACAGGTACAGTGTATACAGGTACAGTGTATACAGGTACAGTGTATACAGGCACAGTGTATACAGGTACAGTGTATACAGGCACAGTGTATACAGGCACAGTGTATACAGGCACAGTGTATACAGGCACAGTGTATACAGGTACAGTGTATACAGGTACAGTGTATACAGGTACAGTGTATACAGGCACAGTGTATACAGGTACAGTGTATACAGGTACAGTGTATACAGGTACAGTGTATACAGGTACAGTGTATACAGGTACAGTGTATACAGGTACAGTGTATACAGGTACAGTGTATACAGGTACAGTGTATACAGGTACAGTGTATACAGGTAAAGTGTATACAGGTACAGTGTATACAGGTACAGTGTATACAGGTACAGTGTATACAGGTACAGTGTATACAGGTACAGTGTATACAGGTACAGTGTATACAGGTACAGTGTATACAGGTACAGTGTATACAGGTACAGTGTATACAGGTACAGTGTATACAGGTAAAGTGTATACAGGTACAGTGTATACAGGTACAGTGTATACAGGTACAGTGTATATAGGTACTGTGTATACAGGTACAGTGAATACAGGCACAGTGTATATAGGTACTGTGTATACAGGTACAGTGAATACAGGTACAGTGTATACAGGCACAGTGTATACAGGTACAGTGTATACAGGTACAGTGTATACAGGTACAGTGTATACAGTTACAGTGACACTAAAACAGTAAGATAGAAATTCACGGTAATATGTCCGGTGAATTATCTTCAAACACTAATTTTCTTGGAAATTTTTTCTTACGTAAACTTATGAGAAGTTGAAGAATTGGATTGATTAATTAATTAATTAATTAGTTCTTCTAATTGTTCTGGGGGTTGAATTTACAGTATACATTAATATGAAAAGTATAACCTTATTTATATGTACTTTGGTATGAATAAATAGTTAGAAAATGAGAAGGCGAAAGAAAAAATTAGGTAAGTTTTTTCAACAGAAATTACAAACACAAAAACTATAAATAAAAAAAAAACACAAACACAATCAAAAAAAACATAAAAAGCAAAAGCAAAATCAAAAAGGTGAATAAAATGAATCACGGTTATTTCTAAATCATTTATTTTATAAAGTATTCTTGTTAAAAGAGTTAGTGATTTTTAAATATAAAATAAACACACAAACCTTAACATTATTTTAAATGTTCAAAAAAGAAAACAATTAATAAACTATATTATTTGGCAACTGAGAATAAAACAAAATAACGTAAAGATCGACATTAGCCTATTCACTATATTCGTATTTAATGTATAAACACTATTTACAAACTATGAGTATTATTTCATTATTCTTACTATGAATTATATACACATACCACGCACTGACTATATACATACAAATATAATCAGGGTAAGTTCTTAATTATCGGTCAGTTCCACATTTTCGGTCATATAAGAAAAAAAGATATAATAATAATTATTTCACTAGGATTGGTTGAGTAAAAACAATAAACCCGGTTTTTTTTCTTACATGACCGAAAATGTGGAACTGACCGATATTTAAGAACTCACCCAAGTAGTACAACAGTGTAAAGACTTAGTTACCGGTCTTTTCTAGTTACCGAACACTGTAGAATGTAGAGGTGGTAAATTAAAATATGGTAAATAATTATTTTGATTGTCACTAGAGCTATGTAGAGAAATAGGTACAAGGGACTTCAGGAAAAAGGAACGCAATAGTTTGGCTTAAAAAATATAAGAATAGCTAATAAAAGTAGACAATTAAAAATGAAATTTGAGTATTAAACATACATTCAATAATTCAGAGCTATTTTTGCTATGTAAATATGTATCTATTTTTTGTAGCTAATTATTTATACATTAAAATACAGCATTGAAATGTTTTTAGTCTAAAATGGTGAGGATCACTTTATTCCCCAAGTAGATCCCTATTCCCCAAGTAGTTCCATATTCCCCAAGTAGATCACGTTATTCCCCAAGTAGATCCCTATTCCCCAAGTAGATCCATATTCCCCAAGTAGATCACGTTATTCCCCAAGTAGATCCCTATTCCCCAAGTAGATCCCTATTCCCCATTCTCTAAGTAAATCTCCCCGTTAGTTAAATACAAATACGATACACAGGGGAAATAGGCCCCAGACTTATTCTCTCACTCTTATACGATAGCGCAGTTACGACAAAATTGAACTGACTTCATTTCTAAACTGAACTGACGTTTTTATTTCATTTTGATTAAGTCATTTGCATGACTTCGAACAATTCGAACGAACCAATTTACTGTAAAAAATTGAATCATACAAATTATGAACATGCAATTTAGAATTAATTCCTATATGAAACAGTACGAAAACCAATTCATATCTTACATGATCTAATAGATCTAACATGACCCCATAGAACTAACATGGCCTTATCCTCTCCATCTTCTTCCAGTAGTCTCTTCAGGAGGCATTGCCTTGCCGCTGACAAGTCCTGCTCATGTGACAGTCTTGTCGTTGGTTCGCTTCTTGAGAGCAAGTTACCAAATTAGCACAAGAAAAACAAGGCAAAAGCATGCAAATGAAAGAAAGCAACTTACCCGTTAGAGAGGAGGGGGCTAAGTTCAGAGTTATTTAACAGTTTCACACTTTTAATAAAATAAAAAAAATGACCTAATTTAACATCATGTATTCAATGATTCAAGTTAAATGATACATGATCGAAAACGTGGAACCGTTCGATAACTCGTAACTTACTCTGCATAGTCGCAAATTCATAGGGATATTTCGTTCGGAGGAAGTTATTGCAAATGACAGTCTATAATGAGTACTAAAACTACGGTGCATTTCATAATAAAATCATGATAAAATGACCATGAAAAAACACACGAAAAATAGTAAAGAACAGTCGATAAAAGAAGTACCGAGACACTATGAGATAATGACAGTTGATATTGATAATGACAGTTGATATTGATAATGACAGTTGATATTGATAATGACAGTTGATATTGATAATGACAGTTGATATTGATAATGACAGTTGATATTGATAATGACAGTTGATATTGATAATGACAGTTGATATTGATAATGACAGTTGATATTGATAATGACAGTTGATATTGATAATGACAGTTGATATGCTTCGCGCCATTTGTCTATTTACACAATCTCGAGAATGTGTTGCGCGTTTTAAACCCCCCCCCCTCATGCTGAGCATGCGTTAATACTTTCCATCTTATTAATTATGAAACTGAAAACTGATGTGTGTTTAGGGGGCGTGTCACTCAACGAACCCCTCTGCCAGGTCATTCAATAATTATGAGGTGTGCAGTGCAACAAACTAGCGGATACAACAAACTACATTACTGTCATTTAAGTAGCGAGTTTCAAAGTAATGGTCATTTATTTCTAATAATCTTCATTGAATTTTAAATTAACCTTCATATATTCATAGATGAATTACGATTACTTTGAAACTTTCAACATGAATGGCCGTTTTGTAGTTTGTTGTATCCGCTAGTTGGTTGCAGCACACTTCATGACTTGTTCATGACCTATGGCAGAGGGTTCGTGGCACGTGCCCCTTTAAACATATATCTTAAAAACGCGCATCGCATTCTCGCGATTGAGCAAATCAGCAAATGGCGCGAAACCGATATATTGATGATGACAGGTGTACTCTCAGTGTCACTATATTTTGTAAGATGGTCATTCTTATCGTAAGTGCGTTTGTGCAGTAGTGGTACTATCACAGGAGACATCCTGTAGTGATAGTACGGAGTGATAGGTGAGAGAGAGAGAGGTGGGGGGGGGGGGATAGGGGCTAAGTAATAATGATACGCTTATTAAGGAGATGCCGAGTAGCGAAAGGTTACTAATTAATGGTGTACCACAGAAATTACCCATTTAATAGCACTATGTATTGGTTAACAATAAACTGCCTGTATGTAATAAAGCTTTTAATTTTGTATTTACATAATACCTGTGCAATGTACACTGTACGGAGTATCAGAAATACCTGTGCAGTGCTACCTGTACTTTTCTGATGTGGAAGAATGAAGTGAAAGGTTTTATTGTTTTCTTTTTCTGGCAAATTGACTGGCATTGACTTTGGTAAAATTGTGACAAAAGAGAAAATTTATCCTGACGCTTTGACGATGAAAATTAAATGAGGGGAAATGCATTGGGATATCGTGGGTGAGGGGAAAAGGATTGGGATATCGTGGGTGAGGGGAAAAGGATTGGGATATCGTGGGTGAGGATAAAAGGATTGGGATATCGTGGGTGAGGGGGAAATGGATTGGGATATCGAGGGTGAGGGGGAAATGGATTGAGGTATCGTTGGTGAGGGGGAAATGGATTGGGATATCGAGGGTGAGGGGGAAATGGATTGGGATATCGAGGGTGAGGGGGAAATGGATTGGGATATCGTGGGTGAGGGGGAAAAGGATTGGGATATAGAGGGTGAGGGGGAAATGGATTGGGATATCAAGGGTGAGGGGCTTCCCAGGGGGGGGGGGGGGAGGAGTTCACCTTCAGACAGCAAATGAAGTTCACCTTCACACATCAAATGAAGTTCACCTTCACACATCAAATGAAGTTCACCTTCAGACATCAAATGAAGTTCACCTTCACACATCAAATGAAGTTCACCTTCACACATCAAATGAAGTTCACCTTCACACATCAAATAAAGTTCACCTTCACACATCAAATGAAGTTCACCATCACACATCAAATGAAGTTCACCTTCAGACAGCAAATGAAGTTCACCTTCACACATCAAATGAAGTTCACCTTGAACTCCCACGGCTCAAAATATTTGGCGGTAATAAATCTAGTGGAAATTTCTCAGCCGATATATTAAAAGTCTGGGAAGAAAGTCTACGGTTTTGGAGCTTTCTTTTCAGCCTTCTATGGTGTTATGGAGGGAGAAAAGCTACTCGGTGTCACGTGAATGAGAGTCTAAGTGTGAAGTAAGTCGGAGGAAGTAGAAAAGATACTCGGTGTTCAGAAAAAAACGTTAAAGAACAAGCAGAAAAGTCTAAGACTGCACTGTGACACTGTATGGTGAAAAGAAAAAATGAGAGTAATGTTAAAGAGTTATGATAAGAGAGTAATGAGTTATAAGAGAGAAATGAGTTACACGAGAGAAATGAGTTACACGAGAGTAATGAGTTACACGAGAGTAATGAGTTACACGAGAGTAATGAGTTACACGAGAGTAATGAGTTACACGAGAGTAATGAGTTACACGAGAGTGATGAGTTACACGAGAGTGATGAGTTACACGAGAGTGATGAGTTACACGAGAGTGATGAGTTACACGAGAGTAATGAGTTACACGAGAGTAATGAGTTACACGAGAGTAATGAGTTACACGAGAGTAATGAGTTACACGAGAAAAATGAGTTACACGAGAGTAATGAGTTACACGAGAGTTATGAGTTACACGAGAGTTATGAGTTACACGAGAGTTATGAGTTACACGAGAGTTATGAGTTACACGAGAGTTATGAGTTATATGAGAGTTATGAGTTATATGAGAGTTATGAGTTATATGAGAGTTATGAGTTATATGAGAGTTATGAGTTATATGAGAGTTATGAGTTATATGAGAGTAATGAGTTATATGAGAGTAATGAGTTATACCATGTATAAAAGTATCGTATTAATAAACTTGAGTTGAATTAATATATGAAGATGTGAATAGAATTAATATATGAAGATGGCATAAATGAGGTTAATATCAGTTAAATTTGCAGTGTTCAGAGCATGTCTAGCACCAACTCCATTCCTAACTGCTGCAACTAACACTAACTAGTAACACACACTATAGTAACACACAGACTATTAACTTACTCCGAGGGTAGTTAGCGAGTGTCTCTTCCTGTCCTGCAGCATCAGTAGCCTCTCCACATCTTCGTCACCCACTGACGATGCCACGTCACCAGACACAACTGACGAGCCTATCGACGAGCTGAGGGAGCCTCCCACCACCCCGGGGGTATTCTTATTACCATTCCCACCGGTGGTACCCCCACTGCCCATACTGGCGGTGGAGATGATACTCCTGTTTAAAGGGCTCTGTCTGGCAGGACTTCCACCGGTGGATTTGTAACCTCCGTGACTGGGGGTATTAGGAGCGCTACTCATTGTCAAACCGGTGGAAGGGGTGGGGGGAGCTGTGGCTCTTTGTGGGGGGTGAGGGTGTGGGTGATGGTGGTGTGTGGGGGTCGTGACGTAGCTGCCCCTACTGGGGGGAAGTGATGTTTCCTCTGCTCCTCCTCCATCGTCTGAAAGAGAAAGAACAAAGTTAGTGACTGTCACAATAATAGAGAAAAGAGATATATACCTATTATTAAAGAAGATAATAGTTTGTAAGTAAAGAGTCACTGAATCACAGTGAGAGTCACTGAATCACAGTGAGAGTCACTGCATCACAGTGAGAGTCACTGAATCACAGTGAGAGTCACTGCATCACAGTGAGAGTCACTGAATCACAGTGAGAGTCACTGCATCACAGTGAGAGTCACTGCATCACAGTGAGAGTCACTGCATCACAGTGAGAGTCACTGAATCACAGTGAGAGTCACTGCATCACAGTGAGAGTCACTGAATCACAGTGAGAGTCACTGCATCACAGTGAGAGTCACTGAATCACAGTGAGAGTCACTGAATCACAGTGAGAGTCACTGCATCACAGTGAGAGTCACTGAATCACAGTGAGAGTCACTGCATCACAGTGAGAGTCACTGAATCACAGTGAGAGTCACTGCATCACAGTGAGAGTCACTGAATCACAGTGAGAGTCACTGCTACAAACAATCACAGTGAGAGTCACTGCTACAAACAATCACAGTGAGAGTCACTGCTACAAACAATCACAGTAACTCTATCAATTGAATTCAAAGTTCTAAAAAATTTCTAACTTTTGTAATTCGCAAAGCATAAACATAAGGAAATAGTAAAGAGACTAGTAAAGGCACTAGTAAAGAGACTAGTAAAGACTGGTTAGAAATATAGTGAATATAAACTGCACACTAATAGAGACAATAGTACTAGTTAGAACTAGTGAGTGGTAACTATAGACACTAGTTCCAGTCACTAGTATATGAGCACCCTCATAATTATGATCTGTCCTCATTATAATTATGAGTCAATAGAGTATATTGATCAGCGGGCAGATACTCAGATTAATCAGCAGCATTGATTATAAACTGATTAGCTAGTATCATTTATTGGTAATTATTATTGATGCCTTAGAGTGATGGACTTTTAATTGATAATAAATATTTATCACATTAGTAATGAAATAATAATTAAAGTTTAGGTTTAACCTCTGTTTTACATATCGTGAGAGTCGCAAGGAAATACAAGGGACTTCAAAGAAGAAGTTAAATGGGTGAGTGGGTAAGTGAACAATACAGTAGCCCCAAGGGTTAAACCTTCATTGGAAGCTGGGATGTATGGAGGAATGTTTAAAAGTTCAAAGTAATTCATAATTACTGAAATAGTATGAATATCTGAAGTAAAATAGTGAAATCAGGATAAAAATGGGAAAAAACACAGTTTGAAATTAATCAATACGTTAATTAAAAAAAACAATAGGTTATTGTTAAATAAAGAAACGCATCGAAATAATAAAATGTATACACTTAAAATATTTTCATGATTTTTTTACTAATAAGCCATTGCAATTCACATACTGTATTTAATTCACAGCTGGTAAATGACTCTTTACCCTATGACTCTGTTAGTAACAGACCAATAAAAGGATTAAGCCTCATTTTGCAGAGTATTAATTATCCAATGCACTTCACAACGGTGACCTCTCATAGAATATGCTATGTGAAATAGGCCTATACCTATTTACTTCAGTGCAGCCTGTCCACGATGTGAGTTGTAGGGTAAGTTACGAATTATAGGTCGGTTTCACATCTTCGGTCATATAAGAAAAAACTGTATAAATTACCTATTTATTGGTATCAATGTAACATGCAGGTATCATGGATACCAATTAAAATAAAAAAATATTATATCGTTATTCTTATAGACCGAAGATGTGAAACTGACCGATAATTCGTAACTTACCCTACATGCGTATGTTCTACAGCACATAAATGTGCATTAAAAGATGATATTTATTAACGATAATCATAATTTGAAAGCAAATTGAAGAGATTCACATTATGCATTTAACTTACAAAAAACCGTCCATACGAACTGCAAAATTCCTATAAGGAAGGAAGTGCATATTAGATTGTATTTTACAGTGCATTTGGTAAGCTTTTTAAAATTATTATAATACGGTTAGAAAGAATATATATAGTTGTTACTGTGAATTTATATTAGCTATGAATTATTTGAGGTAAATTAGTAATAATAGTGACGACATAACTTGAAATGTATTTGTAAATTACACTAAAAATACATCTTTAATTTTAACGAAAAAAAAAAGATTTACATTTTATAAAATGAAGCCAATTTGTGTTAAAATTAAAGGTGTCCACAGAGTAAGAAAATGTTTAAAAGCTTCCAACCGACCTGTAATCTTTGGAAAATTAGAGAAACCCCTTATTATTAGGAGAAAACCCCTTATTATTAGGAGAAAACCCCTTATTATTAGGAGAAAACCCCTTATTATTAGAAGAAAACCCCTTATTATTAGGAGAAAACCCCTTATTATTAGGAGAAAACCCCTTATTATTAGGAGAAAACCCCTTATTATTAGAAGAAAACCCCTTATTATTAGGAGAAAACCCCTTATTATTAGGAGAAAACCCCTTATTATTAGGAGAAAACCCCTTATTATTAGAAGAAAACCCCTTATTATTAGGAGAAAACCCCTTATTATTAGGAGAAAACCCCTTATTATTAGGAGAAAACCCCTTATTATTAGGAGAAAACCCCTTATTATTAGAAGAAAACCCCTTATTATTAGGAGAAAACCCCTTATTATTAGGAGAAAACCCCTTATTATTAGGAGAAAACCCCTTATTATTAGGAGAAAACCCCTTATTATTAGAAGAAAACCCCTTATTATTAGGAGAAAACCCCTTATTATTAGGAGAAAACCCCTTATTATTAGAAGAAAACCCCTTATTATTAGGAGAAAACCCCTTATTATTAGGAGAAAACCCCTTATTATTAGGAGAAAACCCCTTATTATTAGGAGAAAACCCCTTATTATTAGGAGAAAACCCCTTATTATTAGAAGAAAACCCCTTATTATTAGGAGAAAACCCCTCATTATTAGGAGAAAACCCCTCATTATTAGGAGAAAACCCCTTATTATTAGGAGAAAACCCCTTATTATTAGGAGAAAACCCCTTATTATTAGGAGAAACCCCTTATTATTAGGAGAAACCCCTTATTATTAGGAGAAAACCCCTTATTATTAGGAGAAAACCCCTTATTATTAGAAGAAAACCCCTTATTATTAGAAGAAAACCCCTTATTATTAGAAGAAAACCCCTTATTATTAGGAGAAAACCCCTTATTATTAAGAGAAAACCCCTTATTATTAAGAGAAAACCCCTTATTATTAGGAGAAAACCCCTTCTTATTAGAAGAAAACCCCTTATTATTAGGAGAAAACCCCTTATTATTAGGAGAAAACCCCTTATTATTAGGAGAAAACCCCTTATTATTAGGAGAAAACCCCTTATTATTAGGAGAAAACCCCTTATTATTAGGAGAAAACCCCTTATTATTAGGAGAAAACCCCTTATTATTAGGAGAAAAATAGGCCATTTTATACTGGAAATAAACCAAAGAAAATGAAATAATTTTTTAAAGTTTTTTTTTCTCTGAATACATAGCTTGAAAAGTTACTCATTAATATTAATTTAAACCGTTCAAACCACCAAGTAATAACTAATAATATATCATTATAGTAATCAGTAATCTATCTATAATTATCGGACACTAAATCATATCATTATTATATCAAAACACGCATAGCAATGCATTGAACTGACGATAACTAACTATGTTTCAGACTGCAAATTTAGTATAGGAAGAGGGTGAGTTCCGACTTATTGAACAGTTACACTTTTTGGGAAATGGGTCAAAGCTACTCCGTGAATGCAGTCACTTACCAAGGAATGTGACGAAACGGGACACAAGCACTGGTTGCTGCACTCACGGATGGAAGAGGAAAATGAAGAGTTGATAGTAAATGAAGCATAAGACTCTACCTAACAAAAAATCTAAGAGGAAAATGAAGAGGTGATAGTTAAAGATGCCTACGAGTCTACCTAACACAAAATCTAAGACCTCGTAGTTGAAGAGCATAACCCTAGCGCTATCCTCTAAAACTGCAAGTAGCGTTAAAAAAACATGTAAAAAATTAAATGAAAAAAGCTATCCAAATTACAACATTTTTCTTCCACCAGTTCACAGTATTTGTACAGAGCATTCAAAGGTTTATACAGTACAGTTCTTATCATTCATCTAAATTAGAGATATATATAATTAGTACAATGTTCAGAAGTAGGTAACTAGTGAGTGTAATCACCAGCAAGTGGCACAGTTTATATCTTATAATCAATAACGAACCTGAATAAAATATTAAAGACATAAAAAAGAGAACACTTTGATATTAGACGCTACTTGTAACGTTATTTAACGCTACTTGCAACGTTAAATAACGCTACTTGCAACGTTAAATAACGCTACTTGTAACGTTAAATAACGCTACTTGTAACGTTAAATAACGCTACTTGTAACGTTAAATAATGCTACTTGTAACGTTGAATAACGCAACTTGTAACGTTGAATAACGCAACTTGTAACGTTGAATAACGCTGCTTGTAACGTTAAATAACGCTACTTGTAACGTTAAATAACGCTGCTTGTAACGTGAAATAACGCTACTTGTAACGTTAAATAACGCTACTTGTAACGTTAAATAACGCTACTTGTAACGTTAAATAACGCTACTTGTAACGTTAAATAACGCTACTTGTAACGTTAAATAACGCTACTTGTAACGTTAAATAACGCTACTTGCAACGTTAAATAACGCTACTTGTAACGTTAAATAATGCTACTTGTAACGTTGAATAACGCAACTTGTAACGTTGAATAACGCAACTTGTAACGTTGAATAACGCAACTTGTAACGTTGAATAACGCAACATGTAACGTTAAATAACGCTACTTGTAACATCAGAGTGATAACGCTACTTGTAACATCAGAGTGATAACGCTACTTGTAACATCAGAGTGATAACGCTACTTGTAACATTAGAGTGATAACGCTACTTGTAACATCAGAATGATAACGCTACTTGTAACATCAGAGTGATAACGCTACTTGTAACATCAGAGTGATAACGCTACTTGTAACATCAGAGTGATAACGCTACTTGTAACATCAGAGTGATAACGCTACTTGTAACATCAGAGTGATAACGCTACTTGTAACATCAGAGTGATAACGCTACTTGTAACATCAGAGTGATAACGCTACTTGTAACATCAGAGTGATAACGCTACTTGTAACATCAGAGTGATAACGCTTTACGTCATCTTCAGTAGAGTTTCAAAAGCAATGTAAAAAATAAATAAATTCACCACCGTGTTATAACACAATCTAAGCAATAAGATAAATTTCCAAACAGTCGCTATCACGTTCTGCGTTGATAAAGGTACACACTGTGAAAGATAGAGTATTTACTTAAGCATGAGGGTGCATTATGAACAGCTCTCCCCATTTCAATTATTCACCACTCAATCAGCACTGAGAAAAATCTGAACAGTGGAGCACAAATTTGAATGTTAAGGGCCGTACACACGTAGGGTTTTCTAAGTCTTTCCACCAGACTTATTGCTGAGCTCCTCCTACATTTTCCACGAGAATATAAGAAAAAACGATATAATTGTTAACTATTTTAATTGAAATAAATAAGAATTATATCGTTTTTTCTTATATTCTTGTGGAATGAGTAGGAGGAGCTTAGCAAAAAGTCAGGTGGAAAGACTTAAAATTTCAACTACCTACCAATAATAATTTATGAGATACAAATGTTTGAAAAGTAAATAGCAGTCAAATTGACTGGTTGGTAGTTCCAGACTTAAAGGTAGAAATATATATATAAGTTTGCTGAAGTTACTAAGATTTCCCAATACATCATTGTGTTGTTCCTAATGATTACACGATAAGAAATGTAAGAACAACAATAATAAATCAGAGTTTGAGCCTTATGGAAAGTACACATAAAACATACTTATAATTCGCAGGTAAACTTACTCTCGACCATTAAAAGCGATAGAATTTAATGCTCTTATAACCGAAACAGATGGACCGTTAAAAAACGATACAGAAATCAATTAAAACATTAATTAATTACAATAGACCTAACTTGATGAAAAATTTAGTTAACTACTTCCTGGTATTTGGTCATAGAGATGCACTTTTGCAACAATGAATGCAGTCCAAATAAGCAGCTTACAACAATTCGCTACATTTCTTTAAATACTAATCACGAGGGAACGAAAACTAATAACAATTCAGCTGATAATTAGGGATGTTTAGAGAATAATGTTCATAACATGTAAAGTTAAGCACACAATTAAATAATGGCAAAGTATATAGGATAATAAACGAATTGTCGATCAGTTTCACATCGTCGGTCATATAAGAAAAAACGATATAATAATAATTATTCCATTTTTATTATTATATCGTATTTTTTATATGATCGAAGATGTGAAACTGACCGATAATTCGTAATTTAGCCTACTGGTATAGCAAAGATAAAGATGAATCACTGCACAGTGAAATACTTTAGCCACCGTCATACCAAGGCCGTACCACTGAAATTCCTGTTCCCTAATCGTGACGTAGGTACTCTAGAAATACCCACTGAAGTAGCTAGTTACTAGTCTTTCACGCTACTATGGATAGAGCAATAATATCTTGAACAAGGAAGCAGGCAAGCGACAGCCAGACATATCAGGGGAAATAAAATGCGTCTAAAGCACCACCCAGTGAGCCAAAAAGAAAAGGAAGCAAGATGCTTGAGACTGCGCCACATTTCTTGTCTTTCATCACCGCAAATGACGCTAATTTGAAGACTGAGAGGCGGGCAAAAGTGCCACAGAGAAACTCCAGACAACTTAGGAGTAATGAGTGTCAGCACACAAACACTACATTTTTACGGATTCGACCACTTTCATTCGGACTAAGTTAAAGATATAAAATAGTCAGCATGATGAATGATGCAGCTGGTAAATTATTTTATAGGAATAGATTATTAAACAGTTTCGAATATAAAAAATGCTAAAGAACAATCAGACCTCACCTGTCGAGCACTCATTAGTGAAGTGGGTCCAATTTTTAGAAGAGGAGTGGTTCTCTTCAGTCTGTTTTGCTTCTTTTTCCTCCAGACTGTCACTACCCAATATCGAGGAGCTTTTCTTTGTCGGCGACTGATCGGCGAGTGTCATTTCCACATTCCTATCGCTGCGGGGTGCATTCTTGGTTTCTATTGCTTCGGCAGAGTGCGAAACAAGTTCATCAAACTCTTGGCTCTCTTCTCCTTCTTCTTCCCTCTCTTCAGTTTTCTCAGAATGTTTCAAATCCAAACTGGGAATGACAGGACGCTGCTTGACTTCATATGGAATTCCCGCCCCCGCATCAGAACCTACATTACTTTTAGCAGACTTTGATGGACTAGATTTCCTTTTATTTGCAGTTTTCCTGCTCCCTCCTTTGAATTTGTTTCGTAAATCATGAGGCTTGCCTTTGAGATCAAACAGACACACTGATTTGTTTTTGGTGCTTTTCTGACCGCCTTTCATCTTGTGGTCAGAAGAGCCTTTCTCTTTCTTAGATTTTGGTTTTCTAAAGATACCTTTAAGTCCGAAAGGAGTGTTTTTCTTGGCACTGCAATCCTCGTCATCAACCAAAGCAGTTTCTTCTGGACTGGTGACCCGACTGCTCACCCCGCTACTCGAGTCTACTGCAGACCTCTGGTAGACATCATCATCACTAAGGAGGTCGTAATTATCAAACTTGTCATGTCGTGCTCGGCATCTCTCGCGCAAAGACTTTCTGCCGTAGCCTCTCTTGTACACGATATGATTACTCTTCCTCTCCTCATTATCTTCACAGTCCTCTTCATCATCATTGGTGTAAGCGTCTGACTCACTGTCAGAGTCAGGAGTCCTGGCCCGAGTCACTTTGATAACCGGGACTTGGGATCCACGACGGGACAAGGGCAAGGGCACGGGTTTCTCGAAGCAGAAAGGGCAGCACCAGCGCAATAAGGGCCACTTATCACCAATGGAGGTGGAGTGCGCCAAACTAGCCGAAAAAGTACGGTAAGATTTACTATCTTCAGCATTGAGATTCATTGTAGAGTTCGATAATATCAGTAATTCATATTAACACTATTCGTATGAAGTTTAAAATATATTTCAGTAGTTCACATGAAGTTCAGAACATCTTTCAGTATTTCAGAACATCCTTCACTAAGCATCTACACAATCTGAGTAAAATACTAACACCGAAAAGATGAAATTTAAATTACAACCCCAGATGCATATTCGAATACTAATTACTTAATAAACGAGTTTTAAAAAACAATGCGCTACTCACAGTATATTCTAAAGAATATGTAATATACTTAACTATTTAATTATTGATGCTTACTTTGACTGAATTGAATAGTCGATGAAATTATTCAGGAATAATAGAAACTTAGATGAAAAAACATAAGAAAGTTTGATGTTTTTATTATTAATGTGAAAATATTAAATTTCATTATGAGGTGACAACACGTAGCAGTACATAAAATAAAAGCTCTAAGTCAGTTCTACGCATAAGTTAATGGTATCTTATGTGGCCCCATTTACCCAGGCAATTAACCCGAATTCGAGACAAGAAGTGCGTTACCATAGCAACATCCCCAGTGTGTGTCATCTTAGAGCATTATATCCCAACTACAGTATTTATAACATTGTATTGAAACTAGATAATTTTAACAGTATATAGTAACTACAGCCTTTTTAGTTAGGAGGCAGTGAGGGAAGTAAACCATGACAGTGACTGACAGGGAAGTGGTCACTGTGATGAAAAATGCACACTGTGACGCACTGCTGTCAACTCTGACGCAATGACCACACAATGAGTGAGCTACTGACGCAGTGACCTCACAGTGAGTGAGCTACTGACGCAGTGACCTCACAGTGAGTGAGCTACTGACGCAGTGACCTCACAGTAAGTGAGCTACTGACGCAGTGACCTCACAGTAAGTGAGCTACTGACGCAGTGACCTCACAGTAAGTGAGCTACTGACGCAATGCAGTGTCCAGTGTAAGTTCTTTAATTCACAGCAAGTACCATCTCTAACATTAGTTACAGTAGAAATATATACATTGCAGTATAGTATAAGTATTTACAGTATATTTATATACATTTCATAATGAAGGTAGTGCCATAACTTAGTTTTCTTTAAATATTTAATATCATAGAGATTATACGATTAGCATTTTAATAACTATGTGAAGAATCAGATAATACCAACAGTGGTTCTATTCCTTCACCAATTACTCCCATTGCAAAGTTTATTGGCTATAAACACAGTATAAAATACTCGTAACTATTGACCAACTAATAGCAGTAACTAAAGAAAACATTAAACGAAATGCTATCGAAATTATTCTTAGGCAATGTGGTATTAATGGGTAATTAGTAAATAAGCATAGGCCGCTAAAGTCGCTATTGGAGTCGCTACAGTTTCCTTTAAAACTGGAATAATCCTCTAAAATTGTCACTGTCCTTTAAAACTGGAATAATACTCTAAAATTGGCACTGTCCTCTAAAACTGGAATAATCCTCTAAAATTGGCACTGTCCTCTAAAACTGGAATAATCCTCTAAAATTGGCACTGTCCTTTAAAACTGGAATAATCCTCTAAAATTGGCACTGTCCTTTAAAACTGGAATAATCCTCTAAAATTGGCACTGTCCTCTAAAACTGGAATAATCCTCTAAAATTGGCACTGTCCTTTAAAACTGGAATAATCCTCTAAAATTGGCACTGTCCTTTAAAACTGGAATAATCCTCTAAAATTGGCACTGTCCTCTAAAACTGGAATAATCCTCTAAAATTGGCACTGTCCTCTAAAACTGGAACAATCCTCTAAAATTGGCAGTGTCCTTCAAAACTGGAATAATCCTCTAAAGTCGGCACTGTCCTCTAAAACTGGAATAATCCTCTAATATCGGCATGGCTCTCAAAATCAGATAAGCTTTACAAATCGGTTATGGCACCCATATATCGGTTATGACACCCATACATATATCGGTTATGACACCCAATATCGGTTATGACACACACATATCGGTAATGACACCCATATATCGGTAATGACACACATATATCGGTTATGGCACACATATATCGGTTATGGCACACATATATCGGTTATGGAACACATATAACGGTTATGGCACACATATATCGGTTATGGTACACATATATCGGTTATGGCACACATATATCGGTAATGAAACACATATATCGGTTATGGCACACATATATCGGTTATGGCACACATATATCGGTTATGGCACACATATATCGGTTATGGCACACATATATCGGTTATGACACCAATATGTCGGTAATGACACCAATATATCGGTTATGACTCGCACATATCGGTTATGACACACATATATCGGTTATGACACACATATATATCGGTTATGGCCCACATATATCGGTTATGGCACACATATATCGGTTATGACTCGCACATATCGGTTATGACACACATATATCGGTTATGACACACATATATCGGTAATGGCACCCATATATCGGTTATGGCACACATATATCGGTAATGGCACACATATATCGGTAATGGCACACACATATATCGGTTATGACACCCATATATCAGTTATGGCACCCATATATCGGTTATAACACCCATATATCGGTTATGACACCCATATATCGGTTATGACACCCATATATCGGTTATGGCACACATATATCGGTTATGACACCCATATATCGGTTATGGCACACATATATCGGTTATGGCACACATATATCGGTTATGGCACACATATATCGGTTATGGCACACATATATCGGTTATGGCACACATATATCGGTTATGGCACACATATATCGGTTATGGCACACATATATCGGTAATGGCACACATATATCGGTAATGGCACACATATATCAGTAATGGCACACATATATCAGTAATGGCACACATATATCGGTAATGGCACACATATATCGGTAATGACACACATATATCGGTAATGGCACACATATATCGGTAATGGCACACATATATCGGTAATGGCACACATATATCGGTAATGGCACACATATATCGATAATGGCACACATATATCGATAATGGCACACATATATCGGTAATGACACACATATATCGGTAATGGCACCCATATATCGGTAATGGCACCCATATATCGGTTATGGCACCCATATATCGGTAATGACACACATATATCGGTAATGACACACATATATCGGTAATGGCACACATATATCGGTAATGGCACACATATATCGGTAATGGCACACATATATCGGTTATGGCACACATATATCGGTAATGGCACACATATATCGGTAATGGCACACATATATCAGTAATGGCACACATATATCGGCAATGGCACACATATATCGGTAATGGCACACATATATCGGTAATGGCACACATATATCGGTAATGGCACACATATATCGGTAATGGCACTCATATATCGGTAATGGCACACATATATCGGTAATGGCACACATATATCAGTAATGGCACACATATATCAGTAATGGCACACATATATCGGTAATGGCACACATATATCGGTAATGGCACACATATATCGGTAATGGCACACATATATCGGTAATGGCACACATATATCGGTAATGGCACACATATATCGGTAATGGCACACATATATCGGTAATGACACACATATATCGGTAATGGCACACATATATCGGTAATGGCACACATATATCGGTAATGGCACACATATATCGGTAATGGCACACATATATCGGTAATGGCACACATCAATCAGTTTTATTATCCATCAAATCGACGTATCCAATTCTAATTAATAATGTGACAGTTGTATTAATATTACTTTAAATATTTAATAATTTCCTAAATATTGAAGGATTCTCTAAAAAGTAAAAAAATAAAAAGTCTCTTATTTAATAATTTTCTAATTATTTAATCGATTTCTAATAATTTATTAGTTTTATAAATATTCAATAAATTATTTAATATTAAATACTTTCTTGTAATACTTAGTAATTTTGAGATGTTAATTATTTTTTAAATGTTTCGTATTTTTCTAAGTATTTGAGACAGTAGGCATCACATTATATTAATTCACAATTGTTTAGCAAGCCAAACTGTACTAGTACGTGACTATACTCATTACTTTATGCTATTTTTACGCTATTAATTAATATGTTAAACGACAGATAATAAATGACTAAAATTAAAACTAACTAATCCAAAAACTCATTTCTTTGCATCTGGGGTTTAAAAAATTACATTTAAAAACTTTCCATTATATTATTCCTCCCAAAGAGGATTATATCCCAAAAGCAATAAGAGCGATGACAATTTTCACGCCCTGTTATAAACTAATGGCAATAATAAGGAAAGTTACGGTGGTTTAGAAGTTAGGCGTAAAGTTCACAGGTGAGGGCAGTGAGAGCGACACTCACAACCTCCCGTCACGAAGGTACCAATGCAACTGAGACGAAGACCATACGCTATTTGGGCATTGAGCGTTTATAGCGTTTTGAATGGATGTTATATGGTAATAGCATTAAAAGAGCATTGAATAGAAAGAAGACACTTGAGACCTTCAGAGAAGCATATTATTGCAGCTAATTACAGCTATAATCTACGGGTAATAAACTTAAAATATGGTGTAGTTACAGAATATTAAAATTGAAAAATATATAAAACGGTAAATATTTTTAATACGCAATACAAGGTAACACAATACAAAGCAACACAAAACAAGGTAACACAATACAAGGCAACGCAACACAATACAAGGCAAATAACACAATAACCGTCATCATTATTTAGCAAATCACACAATTCTCATATCGGATTCAGATACCTACTTCACCTGTACATTAGTGTGCAAAATAACAAAATAGGTGCATCTAAAGCAGTGGTTTTAAAGGTCCCCTCCACTCTACTTTTTTATTTCTTTAAATTCATTAGAACTAAGGTTACTGATTAAAAAACTGACAACCATTTCAAATTTAGTTCTATAGTTTTATCATAATATGTAATTTAAGATTTGTTTCCGTTCTTTCTACTACCCCTCTGAATTTCAAGCAAAGAAAAAGCCCGCTTGTGCGATAGGCTACTAGATCCGACAAATTCAAAACAATGACAAAGCCGATTTCAACATAATGGATCCGTATAAAGAATCTAAGTACCTAATTAAGTATTTCTTACTAATAGTTTCCATATAGCATAACATTTTTCCTATCTAGAGAACAGTTCATTTTAAAACACTGTATTTTAATAGGTATGTACTATGTATATACGAACGAACATACCTACTCAATTATGCGGGCTTTTTCTTCTAATGAATCTCAGAATGAAAAAAAGCGAAATGTGAATATTTCTTATATAATTAATTGTGAACAGAATACTTGATCGATTTAAATTCTGCTTACTGTTATATGTTATATAACCTTAGCTCTACAAATTTAAAGCAATTCCAGATTTATTTTAATTTAGAGTGGAGAAGACCATTAAAGAATTATTCTCGCACACCCCTTGCTTTTCTCAGGCACCCCCTGATCATTGTACAGCATTGAAATAGATGGAAAAGCTACAATTAGAATTTATTTGGTTACTAAGAAAGAACTATTGAAGAATGAATGTTTTATTAACATTCTGCATGACATTAACAGCGAGAATCGAATTTATGATCAACATATAATACAGCCATACCAGACACCCCCTATAAATATTCCAGGACCCCAAAGGGGGGTGCCGTACACCCCCTTTTAAGAACCACAGATCTAGAGTATTTATTATTCCAGAGTATCTTAAAGCATCCAAATAGAGGAAAGAAAGACCCAGTAAACTTTTGAACTGACGGAGAAAGTTAAACGGAAGTTAAGTTTAGTTTGTAAAGCAGATTCTCTCTAAAGATTAGTTAGAAGCTAAAAATGAGAGGAGATGCTGCTAAAGGTGCTAGAACTGAGAGGAGATGCTGCTAAAGGTGCTAGAACTGAGAGGAGATGCTGCTTAAGGTGCTAGAACTGAGAGGAGATGCTGCTAAAGGTGCTAGAACTGAGAGGAGATGCTGCTAAAGGTGCTAGAACTGAGAGGAGATGCTGCTAAAGGTGCTAGAACTGAGAGGAGATGCTGCTAAAGGTGCTAGAACTGAGAGGAGATGCTGCTAAAGGTGGTAGAACTGAGAGGAGATGCTGCTAAAGGTGCTAGAACTGAGAGGAGATGATGCTAAAGGTGCTAGAACTGAGAGGAGATGCTGCTAAAGGTGCTAGAACTGAGAGGAGATGCTGCTAAAGGTGGTAGAACTGAGAGGAGATGCTGCTAAAGGTGCTAGAACTGAGAGGAGATGCTGCAAAAGGTGCTAGAACTGAGAGGAGATTCTGCTAAAGGTGCTAGAACTGAGAGGAGATGCTGCTAAAGGTGCTAGAACTGAGAGGAGATGCTGCTAAAGGTGCTAGAACTGAGAGGAGATGCTGCTTAAGGTGCTAGAACTGAGAGGAGATGCTGCTTAAGGTGCTAGAACTGAGAGGAGATGCTGCTAAAGGTGCTAGAACTGAGAGGAGATGCTGCTAAAGGTGCTAGAACTGAGAGGAGATGCTGCTAAAGGTGCTAGAACTGAGAGGAGATGCTGCTAAAGGTGCTAGAACTGAGAGGAGATGCTGCTAAAGGTGCTAGAACTGAGAGGAGATGCTGCTAAAGGTGGTAGAACTGAGAGGAGATGCTGCTAAAGGTGCTAGAACTGAGAGGAGATGCTGCTAAAGGTGGTAGAACTGAGAGGAGATGCTGCTAAAGGTGCTAGAACTGAGAGGAGATGCTGCTAAAGGTGCTAGAACTGAGAGGAGATGCTGCTAAAGGTGCTAGAACTGAGAGGAGATGCTGCTAAAGGTGCTAGAACTGAGAGGAGATGCTGCTAAAGGTGCTAGAACTGAGAGGAGATGCTGCTTAAGGTGCTAGAACTGAGAGGAGATGCTGCTAAAGGTGCTAGAACTGAGAGGAGATGCTGCTAAAGGTGCTAGAACTGAGAGGAGATGCTGCTAAAGGTGCTAGAACTGAGAGGAGATGCTGCTAAAGGTGCTAGAACTGAGAGGAGATGCTGCTAAAGGTGCTAGAACTGAGAGGAGATGCTGCTAAAGGTGGTAGAACTGAGAGGAGATGCTGCTAAAGGTGCTAGAACTGAGAGGAGATGCTGCTAAAGGTGCTAGAACTGAGAGGAGATGCTGCTAATGGTGCTAGAACTGAGAGGAGATGCTGCTAAAAATGCTAGAACTGAGAGGAGATGCTGCTAAAGGTGCTAGAACTGAGAGGTGATGCTGCTAAAGGTGCTAGAACTGAGAGGAGATGCTGCTAAAGGTGCTAGAACTGAGAGGAGATGCTGCTTAAGGTGCTAGAACTGAGAGGAGATGCTGCTAAAGGTGCTAGAACTGAGAGGAGATGCTGCTAAAGGTGCTAGAACTGAGAGGAGATGATGCTAAAGGTGCTAGAACTGAGAGGAGATGCTGCTAAAGGTGCTAGAACTGAGAGGAGATGCTGCTAAAGGTGCTAGAACTGAGAGGAGATGCTGCTAAAGGTGCTAGAACTGAGAGGAGATGCTGCTAAAGGTGCTAGAACTGAGAGGAGATGATGCTAAAGGTGCTAGAACTGAGAGGAGATGCTGCTAAAGGTGCTAGAACTGAGAGGAGATGCTGCTAAAGGTGCTAGAACTGAGAGGAGATGCTGCTAAAGGTGCTAGAACTGAGAGGAGATGATGCTAAAGGTGCTAGAACTGAGAGGAGATGATGCTAAAGGTGCTAGAACTGAGAGGAGATGCTGCTAAAGGTGCTAGAACTGAGAGGAGATGATGCTAAAGGTGCTAGAACTGAGAGGAGATGCTGCTAAAGGTGCTAGAACTGAGAGGAGATGCTGCTAAAGGTGCTAGAACTGAGAGGAGATGATGCTAAAGGTGCTAGAACTGAGAGGAGATGCTGCTAAAGGTGCTAGAACTGAGAGGAGATGCTGCTAAAGGTGCTAGAACTGAGAGGAGATGCTGCTAAAGGTGCTAGAACTGAGAGGAGATGATGCTAAAGGTGCTAGAACTGAGAGGAGATGCTGCTAAAGGTGCTAGAACTGAGAGGAGATGCTGCTAAAGGTGCTAGAACTGAGAGGAGATGCTGCTAAAGGTGCTAGAACTGAGAGGAGATGCTGCTAAAGGTGCTAGAACTGAGAGGAGATGATGCTAAAGGTGCTAGAACTGAGAGATGCTGCTAAAGGTGCTAGAACTGAGAGGAGATGATGCTAAAGGTGCTAGAACTGAGAGGAGATGCTGCTAAAGGTGCTAGAACTGAGAGGAGATGCTGCTAAAGGTGCTAGAACTGAGAGGAGATGCTGCTAAAGGTGCTAGAACTGAGAGGAGATGATGCTAAAGGTGCTAGAACTGAGAGATGCTGCTAAAGGTGCTAGAACTGAGAGGAGATGATGCTAAAGGTGCTAGAACTGAGAGATGCTGCTAAAGGTGCTAGAACTGAGAGATGCTGCTAAAGGTGCTAGAACTGAGAGGAGATGCTGCTAAAGGTGCTAGAACTGAGAGGAGATGATGCTAAAGGTGCTAGAACTGAGAGGAGATGCTGCTTAAGGTGCTAGAACTGAGAGGAGATGATGCTAAAGGTGCTAGAACTGAGAGGAGATGCTGCTAAAGGTGCTAGAACTGAGAGGAGACGATTTGACTGCATCTAAATTTATTAACTCCTCATTCTCATTTTCTCTCGATCTATAAAAATAATTCATTACTATAAATTACAAATACAAAATGTAAATAAGAATAGTAGGAAAGACAAGGAAAATAACTATTGGATACATCATTAAATATTATATACAGGTATTAAGAACTTTCAAGTACATTCATTTTCTTATTCTACTAGGCAGAACATCCGTGAAGTGGCAAAACAAAAAGATTTTCCAGCCCATGCAAACAATGACTGTAGAGTAAAGAAATTCTATTGAAGTGAAATTTTCTGCAACATTGGTGAAAAGTTGCACTTAAAGTTCTGAGCAAAATAATGGCAATTAATTCCGTATAAAAATGCTGAGCCTGATGAGGTATTTTGCAGCATAAATAATGAATTTAAATTGGCAAGTTAGTTATGGTGGGTGTGCGGACAACTGCCATAGTGGACAACTGCCATAGTGGACAACTGCCATGCAATATATTATAATTTTATTTTGGGTGAATTGTAATGCACTTGTAAAATTAACCTTTCATGGAATTAATTTGATGTGAAGAATATTATTATCTTAACCTAAAAATTAAGTATAATATTAATCGTATAGTCTGAAATTGTGCATGAAGAAGTATAAAAATTAATATTGACGGTAGATTCAGAATTTAAAGTTGAAGTATACTAAATTCTTTTTTTCCCCACCGATAAGAAACATGTCTTATAAATTTTTGAAAAGTGTCAAAATATGAGAATAATTATTACTGAAATATGTTTTATTGAATTTGTTATTATACTAATAAAAAATCAACATTTTAGTCAACTCATATATGCCCAGTGTTGTGTGAAAGCAACTCTAAAATAGTGTAACAAGATGCAAAACCACACTCACTGAAAATTTTAACCTGTAAAGCTTATCTTTGTACTATTCTTTGTATTCGGAAATGTTTAAAAAAAAGTTTTGTATCTATAGATTTCAATCAGTTTGTCAATCATTTGATTATTTAAGGCGTAAAATGTGAAAGAAAATGATTGTAACAAAGAAAGAAATTTAGTATTATTTCAATATTAATTTCAATGCTTCTTCATTCACAATATCTTACTATACAACTAACATTTTTATACTAAAATTTTAGGTTAAAATATACTTCACATCAAATTAATTCCAAGAAATGTTAGGTATACAAGTGCTTTACAATTCACCCAAAATAAAATTATAATATATTGCATGGAAGTTGTCCGCATGGAAGTTGTCCGCATGGCAGTTGTCCGAATGGCAGTTGTCCGAATGGCAGTTGTCCGCATGGCAATTGTCCGCATGGCAATTGTCCGCATGGCAATTGTCCGCATGGCAGTTGTCCGCATGGCAGTTGTCCGCATGGCAGTTGTCCACTATGGCAGTTGTCCACTATGGCAGTTGTCCACTATGGCAGTTGTCCACTATGGCAGTTGTCCGCAAGGGCAGTTGTCCACTATGGCAGTTGTCCACTATGGCAGTTGTCCACTATGGCAGTTGTCCACTATGGCAGTTGTCCACTATGGCAGTTGTCCACTATGGCAGTTGTCCACTATGGCAGTTGTCCACTATGGCAGTTGTCCGCATGGCAGTTGTCCGCATGGCAGTTGTCCGCAAGGGCAGTTGTCCGCAAGGGCAGTTGTCCACTATGGCAGTTGTCCACTATGGCAGTTGTCCACTATGGCAGTTGTCCACTATGGCAGTTGTCCACTATGGCAGTTGTCCACTATGGCAGTTGTCCGCATGGCAGTTGTCCGCATGGCAGTTGTCCGCATGGCAGTTATCCGCAAGGGCAGTTGTCCGCATGGCAGTTGTCCGCATGGCAGTTGTCCGCATGGCAGTTGTCCGCATGGCAGTTGTCCGCATGGCAGTTATCCGCAAGGGCAGTTGTCCACTATGGCAGTTGTCCGCATGGCAGTTGTCCGCACGGCAGTTGTCCGCATGGCAGTTGTCCGCATGGCAGTTGCCCCAGAGCCGTTATACTGTATACGTGTTAAAGTGTCGCTGTTATTTGTTTGTGTATGTCATTATCAGATTAATTAAACACAGTTATATAATCTGAGCAAGAAGATCGTCTTGTAATGTGATATTTAATTAATATTGATATTAATGTGTTTATTTCTAATGTGAAACTGTAGCAAGAAGGCAGTATTATAATTGTTACAGTTTCCTTTGTACGGGAAATGTAACAATTAATGGAATAGAAAAACAATGGGATGAAAAATGTACAGCTTTATTGTGAATTAAACAAAAGAAATAAAAGAAAAGAAAAGAAGAAAAAGTAATTTTATTTACAAGTTTGACTTATTTTCCATACTTATTTTGTAACTCGACAGAAAAATAGTGAAGGTGAAGTATAATAAATTGCAGTTGGATAAATTAACTATATTTACTAAAATATTCAGAAATAGTTTTGATAATTTAATGAAAATAGCATGTATATATAGGTAATTTATATTTTAAAAGCATGTACCCCTGGGGCTTTAATGACAAAAGACATAACAAAAACATTTATAAAATTAAAGAAAAATGAACCAATTTTGATGTTCATAATTAATTCCAATAACAACCACCATGTGAGGAGTAACCTTGTTCTGAACTATAAAAATGTATTGCGTACTAAATACTTCTAAATCAATCCAAACTAATTTTTCTACTATGAGTCAAATAATAAACGTTACAGCAATTTTAACGCACATTCGATGTACGCAACACACACGTACATGATAAACAAACACACGCACACACAGTTTGTACACACGCACACACATTGTGTACACAAACTACACATGTAACAGATGTGAGAGAAACACCTGTAGAGTGGCTAGAGAAGTGAGTCAATCTGAACAGAGTCACAGCAATCTTTGAACTGAGTCACTGTGGACAGAGTCACAGCAATCTTTGCAGTGAGTCACTGTGGACAGAGTCACAGCAATCTTTGCAGTGAGTCACTGTGGACAGAGTCACAGCAATCTTTGCAGTGAGTCACTCTGAACAGAGTCACAACAATCTTTGAACTGAGTCACTGTGGACAGAGTCACAGCAATCTTTGCAGTGAGTCACTGTGGACAGAGTCACAGCAATCTTTGCAGTGAGTCACTGTGGACAGAGTCACTGTGTGCTGGGAGTCGCTTCTATAGCTGATATTCACCAAGTACTATTTTTTACTCTCAAGGTACGTCTTGCATGCAGCGATTGTTGCGATTATCGCTCAGCGATGATCTTCAATATGAATACTTTGAAACAGCACTCAGCGATAATCGCTGGTTGCAAAACAGCTCCACAGGAATAGCATTGACTTAGTTCCAAGCGATAATCGTAAAAATCGTTGCATGCAAAACGTACCTTTGGTCAAATAAAATCAGGTGAATGATTTCGTCAAACGAATTCACCCATAAACTACCCGTATCATCTTCTTCAGAGTATTTCAAAGTATTTTATTGGTATTGAGAAATGCATGCAGTTTCTTTGAATTAGCATTTCCAGATGCACTTCCCCTTGGAAAAAAGAAAGCCCCAGGGAACACAGTCACACCCCCAGGGAAAGCTGAGACGTATATTTTACTGGAAATTATTCCCATCTACAACATCTAGATCACGAAAAGTTATTTCTGATGAAAATAATTTAAACATAAAAAATCTGGGCATAAAGGAAAAATATTTTTTAGGTTTTCTAGGTGGAAATATTCTTAAGAACAATCATACCCTGGGTATAGAGCTGCCCTGAAACTAAAGATAGTGAGTATTATAATGGCACAGCAAGATATTAAATCATCACCTACTGTGAAACACACAGCTGTGTTAATATACAACACAGGTGATAATACACAGGCAGGTAATATACATAGTACTATCAGAGATAAAAAATAACAAAAGAGAGAGTAATAGTATAAAAGTAGCAAGTACTATTGAGTGACATAATTAAGAAAATGATAAAAATTAATATAAAAATAAGGTAGTCAAAATGCGTCTTAATGTTGAATTAAAAAATTAAACATTATTATAAATGTTTTGAACCTTTTGCTGCCCAAGTTATTTTATAGGAGAAAAAATCTTTTTATCACTATTTTATCACACTATGACGTCATTAGACAATATATGGAAAAAATATTAATATTATTATAATAAATATTTATCAATTATGCCTCTAGCGGAAAAATGCATTTTTTAAAAACTGAGTAATTAATTTATTATACCATTCCTCACTTTAATGAGAAGATAGTTTTAGGTATGTAATTATGTGTAAAAGTGATTAGAAGTATTAAGGAACAAGATATTAGACATGTTTATTTTTATATATAATATAGCTATAAAAAATTTAAAGTTTCCAAATCTTATTTTCTAAAATAAAATCTTTTGTAAGACGCTAACACAGTCGTTTATATTGTTATAATTGACTATTATTTAGTTATTAATCTATACAGCAAGTTAGAAACCAAGATATTGCAGACAGACAGACATACAGACAAGGTCAGAGACTGCAGGTATAGATTGTCTGAATGGTAATCCATCTATGGAAAAGGTAACCTTTAGCAGACGGTAATGGTTACTACTACTAATGGTATTAGGGGTAATTGACAGATATGGAGTATGGTAATAGTTACTAATAATATTAGGGAGTAATCACCAGATAGTTACTAGTTACTAATACTAAAGGTATTAGGAAGAAATCAACAGATATGGTGCATGGTATTACTTACTAATACTGATGGTATTAGTGGGTAATCTACAGACAAATTACTTCCCAATGTGCATTTGTTTTGCTGTCAACACTATAACAAAAACTATACTTGGCTATAAATCAGGTATAGTAAGAACACAATTTGACGTTACAAAATGAAATAAAAATTATCATGATATTCCACTAATTAAATAATGAATTGATAAAATGAATAGATTTAGAAAAAAATAATCATACGTAAAAAGTGAAATGATGTCATAGTAGAAGAACAACAATCGTACCAACCACATAGAGCTGGCAAATTCAGAGAAACATTTTACCTCCTGTGTGTACTGGATGATTAGGGACTATTTTCTTTATTTAATCAAGTTATTTAGGTCTTTATTGCCTGATACTATAAAGGTCAAACTTCATTCTCACACACAAAGAGTCACTAAAAGTTACTGGTATTTCAAGTTCAGATACACACTAAAATGACATCATAAACATATATCCATTGTATACAAACAAATAAAACAACTATAATTAATAGGCACATGTTAAAAACATAGTCTGACTATTCCAGAGATGTTAGTAATGCATGCAATAATAGAAAGAATGGTTTAAAATAGTTTTGATGGTGAAATGTGATTTAGATGATAATAGAAATGATTTGGTGGGAACTACCGTACCTCAGCCAACTGAGTCATGACGTCACACTTTAGAAGGTTAGCCTCCTGAGTGAATGAAGAGAAAACAACAGGAACAACAGGTACAGTGAGAACAGGAACAGTGAGAACAGGAACAACAGGTACAGTGAGAACAGGAACAGTGAGAACAGGAACAACAGGTACAGTGAGAACAGGAACAGTGAGAACAGGAACAACAGGAACAGTGAGAACAGGAACAGTGAATAAAGAGAAAACAACAGGAACAACAGGAACAGTGAGAACAGGAACATCGAATAAAGAGAAAACAACAGGAACAGTGAGAACAGGAACAGTGAATAGAGAGAAAACAACAGGAACAACAGGTACAGTGAGAACAGGAACAGTGAATAGAGAGAAAACAACATGAACAACAGGTACAGTGAGAACAGGAACAGTGAATAGAGAGAAAACAACAGGAACAACAGGTAGAGTGAGAACAGGAACAGTGAATGGAGAGAAAACAACAGAGGTACAGTGAGTCCGTGAAAACAGAAAAAACAAAAAAACAGGTAACGCAACAGTAGTCAGAAATAAATGCACGATAAGACTAATCTGTAGTGATTGAAAAAAGAGTACTATGTACCGGTACTACCAAGTACATGTACCGTTACTATCAAGTACATGTACCGTTACTATCAAGTACATGTACCGTTACTATCAAGTACATGTACCGTTACTATCAAGTACATGTACCGTTACTATCAAGTACATGTACCGTTACTATCAAGTACATGTACCGTTACTATCAAGTACATGTACCGTTACTATCAAGTACATGTACCGTTACTATCAAGTACATGTACCGTTACTATCAAGTACATGTACCGTTACTATCAAGTACATGTACCGTTACTATCAAGTACATGTACCGTTACTATCAAGTACATGTACCGTTACTATCAAGTACATGTACCGTTACTATCAAGTACATGTACCGTTACTATCAAGTACATGTACCGTTACTATCAAGTACATGTACCGTTACTATCAAGTACACTCATAGAGCAACTCATTGTTCAGTTTATTTGTTTCTCACGGTCAGACATTAAATTAATTAATTAAATAATCATCAAAGATATTTCCCAATGAATGTGAACAATTATTACAGAATAGGAATTTACATTAAAAATTAAATAAATTGTGAATAATTCTTAAAATGAATATCATGTATAAATCATTAGGAATTACAATTTAGATATACGAAAATTAATCAATTTTACTTAATTTAATTTTATAAACATTTATAAAATGGTATTATTGGTGTAGTTATGTTTTTCCTATATTTTAAAAAATGTTAACTTTATTAGTATTTGGAATTATTCAAGCAAGGTCGATATTTACTAAAATTATCTAATTTGCAGGTAGAGAAATAACCTGCCATTATAAAATTTATATTGGGTAATAAAAGGAATATTGCAAAGAGTTGTAGTGAGATGGTAGAACCTCTAACGGGTAAGAGATGGTAGAACCTCTAACGGGTAAGAGATGGTAGAACCTCTAACGGGTAAGAGATGGTACAACCTCTAACGGGTATGAGATGGTAGAACCTCTAACGGGTAAGAGATGGTAGAACCTCTAACGGGTAAGAGATGGTAGAACCTCTAACGGGTAAGAGATGGTAGAACCTCTAACGGGTAAGAGATGGTAGAACCTCTAACGGGTAAGAGATGGTAAAAACCTCTAACGGGTAAGAGATGGTAAAAACCTCTAACGGGTAAGAGATGGTAAAACCTCTAACGGGTAAGAGATGGTAAAACCTCTAACGGGTAAGAGATGGTAAAAACCTCTAACGGGTAAGAGATGGTAAAAACCTCTAACGGGTAAGAGATGGTAGAACCTCTAACGGGTAAGAGATGGTAAAACCTCTAACGGGTAAGAGATGGTAAAACCTCTAACGGGTAAGAGATGGTACAACCTCTAACGGGTATGAGATGGTAGAACCTCTAACGGGTAAGAGATGGTAGAACCTCTAACGGGTAAGAGATGGTAGAACCTCTAACGGGTAAGAGATGGTAGAACCTCTAACGGGTAAGAGATGGTAGAACCTCTAACGGGTAAGAGATGGTACAACCTCTAACGGGTAAGAGATGGTAGAACCTCTAACGGGTAAGAGATGGTAGAACCTCTAACGGGTAAGAGATGGTAGAACCTCTAACGGGTAAGAGATGGTACAACCTCTAACGGGTAAGAGATGGTAGAACCTCTAACGGGTAAGAGATGGTAGAACCTCTAACGGGTAAGAGATGGTACAACCTCTAACGGGTAAGAGATGGTACAACCTCTAACGGGTAAGAGATGGTAGAACCTCTAACGGGTAAGAGATGGTAGAACCTCTAACGGGTAAGAGATGGTAGAACCTCTAACGGGTAAGAGATGGTAGAACCTCTAACGGGTAAGAGATGGTAGAACCTCTAACGGGTAAGAGATGGTAGAACCTCTAACGGGTAAGAGATGGTAGAACCTCTAACGGGTAAGAGATGGTAGAACCTCTAAAAGGTAAGAGATGGTACAACCTCTAACGGGTAAGAGATGGTAGAACCTCTAACGGGTAAGAGATGGTACAACCTCTAACGGGTAAGAGATGGTAAAACCTCAACCTTGACTCTATCGCCATCTAACGGGTATCTTCTTTAATGCAATCACAGCTGATGAGTATTATTAAACTGCAGTCAAGGTTTGAAACTGCATTGGGAGATGTGGGTATAGTAATCACCTATTCACCTTCGGTAATTCTAGAGAATATAGTAATCACCTTTGGGTGATTCTAGAGAATATAGTAATCAACTTAAATAATTCAACAAAATATAGTAATCACCTAGGATAATTTACCAGAATAGGTCATACCTATTAAAATATGGTGAAACATGATTCTCAATAAAAGTACCAGATTGGAAAGTTCAAAAATCATCCCTTGTAAATTAGGCATTAGAAGAAGTGAGAGTTTACATGTGCAATAAAGGAAGATAACTTAGAACAAGTAATAGATTAAAAAAATTAAAATACGGAAGAAATATAGATTGCAAACTATACTTATTCAAATATATGCTCTTTAGGTAGATAGTTCAATACAATGCATTAGGTACAAATAAGTACAACCAGCAAAGTGATAGATACCGTACACTGCTTATCACTTACATGCTAATAACTAACACTTTATTGTAGTTGTTCTTTAATAGCTTTAACTACTTTAAATGTTTTTATATTAATGCGTTATTTGTAAAAAAAGTTCAACCTAAGGTTTAAATTGTACAAATACCAGTTAGATAGAACAACTGAACAACCGTTAATTTTCTGAATAGAGAACCATAGTATTACTCTTAATCTAGGAATTTAAACATCCTAACAATCAAGGATTTTGAATCTTCTAGCAATCTAGGAATTTAGATCTTCTAGCAATCTAGGAATTTAGATCTTCGAGCAATCTAGGAATTTAAATCTTCTAGCAATCTAAGAATTTAGATCTTCTAGCAATCTAGGAATTTAAATCTTCTAGCAATCTAGGAATTTAGATTTTCTAACAATCTAGAAATTAAAACCTTCTACCACAACAATCAAAGGCAAGTTCTAGATAGTTCCGTTCAAGACCTGAATAAACATTGGTAGAGTTTGACAGGTTATACCTTGTACGTAGCACACGTAGGCGCGGTGAAAAAGATCATACCAGTATTTCACACCTTATATAGTGTCTCCTCTAGAGCAGAGGATTACACTACACTAAACTAGAACAACTGACCAGAAAGAAAACAAAGACAGTGCCATGGTTCATACAAAGGATTAGACTACACTAAACTAGAACAAGTGACCAAAAAGAAAACAATTGATGAGGATAAACAGCATTTAAGATTTTTTTTAGATAATTCAGGTAGAAATGTTTGAATGGAGTCTTGGGAAGGAAGTTTTTAATAGAAAGGAAGTGGATATTTGCAACCGTCCTTAATTGAACAGTAAATAAAATGATTACTTCAAACTTAAAAGAAATAAGTTTATTAGTCCTAGAAAACGAACAATGTGGCAAGTTATGAACATCACACGCTCAATAATGTGTCATAAATAGATGATGTAGAAGACAATCATCACATACATCAAACTACACATACCTCATACCAACCTAAAAAATAACGGTGATGTGCTTAGAAGTAAGGTAACTGTTATAATTCTAATTACAATATTCTAATGTATGCTAATGTTATTGAAATACATTTTAATAAACAGCGGATGTTGTGAATGTAGTTAGCTATACTGTATTTGTTTACGGTGAGATTGTAAGGAACAGTTGATGTTAGACATACAACACATACTAGTTACTGTGATGTACTATGGCATACAACACATACTAGGTACTGTGATGTACTATGACATACAACACATACTAGGTACTGTGATGTACTATGGCATACAACACATACTAGGTACTGTGATGTACTATGACATACAACACATACTAGGTACTGTGATGTACTATGAATCTATGGCTTACAACACATACTAGGTACTGTGATGTACTATGAGTCTATGACATACAGGTCTCAAAAAAAGGCAACCGAAGAAATTATGGTTAGTAATTCTAGCCTTCATGGTTCGAAGATTGGCTTTTGTCCACAGCATTTATGTATAAAAGTTACGTTGAAATGCATGCATGTATATACATTATGCGTAAGTTATACAGCTGCAAAGCAAGAGAAATCTTCTTCACAAGTTATTTGCCTATAATGGTTTGGAACAGTTCAGTTGCCTTTTTCTGAGACACTCTGTACAATACAACTTATTGTATTACTATATGTATAGTATATATATGTATACTATATCCTATGACATACAATACATACTATATGCTAGTAACTAGGTACTATGTCACACAGCGCTATGTAAACTTGTGCAGCAAGTACTGTATAAATACACACAAAGTATACGTTATACAAACTCTACACTTTATGAACAGACTACACACTGCACACACAGGTTTGCGTTTCACTCGCAGTGTTTCACGTTTCACTCGCAGTGTTTCACGTTTCACTAGCAGTGTTTCACGTTTCACTCGCAGTGTTTCACGTTTCACTCGCAGTGTTTCACGTTTCACTCGCAGTGTTTCACGTTTCACTCGCAGTGTTTCACGTTTCACTCGCAGTGTTTCACGTTTCACTCGCAGTGTTTCTGTTTCACTCGCAGTGTTTCACGTTTCACTCGCAGTGTTTCACGTTTCACTCGCAGTGTTTCTGTTTCACTAGCAGTGTTTCACGTTTCACTCGCAGTGTTTCACGTTTCACTCGCAGTGTTTCACGTTTCACTCGCAGTGTTTCACGTTTCACTCGCAGTGTTTCACGTTTCACTCGCAGTGTTTCACGTTTCACTCGCAGTGTTTCACGTTTCACTCGCAGTGTTTCACGTTTCACTCGCAGTGTTTCACGTTTCACTCGCAGTGTTTCAAGTTTCACTAGCAGTGTTTCTGTTTCACTCGCAGTGTTTCTGTTTCACTCGCAGTGTTTCTGTTTCACTCGCAGTGTTTCTGTTTCACTCGCAGTGTTTCTGTTTCACTCGCAGTGTTTCACGTTTCACTCGCAGTGTTTCACGTTTCACTCGCAGTGTTTCTGTTTCACTCGCAGTGTTTCTGTTTCACTCGCAGAGTTTCTGTTTCACTCGCAGTGTTTCTGTTTCACTCGCAGTGTTTCTGTTTCACTCGCAGTGTTTCTGTTTCACACGCAGTGTTTCACGTTTCACTCGCAGTGTTTCTGTTTCAGTGCTTCATTGACAATGGGTGACATTTAAGCAACACAATGACACAAATTACCAAACTATTCGTGATCAAAAAGTAAAAAAAAGATTAGGCAAATTAAATGAAAGCTTAAAACAAATGCGCATAAAAACGAAAAACGAAAAAAAAATTATGATACACGCTCTAATAATAAAGAACCATGTGTTTTAATATATAAATGTACACATGTATTGCATCACGCTCAGACTCAATGAAAATATACAACTAGCTGTTAGTGTAAATATTTAAATATTTCATTTAAATTATCGGAAAAAATTTAAAGGTAATTTTGAATATTACCAAAATGACCTATTTAGAATTTTAGAAATTATACAAGAATTTACTCATTTATCATTCTATAATATCGAAAAAAATTTAGTTAGATCTGAGAGTATGGAAGAGTGTGGATAGTTAAATTACACGATATTGAAACTATAGAGAACACGTTAATTTAAGGCCAAACACGCTAGTAATAATATTTAAAAAGCATGAATAAATTTACTCACCTCCTGCTGACCAATTTCGGATGCCTTTCCGGGCATTGGAGGAGAGGAGGCTCCGTTTGGAGGACGGAGGCGGTCTGTACCCGGGTGCGTGGTACCGGGCAGACCGAGGAACACCAGAGGGAGTGGAGGAACCCCTGGAGTCGGTGGAGGAGGCAGTGGATGAGTACGAGAAGCTGGGTGTGTTTCGGTACACCCCGCTGGTACTGGGAAGGGTACGGGGCAATGTGGCGGTAGGAAGGAGTTGGGCGGGGTTTGAACGGGGTAAAGTGGTTGATCTAATCTCGGCATTAATTCTATCGTTATTCTTTTGAGGGTCAGGCATAGAAGATCTTCTTGGGTAGCGGAAGAAGCTCAGCTTCTTATTTTTCTTCTCCTCTTCATCCTCAGGTCCTGAGGAACCTTGGAGGGATCCTCTACTGGATGCCGCTAAGCTGCCCCGGCTGCTCGTGGTCAGGGAGCCTCTGCTACTGGCATTCAGCCTAATGTTTGATGAACTGCTGCCAATGTGTCTATCGAGAGAGTCTGAAGCCTTCAGCGTAGAGTCAGAATCTAACTGTTCGTAACTGCTAGTTGTAGAGAATTCAGAGTTTTTGAACCTGTCGAACAAGTCACCCAGCGATTCGGATCGTTCGCCAGCCACAGGAGTTTTCAACTCTTCATGGTGAATTTTTTCTAAACTCATATGACTTTTTGCTTTTCTGTAGTCTGGTCTTTTGTTAGTTCTTCGCGATTTGGGCAGATTGATGTGTTCTCTGGCATCGAATTTATCTTCATCTATAGTTACGCTCTGCCAGACTTCTGGCTCGTTACCGTTACCTTCTGTCACGTAATATTGGATACTGGTAACTCCTCTCTCCTCCAAACTCCTCTGAGAGGCGGAGGTGGTCGGAGCAAGGTAGGAGTCAGGGCGGGGGTAATGACGAGGAGAATCGTGAGAAGCGAAAACAGTTCTCTGGCTTTCAAGGGAGTTAAAATCTTCGAGAGATGATCTCTCATTGATTATAGAGAGAGGAGTTTTCTTGGAGATGTTAGGAGTTGCTGAGTTAGAATCAGGAGAATTTTCTGTGTCGGTTGGTGTACCATCTGATTCAAAACTAGTGTCAGGATGTTTGAAAAGCTGATGACCACCTATGTGTCTACCAGAAAGAGAATCCAAGTCGTCGCCAGCTTCACTAGCTCCTGACACCTCGTGCATGAGTTCCACCAGGCTGTTGCCAATGTGGTGGAATACTTTTGCTAGTAGAGGTGGAGAAGCGTTCTGAGAGCCCGAACCAATACTTATACGGTCACTGTCGGGTTTCATTCCTCCAATGGTTGATACTAAACGTTGATACATCAACATAGTGTTTGGATCGTCAGAGCTCTCAGACGGGGCCCGTCCACCGAAGAAGGAGTGAGCACTATCCGTGTCACTTGGTTCCCTACTTTGGTCGAACTTCTCGATGATCTCTTGACAAGAGGCAGATATTTGTTGCCTCAATTCACTAGGGTAGGGATGAAGGTTGAGATCGAAATCTAATTCACTTGTGAGATCAGAAGAGTCGTAAGAGTCACTCCAGGTGTCTTCAGAGCTCAGATATTCTACAATTTCTTTCACCTGCTCATCGTTGATGTCAGGCACTTTCTTCATGAGAGACGTGAGTTTAGCCTCGAAAAGAAGCATCTGAGAAGACTTAACACTAACAGTTTTCTCTTTCGTTGAGGCATTCTCACGTGCTTTCGTGAGCATTCCACGGAAAAATGCTTTCATTCTGTTCATCATAATGTTGGTCTCTTCGTCAGAGCTCCAATTGAAGGAGTCTTTACGACTTACCTTCACTCTGTCCTTCGTGAAGGGATGGAAATCAATTGAAGAGCCAGTGCTGGAACGAGATACTTTACCATTACCGCTCCTTTCTTCCTTCTTGTCATTGCTAGCTTCACTATTTCCATTCGAATTTCGGATTGATCCATCATTTGTGTAACTATTTTTCAGTTTGTTGATTCTAAAAGCATCTGCGTCCTCTATACTGGATTCAGACGATGATTTGTCTTTAGTTTCTTTATTTTTAATGATGTCTTCAGGTTTATCTTTCAACAAATCGTCTGAGCTGCCTATGAATCCACTGTCACGACTCTGGTATTTTCGATCCATGAGATCATTGGATGATTTAAGATTTTCTTTCTGCTTAGATTCACCAGCTATGGAATATTTCGAATGATCCCCATCCACAGCTGATTTTAATTTTTCAGTTAATTTAGCGTCTTCTTTGGTTTCTAAATCTAAAACTTTTAAATCTAACTTATCGTCAGATTTCCTATCAGTCAATTCAGAAACATTTTTCTTTTTCTTCCGCCTTTTAATGGTATCAAACTGGCCATCCATTTTATCGAACGCTATGTCTTCACTTTCTGTTGAAATTTCATCCTCGCCACTGATGTGTGACCTCTCCCCATCCCCATCTTCACCAGAATGATGGGAGCCATCTGAAGGATGACTTCCTTCGCCTCGATCAGAGGAATAACCTCTAGATGTTCTCAAACCTCGGGGCCTTAGAAGCTTCTTCCTTGGCTGTTCGGGACTAGGAGAGCCTTCCGAATCGCTTCCTACCGAGCCACTTTCATCAGTGTGAGCCTCGGACTCTTCTCCAACAGAACGAATAGAAGGTCTTCTTTCAAACCCTGAATTAAGCTCTGTAAGGAAATATTTCTCTAGGCGAGAAGAGGCCAATTCTGCAGGATCGATGTGTTCGTTGCCTTGAGAATCTAAATCAGGACAATCATTGAAAATGGAGCTAGAAGATTCAGAAAAAGAATCACTAAATTCGCTGTCTTCGTTACCAATCTTCTTAGGCTCTGGCATGCCATTTCCAAGATCGAAGAAGAAATATTTTTCCAATTCAGAAGGATCTTGCACACTTCCATCATCTTTTTGTTTTCGCTCATAGTCGCTCTCTTCGCAACTCTCCTCAATAATGGTGTGTAACTTGAAATCAAACGGCTGCTTACAGCTCTTGATATCACCTTGCGGTATCTCGTAATCATAATCGTCATCGTCAACATATTCGTCATCATTGAAATAATCATTATCGTCCATATTCTCATCAATGTAGGCATTATCATAATCGTCCACATGGTCATCGTACTCCTCACCACCACTCGAATAATCATGACCATCGTCATAAGAGCCTCGAGAGGTAATTTCTCTATCGTCTGGGTCGGATATTCGAATACCTTCTTCGTTTTCGACTGATTTTTCAGAGTAAGGAATGGAGTTAGTCTCAGAGGCTTCAGGTGTTGGGGTAATAACAGGACTTGGTGTGAGAGTGGGACTGGGACTGAGTGTTTTGCTGCGGTCATCCAGTGTTCTCTCTGGAGTTCTGGTTCTTCTCTTAACTTCCGGTGTTTTTATGTGTCTGCGAGGGGTATGAGGGGAATCAAATCCTAGGGTGAGGGTAAAATAGTTAGCTAGGCCTGACACAGGCTCAGGAGAGTTATCTGTTCGTTTGATAGCACCCTCTCGAGCAGGAGAACCACTTCGAGAAGAGTTAGGACTGGTAACTTGCACAGACATCACGTGGTCCTGAGAGGCATTGCTGGTTATGGTGATGTCACTCACTGACTCCGTTCCTTTGCGTCTGCTGCTCATTTTATCAGCGTCTGATTCACAGTCTTCACCCGACTCGGCGCTAGAAGATCCACCTTTCACAACGATACACGTGGGTTTGATTGGGACGTCAAAATCTGTCGAATCGGAGCGTATGTAGATACTACCATGAGTCATAGGCGTAGGCTTATTTTCACCCCCTACTGACACAATGGAGACCAAGTTACCCTCTTCGCTATCGTCAGAGAGTCGACCCTCAACGTCTGGTGACTCCTGACGCGTTATGGACTGAGTAACACTAACATCAGCCTGATTGTTCTCAATTATCGTATCAGCTGAGTCACTGCCATCAGATCTCTCTATGTCAGAAGATGAAGATAGTCCATCAGATGACGAAGATCTCTTAGCAGATCGTTTAGACTGCACAGCGTTCTGGTCGGTCGTAGCTTTACTTTCCGTTTCCTTAGGCTCCGTACGTTCCCTTACGTGATTGAGGGCGACGTTGCCACTCGTGACGTATCTATCTTGGCTCTCACTATTTTTTTCAATGGCACAGCTTTCTACTTCTGATTTTATTTCTAAGCTATCACTTTCGATACCTACATCAGCACTATCAGCACTCACAACCTCACCAATCTTATCATCTAGTGCACTAGAATGAGAAGCATCACTTATATCTAAAGGCGCGGCCCTCGATTCCTCAACACCGTCACTCTCACACTGATTGTTCGTTACTGAAGTAACAGCGCTAACATTGGTGGTCGTTACACGTTCCTCTTCAGTGCAGGTGCTATTTTGCTTCCCTTCTTTCATACTTCCGGTTGTGTTGTTTTCACCGCTACTATCTTTATCTTCATCAAGGTCAGAGCCAATGACCTCAGGCAATTCCAACCCATCTACCAATTTATGGTCATCAGTCTCGTGGTCGGTATCACTCGTCACCAGAGGCTTGGTAGTCACATCGTCACTTTCTTCAACCATTACAGCAGCGCTTTCATCGTCAGCTCTATTTTCCTCTAGGCTTTCTTCGGTTTTTTCTTCACTCGCAAAGGCCGTTGCAAGAGATTCGTCAGATTTCTCTCTGTTGTCACTTCCTGTTGCTACTGTGTTCTCAGCACCCTGGGGAGACGAGTCTGAGACACTTCCAGCGTCACTTACGCCACGACCCTCCGTTATCTCCGCAGAGTCGTCCTTTTTAGTACCGTCAACTTCCGCATTATCGCCACACGTTTGATCGACATTGGTACTCTCGTCAGTTTTATTATCGTCTGTTTTATTTTCATTTTCTAATTTATCGTCACTACTATTTTTATCGCATTTTATATTATCAGTTTTAATATTTTCATCACAGTTGATTTCTTTCACAGTATCGTTAATATTTTCTATATCCGATATCGATGATGAATGTGTGACGCTATAGCCGCCAGATACGTGCTTATCGTCGTCGGTGTCACTCGCGGACGTGCTACTGGCATCACAGTCGTCAAATGCCTCGTCATTATCGTCATTCTTACCTTCCATCTCCTTCAATTGGTAGATTTCGTCGACATTAGACGAGTCAATTATTTCAGAACTAGGAATATCTGTCGTGATTTTATTCGTCTCATTTTTTAACATTAATGTTTCTAAGTCTGTTTGGGGAATTTCAGGGGCCCCACGGGTTAAAGTTTGGTCCGTGGGTAACTCCTCGGGTGCGTTGAAATCCCCGCTATCAGAAGGACTGTTCTCACTCGTTGAGGAGGAGGACATTCTGTTGTGATTAAGGTACTCTTTGGAGGACAAGAATTGAGAACTCAGGGACTCAGCACTGGGGTTCTTCAGCACACTTCTCACTTCTTTATTTTCATTCCCAGTACTCTTAGTTTCAGTTAATCTATTTATAGCATCAGTCCTAATAGGTTTGGCTGCAGTTCCACTAGTTCTACAGTCAGTTCTGGAAGGCTTTGTGGCAGGTTTCAAGTTCTTGGCAACTGCAAGCGCCTGTACAGTCTGCTTATCAATTTTAGGGAATGGTATTTTCACAGTGGGTTTAGAGGTCAAATTATCCTGTACATTATTTACATTGTTACGCGAGCACGACTGAAACAGAAGTTCTTTCACATATTTCCTCTCCTTGGAGGTTTTAGAAGAGTGTTTTGATCTGGGGGGAGGTTTAATTATTTGATTGTGTGTGTATCCTATATGGAGTGTCGTAAGATCACTTTCAAGGGATGAACTTGAGCTGGCCGGTATTTGCCGATGCCCAGAAAAACTACACTCCCTGTCAGTTGGTCCCACAACACCTGAATTAAAATCACTGCACTTATCACCAACTAACGCATTTTCATCACTCGTAACACTCTTATCACCTATTCTATTTGCACTTTTAGTATTATCACTGCCGTCACAATCACCCGATTGACCGTTAGAACGTCGCACACCCGCACTCACTGACTGTTCAGAGGCAACTGGAGAGGCAGGCTCCCGTCTCAGGTGTTCAGAGGGGGGCGGGGTAGGAGGGGGGTCATTGGGCAGGTGACTTGTGAAGGGGGAGCGAGGTGGGGGTTTCTTGCTACATTTTGGGGGATACTCACTTTGGGAGAAGTGCAATGTGCTCGCTTTAGAGCAGTCACTGGATGTATCTCTGTGTGTCTCCCCCCTGCCCCCCTCACTCTTATAATTAGCATCATTTTTAGCATCGAGTTTCTTCCCAGAAGTTTGTTGCCTGGAATTCTCGGCAGTGTCTTTTTCTTCCTCTTGTCGCTCTTTTGATGACTTTCGTTTCTTGATGGTCTCAAGGACATTCTGATAATTTGAAGATCGACGAGCATCTTCAGAAAGTTTGATGAGATCGGGCGAACCGTTCGGAAGTTTCGAATCAGCGGTGACGCTGTTAACTAAATTAGCTGAGAGAGTTAGCTTATCCGAGTAGCTTTTACCAGCTGCTGCTCTGGTAGCTTTTCTACTTGTCCTATCTACTCCTTTATCAAGAGTGTCCTTATTCCTATTATCACTTACCGTTTTATCTGATTTGATAAAATTTTCTAAACTCGAAATCTTTTTAGTTTCAGCGCCATGGACGATGTTGTTATTTTTCCCGTCAATGACCTTGAAATGGGGTGCATTGTACCTATCGTCTTTATTTTTATTAGGTGCTGATTTCAATTGAACAGGTTTGACGTCATCAGTTCTCTTGAAGAAAATAGGTTTCTCTTTTATTTTCGGTTTCTCAGCTACCAAAGGACTGTCATTTTCTCTCTTTATAATTCTGCTCACTCTGGTGAAATCGGACAAGTCACTGGAACTCCTTTTCAGCTCCGGTTTCTTGAAAAAAATCCTATGCTCCTTATTCTTGTCTGTATTTACGTATAAACTATTTACTCCATTAATCTCTTGAATGTATTTTACGGGAGCAATTATTTTTTCTGATATCGTTTTGAAAGACTGACTTCTGGATGGTTCAGTTTTTCTATTGATATCACTTTTCAGTTTGGAAGGTAAAGTGGAATAATTTTGTTCATTTTTTTCCCGCATTGAATTAGTTAGGTTTTGAATATTAACCGTAATGTCTCTAGACTTCTTTCCTTCGTTAACGATTTTAGCTGTGCCTATATTCTTCTTAGCATCAAAACTCTTATTGATAGGAACACTGTAGCTCTTCACATCTGAGTTGTCAGGCCTGTACGAGGTGTTCATGAGAGCGGCCTGAAGAGCCTGAGCTTCAGCTTGCACAGCTTCAGTCTGTTGAAGCATGGCGTGAAGTTGGCTGGGATGAATTGCTCCTATCGAAGAGAAGAAATCTCTCTGTCCACTGAGATGTGTTGGTTTGGGTGGCCGGGGAGGTGGTTGACTAGGATCATATTGTTCGGGTTGAGACTGGGGACGGAGGGGACTGTTGCTCCTCAAGGACACCTTAGATGACAGTCTATCCCCACTCCTATCTCTACGGTAATTCCCTCGGTCACTACGACTATCACCAGCATCTCTACTGAGGGAATGCTTCCTCCTCACTTTGGGGAGGTCATTGGAGATGATATCTTCTCTGAAAGATTTTGCCTTCTTCACCATAGAGCTCTTAGCATTTTTCTCTGAATCCAAGGAAGTGTTGACATCAGAACCTCTAGATGAATCAGAACTCACAAACACGATCTTGTAATCATCACCCTCAATATTTTTTCGGCTTTTCTTTCCCTCATCTGGATCATTTGAACAATCTGCCATCCTGTAGTCTGCAGGTGACCAAGGTTTTTGAGAGACTTTTCCTGAACCGGAGTCGTAGAAGTAATGTCTCGTGGGTGAACGACACCTATTGTCAGAGAGATCAGTGGAGTGTCTTCTTGGTGTTAGGTTATCATCAGAATCTCTGAAATCATCATCAGGAGCATCAGAATTCCTTTTCCATCTCCTAGTAGCTCTTTGGTCAACTCCACACCATGTGGGTGACTCCTGAGAATATTTCTTCAACAACTGTTGCGATTCAGAGTTGATGTTATCTCTTTGGGCGAAATCCCTATTCAAGATAGATTTAGGATTGTTATTCTCATTCGAAAATCCAGTAGAGCCTTCATACCAAGATTGTATTCTTCTAGGTTGGTTGTAGGGCCTATACCTATCACTGTCATCACTTCTATTTCTAAAACTGGTATCCTGTTTGAATGATCTCGAGTAGTTCAAATTCAAACCGTTCTTATCTGGGTATTTGAAAGAGTGAGAGTATTTCAGATCCTTCGAACCAGAGGGACTGGTTGAATCTCTATCCTCACCGTCCTGCAATAACACGCTGTGGATTCTCTTTGGCTTCATATTCTTTTCGGTGTCTTTGATTCCTCTTTCTAATTCCTTGACTTTTTTCGCCACACTGCCCCTGTAAGCTCCTTCAGAAGCCGCACTCGTTACCTCAGAGTGGAAGGACTTGCTTCGTCTCAAGCTGTCCACGTACTTGGTGGGTGATGTCTTGTGGCTGCGTCCTGTCGTGGCGAAACCTTAAAAGAAAACCATAACACTTACCTTCACTCGAAGGAAAAAACTAAACACAGGCTAGTGAGTATAAAAGCAAAAAGCAAATCTTTCTTCGCATTCTTTAAATAGTATCATTTAAAGATGATAATAAATTGATTGAAAAAAAGCTTCGAAAGATCAACTGAGAAAAAACACACCACTATAAAAATACAAAAAAACTATGAAATAAAAGCAAAGAAGCATGCAGTTAAAATTCAGTGCACCAAGAGACAAAGTGCATTAAGTGCATATATGGTGCACTAGCAGTGAAATATACACAATGTAAGTAGAGTAAGTTACGTATTATCGGTCGGTTTCACATTATCGGTCATATAAGAAAAACTATTAAAGAATGAAAATTAGTTAATTATTTTTATAATGTTTATTTTTTTTGGTTATTTGAATGAAGATGTGAAACCGACCGATAATTCGTAACTTACCCTACCCAACATAGTACTTGATATGGAAATTGGTATATGACTATAAATTAATATGATAAAGTTAAAATAAACATTGGGACATATCACTGACAGTACATATGGTACCAGAACTTATTTGAATGATAGTACATATGGTACCAGAACTTATTTGAATGATAGTACATATGGTACCAGAACTTATTTGAATGATAGTACAAAGATAATGTGATTGAACAGGTCCATTGAACTTTGAATATACATTCAAAATTGATATTATTTACAATTGTAACTAACTAACATTTCTTTGCGTAAAATAGACATATTCCAATAACCATACAATGGTGAAATGAACCAAGATATCATATGTACTGCCCAATAGTCTATACATTGCATGCAATATTGGCACACTGGGCATTAGGGTATTATACAGTCACTATTACGAGTAACGTAAGGGCCGTACACACGTAGGTTTTTTTAAGTCTTTCCACCAGACTTTTTGCTAAGCTCCTCCTACTTTTTGAATAATATTTTTGAATCATTTAAGAAAAAACAGTAAAATTATTATTTATTTCAGTTGGTATCCATGATACCAACTGAAATAAAAAATAATTCTATCGTTTTTTCTTGAAAGAATTAAAAATATTGTTCAAAAAGTAGGAGGAGCTTAGCAAAAAGTCTGGTGGAAAAACTTAAAAAAACCTACGTGTGTACGGCCCTTCAAAGTGAGAATGAGAGTGAGGGAGTCACAGGCATGACTGTACATAAATTAGGAGAATGAAAGCGAACTGGCAAATGATGTAGCAATGGGTAACTGGTACTGTATTAATAGGTAACTAGTTAATGATATGTTAATATTTAATAGGTAACTAGTACATGATATGTTAATATTTAATAGGTAACTAGTACATGCTGTACTATTGGGTAATAAGTTAATGGTGTATTTCAATGAACAATTAGTGATAACCAGTAATGAGTAGGTAATAGTAACTAATTGGTAGAGACAAGTGTGGTAGCTAATGGTTAACTAGATAATGAATTGAAATGTTAATTAGTTGATATGAACAATGTACACACTAATATACAGTGGCAATAGACTGGTGTACAATCAGAGATAAAAGTTACCGTGATTATCTATCATTTTTAAATGCAATATTTTTGTTTTTAATTTAATTATTTTACAGCATTAGTAATGCTTCTTCCGTCATGGTGTGTACTTACTAATAAATTGTCTTATAAAAATAGGCACCTTTAAAATAGCAACATATTCTTTGTGCTCTTAAACACGATGGTTCACAACTTCATGTACTTTCATGTAGTCATTGCTTAACTACGTGACACATAGCTAATAGCAGTAACGATACAGTTAATATACAATAATGGAATTAATATGTATGGAATTATCTATGCATTATAGTTAATAAACGTTTGAAGATTTACTTTTGAAAATAAACGTTTGAAGCTTTACTTTTGAAAATAAACGTTTGAAGAATAACTTTTGAAAATAAACGTTTGAAGAATAACTTTTGAAAATAAACGTTTGAAGATTAACTTTTGAAAATAAACGTTTGAAGATTAACTTTTGAAAATAAACGTTTGAAGCTTTACTTTTGAAAATAAACGTTTGAAGATTAACTTTTGAAAATAAACGTTTGAAGATTAACTTTTGAAAATAAACGTTTGAAGCTTTACTTTTGAAAATAAACGTTTGAAGAATGACTTTTGAAAATAAACGTTTGAAGATTAACTTTTGAAAATAAACGTTTGAAGATTAACTTTTGAAAATAAACGTTTGAATATTAACTTTTAAAAATAAAAGTTTGAAGATTAACGTTTAAAAATAAACGTTTCAAGATAAACGTTTCAAATAAACGGTAAAAGTAAACGTTTCAAGATAAATGTTGAAGATAAACGTTTGAAGGTGAAAATTTCCAGATAAACGTTTGAAGGTAAAAATTTCCAGATAAACGTTTGAAATTAAACGTTTGAAGGTGAACGTTTCCAATAAACCATTTCAAATTTGATAATATACAAATAGTTCACTATAGAATGTCAGTGTAAACCAATGGTAATATAATGCGGTTCTCATAAAATAGCAAGAAATTGTCCCACTAGTTCTATTATATTTCTGTAGGGGTGTAACATACTCCTTTCTTTAGTATCTAACCATAATTACCAAAAGAATTGAAAAAACAATTAATATAAAAATGGATAGTTCTTAATTATTTAAATAAACTCAATAAAGTTTTGAGGTAATCTCTTGCTACCAGTATAACCAGTGTCCTTGATATAGTATATCAGTAGGTCATACCAGGTGCTACGCTTTAGAAAGTATAGTTATATATATATACATATACTCTAGACCAAAATTAATGTATATGTGTTCATTTGCATATCTGTACAGTTGAATAAATGCCGTAAAGATCACATCTAAGATATGCTGAAGTAATAATTCGAAAAAAAATACCACCAGACATCATCTTTCACTGGTGTTAACTTTGACCTTTTAGACCTAGTTATGTAACTTTATATAACTAGGCACTAGTACATAACTAGGCACCAGTAGCTACATAACTAAGTACCAGTACATAACTAGGCACTAGTACATAACTAGGTACTAGTACATAACTAGGCACCAGTAGCTACATAACTAGGTACCCGTACATAATTATGCACCAGTACATAATTAGTTACTAGTACATAACTAGGCACCAATAGCTACATAACTAGGTACCAGTACATAACTAGGTACCAGTACATAACTAGGCACCAGTACATAACTAGGTACTAGTACATAACTAGGCACTAGTAAATAACTAGGTACTAGTACATAACTAGGCACCAGTAGCAAGATAACTAAGCACTAGTACATAACTAGGCACTAGTACATAACTAGGCACCAGTACATAACTAGGCACCAGTACATAACTAGGCACTAGTGCATAACTAGGCACTAGTACATAACTAGGCACTAGTACATAACTAAGCACCAGTACATAACTAGGCACCAGAACAAAACTAGGCATCAGTACAAAACTAGGCACCAGTACATAACTAGGCACTAGTACATAACTAGGCACCAGTAAATAACTAGGCACCAGTACATAACTAGGCACCAGTACATAACTAGGCACCAGTACATAACTAGGCACCAGTACAAAACTAGGCACCAGTACAAAACTAGGCACCAGTACATAACTAGGCACCAGTACATAACTAGGCACCAGTACATAACTAGGCACCAGTACATAACTAGGCACCAGTACATAACTAGGCACCAGTACATAACTAGGTACCAGTACATGACTAGGCACCAGTACATGACTAGGCACCAGTACATAACTAGGCACCAGTACATGACTAGGCACCAGTACATGACTAGGCACCAGTACATGACTAGGCACCAGTACATGACTAGGCACCAGTACATAACTAGGCACCAGTCGTAGTTATGTACTGATATAAATATTATAAGCAATACCCTCAAATTGATAGTTTATCACTGAAATAAATACCTAGAAACTATTTTAGTGTAGACAGTCTACGTGTTCGTATACTGTAGGTGTTCCTTGTTTTTGGTCAATGAGGTAACAAAAAAAAGATTGGTAGTTTGGACACGTTTTTAATTACTAATTTATTGGTACCTGTGACGTTAATTACCTGATAATAAATTTCGCAAGCGTATTTCTAAATCAAACTACTCTGATCATGAATGCAGAAAAGCTACTCCACGCTTAAATATCTCTAATTATTTTGTAAAATAATGTATTTTTTCATTAGTGCCAGTACGATCTTTAAAAATTTGTATGAGGAAAAGCTACCCCGTGCTAATTTACGTTAAATAAAATTTAACTGTGTCTGTATTAATTAAAATTCTCTATAATCTATACTAATAATTTCCTTAGTGTGTTTATTTATTTATTTATTTGGTGTCCGCTTTTACACTACGGGTATTAAGCATGAAGAATGTAACTATGATACGCACGGAAATATATTGACTTGATATTTAAATTCCCCTGTTTAAATTCAATTTTAAATGTATTTCATCTTTAAAATAAATTAGACTAGGCAGAAAATTTAATTTTAATTGAATTCATTAAAAGTAATCTAATAACGGGAAATTAATTGATATTGATGATGACCCGTTATTTTTAACGGGAAGTACACTAGTACAAATTATAATTTCTAAATCAGTAAATCGTCAAAATTCATGCATTCGTCTTTCCATGATTCTATTTTAAAAATACAAACAAAAAATCTGTCCATAAAAAAACGAAAGTAAATTCATGTAATTTTATATTTGAAATTTATTAATTTTTACGATAACATTATGAACAATGCACGAAGTCACGTCCAATCAGATACAGGTAATGAAGCACGTGATATAAACACGTGATTACGTGAGAGATAGACAAGGCCATTGACTTGAAACTTTCAAACAAGTTCTTTATTATTAATTAACTAACTATTTTCGAAACTATTTGAGAATGTGGAAATTTTGACCGGTTGTAAGGGAGTAGCTCGAAATTGTTTATTCTTTTCAGAAGATACTAATTGTGTTGTTATGGCGTATGTGTGTGTTATATGTGTTAATTAATAAAGATTAGTAGGTACCATACATGCAAAGAGTGAAGAAATCACCACAGGATTTGTTAATAGCGGTGTATGAAGTTAGTTCAGAAGGTAAATATCCTAAATAATGTTAACAGTTTACCTGAAACAATAGAATTAGTAGATCCCCTTTGGCTGTCCCCTCTGGGTGGTTTTTGAGGCTCGTCCAAGGGTGAGTGAGGGGGGCCCACATGGGGCTGAGCAGTCCTATAAAGCAGCTGGTTGACTGTAGGACTCTGCTCATCAGGTTGATGTGCCCTCCTCTCAGGACTGTAGTTCCTGTTGTCGGAACAGGAGTTCCTCCTGTTACGGTGAAGACTGTTGGAGCTGTCAGCGTTGGAATGCTTACGAGAAAGACTCTCCGACAGCGATGAACTGTAGTCAGTATTGTGTCTAGCGTCAACAAGCTCCGAGCTGGAATTGCCAGAGTCCTGTCTGCTGACTACTCCTGACGCATGACGCAAGCTGTCAGAACTGAGTCTGGCCAAACCCTCAGAACTGGAACCAGAGCGTTGGTGACGGAGTAGATGGTGACGAGGTAAACTGCCATAGTTGGGATCGTCCAACTCCCCGTGTGAAGAATGCGGTCTGCGGGGTAAGGTAGAAGGCCTGTCTGGTCTCATTGGGGGCCCTGTGAACATAGGGTGTTCTGGTGCGCTGTGCCGGGCTGCTTGTGGACCATTCAGAGAGTGATGGTCCACACCAAACCTCTGCCCTTGGGGAGGAGGGGGGTGACGCTGGTGCGGACCAGGGGGTGTTTGCCTCAGGGGCGAACGGTTCCTATAATTAACATGACTAGAAGAAGGGGAAACGATTCCACTAGAACGATTTCCTGCGAAATATTCATCGGAAGACATTTCTTTGGGGATGAAGAGACTCTTAGGGCGAGGGTGCGCCGCGTACTCAGAGCTGTGAGATCGACGGTGTGCTGCATCGGGACGCATTGCTATTTCGGACTGAAGTTTGGGACTGCCTTCTCTACCTGGAGGGTGCCTTCTAGGAGACTCTCGAGGGGACCTTCTCACAGCCCCGTAACTAGGATCAAAATCATGCGTTCTCTGCTGTTCTGGTGAAGACAAAGAGTACTCTGCCAGAGGACCTCTTGGTCCGTGGTGGGGCCTCTTCACTGGCCGGTCACCAAAGTTCATTGCAGGCCTCTCTTTCATGGCAGTGGGGCTCACCACCGCGGGTACTGAGGGTAACTGTCGCCTCCTGGCTGGAGGAGTAGGAGTCACAGGACTTCCTATGCTTTTGAGGGAGGTGGTGGAGCCCCTGTTCTCGGCACAGTAGGACACGGGTCTCCTCAGGGGAGTTCTGGGGGACTGTCTTTCTCTGGTGGATTGGGTGGAATCACTACTTAGTTTTCTCACTCGCTTTACCTCCGCTTTTGGTGTAACGTCCCTAGACTTTGTATCCCTGAAACAAATTAAAACGTCACAAATTAAACAAAACTTTGCTAGAATTTGGGAACAAAACACCTTTTTAATGATTCCATTAAAAAATTTAATTTTTCTAAGCTTAGAGAAATTTATGTTTGAGAAATTTCAAAATATAAAGTATTATAAAAGAATACTTAGCACCAAGGATATAAATTATATTCTATTTTAGGATGAATTAACAACTAAAATAAGACAATATTTGTTCTTACTTTGCATCTTTGGGTGACTCCTTTTCAGTCACTAGTGAAGATGGACGCACGAACGTGGCAGGTACTTCCCCTGTTCCAGGAACTGTTGAAATAAACATATAAATTAGGTATATTTTATTAGAGGTTATGGGAATTAAATTAATTTGGAAATTAACTATAATTCAAGTTCTATTCCAACAAATGGAAAAAATGTAGAATTGTTAAGTATAGTCATAATCTTTATGCTTCTTTAGTCTTTACTATCAGTAAAGTTTCACTTTACTAATTAGCGATTCATAAAATAGTTGAATCACTTAGATGAACAATATAATAAACATCACTACGTTTGTCAAAACTATACAGAATACTAGTAGCGGATAAATATATATACCTAGTAAAAAGTTAAGCCTACCTCTCAAAATAACGATCAATATATATTAGATAATGAATATTCAATCACAATTTTAAATATAGTATTTACAATCTGCACGCAACCGTTCACAATTGACACTTTATACATGTTTAATAAATAACTCTAAGTACAATTTTTACATACTTAAAGATAAATCTATCATCTATGTACACTTTACACATGTTTAATGTATGTACACTATATAGATATTTAATGTATGTACACTTTATAGATGTTTAATAACACATTAAATGCTAGCACTCCATCAAACAACTCCCAATGGTTTCTTACTAAGTGGAGCAGGCCCCAGTACACTGCTACAGTCGCTAGAGCCACCTTCAGACTTGTCTGCAATGTTTAGCGTGGTAACCGTTAAAATGACGCCATAGAAAACGATACTCTCATAGAAAATGGAGCTAGCGCAGACTGTGATAACATTCATAGTGCAGTGCGGGATGACAAAATTAACTCACAAGAACTTACAAAAAGGGAACTATAGTTTTAGTTTCTGATAATGGAACAAAATCGTTCATATTGAGATAATATTCTGATACAATTATCGTTGTTTTAAGCAAACTTTATTAGTTTGTACAACATTGAACATTTTAAGGCAGCAAATGCAAAATTACGTAGATAAGTAAAGGAACACATACTGTCTGAATAATAACAGAACTTTGAATGAGTAGCAAAAATAGGAAGCATGACTAGCAAATAACGCTCAGAATGAACTAATTTAATAACTTAAGAAGTATTAGACTGATATAGCTAATATATATATCAATAATCTAATAAGTATAATACTTATTTAGTTACTAAATCAGTCATATACTTACTTAATTAGTATAAGATTTATTTAAAAGACAATCTCTTAAGAATCTCTGCCAGTAAATTAATTTGGCTACAGGATTAATAACTTGACTATGTGTAGCCAATAATTAATGTATAGTTATGTGGTAAGTTCTTAATTATCGGTCAGTACTACATCTTCGGTCATATAAGAAAAAACAATATGAAAATTATTATTATTACACAGTGCTATCTAATACTTCTACAAACCCGGGTTTGCAGAAGTATTAGATAGCACTGTGTAATAATAACAATTTTTATATTGTTTTTTCTTATATGACCGAAGATGTAGTACTGACCGATAATTAAGATCTTACCATATATCTAACCTTTGAAATAAAGTATTAGTTAAACCGTGGTAAATCTTTACAGACAGAGTAAAGTTACAAAGATGTAAATTTCATAAGGTAGGCATTAAAAAATAATGATTGACAAAATACGTTAATTGTAGAGAAAAAAGCCTTTTCCCCACAATTAAATATTTTAATGCCCATATTTTGATAGTTTTTAATTGATAATTGATCACATTTTCATCCTGTACTTCACATCTGATGAATTATGCTTTACTCTAGTGATAATAAATAAAATTAATCTCTGATGAGTTAACGTCAAATTAAAGTTATATTTAAGAGATAGAAATAATTAAACTTCAGGACATTATTTGTGTACCCAAAATAATACCGAAACTATGAGAGAATACCGTGCATAACAGCGAGTTAAGGTGAGTGAGGGTGAAAACTCAATTACCGAACAAACTCAGTTATCGATCACCTCACATACTTCCATACACATCACCCAAAATTCTATGGAATCTTTCCGATTCTGTTATGCTTTAATGGAAATATTAAGAGTGTCCGATACCTTATAGTTTCCCTAGCGAGTTACTCACCACAAAAAGATCTCCTGGAGAGAGTTCTCCTGATGAGTTCAGCAGGTGGTAGTTTGTGTGCAGCAGGTGAGAGCAAGTCACCTGTAATCTGAGCGTTACCGGTGTCACTGGTGTTGGGGCAGGTCTTGGCGTACTGGTTCATCCATTCTCCTGTCGCTAGTTGCAGCTCTCTGAAAAACAAATTTCACTGTTAGTAAAAACGTTTGGGATCAGAGGTTTCTTGAAAAACGTTTGGGATGGGGAACTTAACGAAAAACATTTAAGATAAGATACTTCACGAGAAACGTTTGTGGTGGGAAATCTAACAAGAAACGTTTGTGATGGGAGACTTAAAAAAACGTTTGTAACGGGAAATTTCATGAGAAACGTTTTGGATGGGAATCTTCACGATAGACGATGGTGATGTGAAACTTTACAATAAATGTTAGGATGGAAAAAAGAAACGTTTGTGACTGAAGTCTTAACAAGAAATTTTGTGATTGGAGTCTTTACACTAAATGTAGTGATAAAAGACTTCACGATAAACGTTTAGTGGAAAGTATACGCTAGGTCTCTATAGGAAACTTTTCATTGGAAACACTCCTGAGTAATAAACGTTTGATGGGGAAACGTTTATAATAAAAGGCTCATAGCGATAAGTGTGTGATGAAAACGTTTATTAGAGAAACGTGTGTGATAGAAGATTCAGTGAGATACGTTTGCGAAGAAAACGTTTATAAAAGAACTGTTTGTTATGTTTATAATATTCAGTGCAATACATTTCTGAAGATGTGAGAACCAGTAACGTTTGCGTGGAACGTTTAAATGAACAACGTTTATTTGTTAACATTGGAGAAAAAAGTGAAATACATTAAAATACAAGAAACGTAACAATTTATTCGACCACCCATTAACAAGAACTGCCATTATTTATATTGGTACTAAAATACTATCAGATAATATACTGTCAAGAGTTTGCAACATATAAATTCTATATATTTAAAACTTTTAAATAACAATTTTTAAAATTTTTATCATTTAAACAGTAACCAATTTCAATACATTAAATTTAAGCATACTATCACCATTTAAAATAACTCACTATAATTAATATCTACTGTCCCTCTAAACATATGTTCTATTACTTAATAGACAGACTAGGTAATTGCAGACTATGTTGCAAAGGAGTGCATCTGTTATAACACACAGCTTTCTAGTGCACTGTGCTGTACAGTGCACTGTGTGGTGCAGGGACAGGTGTGTAATATACAAATTGAAATGTATAGTTATTGATATAATAATATATTAATGCTTTAATGTTTTTTAGTTTGTAAAGGGCCGTACACACGTAGGGTTTTCTAAGTCTTTCCACCAGACTTTTTGCAATGCTCCTCCTACTTTTTCCACGGGAATATAAGAAAAAACGATATAATTATTATTTATTTTAGTTGGTATCCATGATACCTGCAGGTATCATGGATACCAACAAATATAAATAATATTTTTTTAATCGTTTTTTCTTATATTCTCGTGGAAAATGTAGGAGGAGCTTAGCAAAAAGTCTGGTGGAAAGACTTAAGAAACCCTACGTGTGTACGGCCCTTTACAGGCAATAAATAAAGCATCACTTAATAGGAAAGTCACAAACACACAGAAATAATACTAGTAATTACCCCTTTATTTATCTGTATGTATGACACATTTCAGTGTGTAGTAATTAGCAACTACACACTCTAGCATGTCAGACATAGCAAAGTAGCTTTCTATGTTAGGAAGAATGCTACTAAATAAGTAAAGATAATTAAGAGGGTAACAGTGAAGGAAATAATGGATAATATTGAAGATGGATGCAATAACTTAGAAAATAGAATACAAAAGGATGTGAAAAAAATGATTAAAATAAATATCACGACAAAAAACATTTCAGTGACTAACTATGTACACTAATTTATATCATAATTTACTACTGGTATTAATTTTACCATTCAAAAGATATTATTAATAAACCATTGTAAATATTACAATAAACATTAAGTACAAGTTAAAATGGTTAAAGTAATCCAAACAAAAAACATAGAATGTAATTCATTATACGTTTCATTTCTCAATCGTATAGTGTTGATGTTTGTGTGATATTAGTATGCTATCTGACACTAGGTAAGTTCTAAACAAACAGCAAGTTAAAGGGACCACTGTTAGACACACTTGATGTCAATAGAGATCAAAATAACAAACCTCATGAACAACTATTTATTATTATTAACTATCTTTTGATAGTTTAATTTATAACTCTCATTATTGCTAAGAAATGTCATATAGCACACTACACAATATACCTTAGAACATATACCACAATAATATACACACATACCACTTATGCTCTATATAGATCATATATAGTACATAGAGTTAAGCGGAATAAGGAATAGAATGGTAGAGATATACAATAGAAATGTAAGGGAAGATAATTTCAATGCAGTTATATACCATTTGGAGTGAATAAAGTAACATGTGTAACTAGGTGTAACATGTGTAACTAGGTGTTACATGTGTAACTAGGTGTAACATGTGTAACTAGGTGTTACATGTGTAACTAGGTGTAACATGTGTATCTAGGTGTAACATGTGTAACTAGGTGTAACATGTGTAACTAGGTGTAACATGTGTATCTAGGTGTAACATGTGTATCTAGGTGTAACATGTGTAACTAGGTGTAACATGTGTAACTAGGTGTTACATGTGTAACTAGGTGTTACATGTGTAACTAGGTGTAACATGTGTATCTAGGTGTAACATGTGTAACTAGGTGTAACATGTGTAACTAGGTGTAACATGTGTATCTAGGTGTAACATGTGTATCTAGGTGTAACATGTGTATCTAGGTGTAACATGTATATCTAGGTGTAACATGTGTATCTAGGTGTAACATGTATATCTAGGTGTAACATGTGTAACTAGGTGTAACATGTATATCTAGGTGTAACATGTGTAACTAGGTGTAACATGTGTAACATATGTAACTAGGTGTAACATGTGTAACTAGGTGTAACATGTGTATCTAGGTGTAACATGTGTAACTAGGTGTAACATGAGTAACTAGGTGTAACATGTGTATCTAGGTGTAACATGTGTAACTAGGTGTAACATGTGTAGCTAGGTGTAACATGTGTAACTAGGTGTAAAATGTGTAACTAGGTGTAACATGTGTAACTAGGTGTAACATGTGTATCTAAGTGTAACATGTGTAACATGTGTATCTAGGTGTAACATGTGTATCTAGGTGTAACATGTGTATCTAGGTGTAACATGTGTAGCTAGGTGTAACATGTGTAACTAGGTGTAAAATGTGTAACTAGGTGTATCTAGGTGTAACATGTGTAACTAGGTGTAACATGTGTAACTAGGTGTAACATGTGTATCTAGGTGTAACATGTGTAACCAGGTGTAACATGTGTAGCTAGGTGTAACATGTGTATCTAGGTGTAACATGTGTAACTAGGTGTAACATGTGTAGCTAGGTGTAACATGTGTAACTAGGTGTAAAATGTGTAACTAGGTGTATCTAGGTGTAACATGTGTAACTAGGTGTAACATGTGTATCTAGGTGTAACATGTGTATCTAGGTGTAACATGTGTAACTAGGTGTAACATGTGTATCTAGGTGTAATATGTGTAACTAGGTGTAACATGTGTAACTAGGTGTAACATGTGTAACTAGGTGTAACATGTGTAACTAGGTGTAACATGTGTATCTAGGTGTAACATGTGTAACTAGGTGTAACATGTGTAACTAGGTGTAACATGTGTATCTAGGTGTAACATGTGTAACTAGGTGTAACATGTGTAGCTAGGTGTAACATGTGTATCTAGGTGTAACATGTGTAACTAGGTGTAACATGTTAAGTCCAGATGTGTACCTATTCATTTTCATACCCATCATGCTTATTTTAATCTATCCCATCTCATTCATGTTTTCTAGCAGGACAATCAACATGACTACTATTTAACATGAATGGCTACACACTAAATACAACTCCCCCCTCCAATCACAATACCCCCCCCCCTTTGCCCCAGGCTCCCTGTCCACACTGATGGTGAAAGTGGAGATCTAGTCACCACCTGCTCCCCAATTCCTCTTAGGGGCCCTCAGGGGGAGGCAACCCAGTGCAAGCCATAGGCCCACACCATCCAATGAACAAGTAGGCAGTTATGGTGCTTTTTAAATGTGATTAGAGGTGTTCAAAGGATTATAGTCTTTATGCTCCCCTGTCATAAGGATCAACATTCTGATGACTCATGCATTTTATACATGTGTTTGTTGTGAACAGTTAAATTAATAGGTGTTATTTACTCAGTAATTAGCATGCGTAGGTAAGACGTCTCACGTGTGAGATGTAGAGGTTAGATGTAGAGGTTAGTATTAAATATACTATTAATTAATCATTTTAGTAAGTTAAATAATATTTTAACCCTTTACCGGGCAAGTGATCATATATGATCACTTAAATATGATATATAAATTGCCTTGCCGCCACATTCTATGCATCAATGTACTGATGTCACATAGCCTCAGCCAAGGGGAATGCTTTAAGCTAGTGTCACGCCAATGACGTCATTTCTAAGCAGCATCACTACTGGTTGAGCACGAGAGTAATGCATCAGTAGCACTGTGGCTGTCATAGGGGGAGTATCTGCGACGTTTTGTGGCTTTTCAAGAGTCTCTTCTGTTTAACAAGATGTCGGTAAGTAACTAACACTGTGATATTATATAGATGAAAATGTGTGCTTTAGCCTAACGTAGGTAATGTATATGGTGAATATCTAGAAGTTGGGAAAAAAACTTCTTGAAAAAATGGATGATCATATATGATCACTTGCCAGTCTATGGTAAAAGTTGCAGTGATCATATTTGATCACTTGCCAGTCTATGGTTAAAGTTGCAGTGATCATATTTGATCACTTGCCAGTCTATGGTTCAAGTTGCAGTGATCATATTTGATCACTCACCAGTTTATAGTAGCTAAGTATAGGTTATAGAATATTTATTTTTGCGTGATAATTTTTAACTACTTTGTCCAGTAAGAGGTGTAATTTGTTTATATATTAATACCAAAATACGTATAAAGTGACTACAAAGATAATTGCCTAATTTGAGATTAAAATATATTATCTACGTAATTTGCTATAGAAATTCAATATTCTTGGAAAGCATACGTTTGATTGTTTTGGTGAATCATTTCGATGGTTGGAACCTTGACCCCTTTTTTCACTTGCTTATGATGAACATGCTTATGATGAATCTATTCCAATTGCTTTCAATGTGCGAATTTTCTACATTGATTTTTCTTTCCAGTTGCCCTGTTCCCTCTTTTACAAGAAGGCTAAATGCCAGACGACCATCATCCCAGCAGACCCCAATGTCAGTGAGGATGAATCATTTGATGATGATGATAATGATCCAGACTATGTGCCTGAGCCCCACAACATGGATACTCCAAGTACAAGCGAAGAGCCTCCTGTGAAAAGGCTATGCGCAAGGTCACCATTTGATGAAGAAGAGGAGATGTCTGAAGATGCGAATGACTGCACAGAGCTTCAAGAGCAGGAGATTGAAGACAGCGAGAATTAGGAAGGAGAGCTGCATAAGAGTAAAGGGAAGAGCACTGCTAGAAGTAAAGGGAAGAGCACTGCTAGAAGTAAAGGCAAAAGCACCTTTCAAACTAGGCCAACTACCTGGAAAAGAGTAGACAATCCCTCCTTGCCTGACTATAACCATAAGCCTCCTATATTTGTGGAAACTCCCTTACAATATTTCTTTAAATTTTTCAGTCCTGACCTCATAAAGCAAATAACCTACCAAACTAATCTTTATGCCAACCAAAAAGATATCGGTAGCTCCTTCAGCACAGATGAAGGCGAGATCCTCAATTTCATGGCTATCCTTTTGTACATGGGGGTTGTGACATGTCCCTCACTGGATGATTACTGGGCAAAGAGGACCAGAGTACATCAAGTGGCTGACCATATGTCATCCAAACGCTTCAGACTCCTGAGACGCACCATCCATTTCAACGACAACTCCCAAGCACATGGTAACATTGACAGGTTTTATAAAGTTCGCCCACTGTTCAGCCACCTCAACCAATCTTTTAGAAGAGTACCTCACACTCCAAAGCAGTCCATTCATGAAGTTATGGTTGGCTACATTTTACTTTATATTCTGTCATACTCTTTATAAGTTGTAATAAACATTTGAAGTTTTAATTTTAATTATTTCACCTTCCATTGTGATTTTCTTTCGCTTTCCACAATTAAAAAATCTTTACCTTAGAATGGCAAGTGATCATATATGATCACAAAAATTGTTGGACTTTCTTACCTGAGACCGGCAAGTGATCATATATGATCACTTCATAATTTCGAATTTGCATCAAAAATATGAAGAATTTTGAAAAAACAACTTCAATAAAAATATCTTTTATTATGATGTACTTTTAAGATCTGAAGTCAAAAACAATCATTTCTGAATATTTCTATGAGTGCCCGGTAAAGGGTTAACTACAGACCAAAAATAATTAGAGTTTTACCTATATTTTACTAGACACTAATACTGTGTCTGTTCACCTGTTCCACAGGTAATTAGTAAAGAAATAAAGGTATTTGGAACTCTCTGTACACAAGTTGTTATAAAGGGCCGTGCACACGTAGGATTTTTTCAGTCTTTCCACCAGACTTTTTGCTAAGCTCCTCCTACTTTTTCCACGGGAATATAAGAAAAAACGATATAATAATTATTTATTTTAGTTGGTATCCATGATACCTGCAGGTATCATGGATACCAATTAAAATAAATAAGATTTATATAGTTTTTTCTTATATTCCCGTGGAAAAAGTAGGAGGAGCTTAGCAAAAAGTCTGGTGGAAAGACTTAAAAAATCTTACGTGTGTACGGCTCTTTACAGTACCAGATTTACTTGAGGTAAATTTTCGACCCAAATCGATACGCTAAATTCAAATTATTTAACTTTAAAAATAGTTTCAAAGAATGATTTTTCATATATCTTTAATATAGTTAAACCTTTAATATACTATTCCACTCAATAATCTATTAACCAAACAAAAGCATAAACACATATACAATATTTACATAAATTACATTTTCTATTTAATTATTAAAACATAAGATAGTGTATTAATATAGTTTGAATGAACTACTCTATCTACATCTTATCGGATGGTATAATATCTTATCTCTCTTATCAGTAGGCATTCTTCCGAGGCTGTGACAGGTAATAGATAAGATAACCCTTATCTACACACTAAAAAACTCACCACCTTAGTAGTTATTTTAAAATAGAGAAATATATTAATAAACTGTTATCACTGTAATTTACTATCAGATAACTAGAATGAATTAAATAATGCCATTATTTTATTTATTTATACTCAGATAAACTAAAACATACATAATAAATAAATACATAATAAATAAATCCAAAATAAAAAAAAATCTAATTAAACTGAAAACTTATTATTTACTAAAAAATAAATTTATTAATTGCAGCTATCATGGACATCAATTAAAATAACGAGTTAATTCGTTCTCCTTATATGATCGAAGATGTGGCACCGTTCGATTACTTAGAACATACCCTATATGGAATACCTGTTCACACATATTTATCATTAATGCGTTTTGACTTTTAACATATCCCACTCAAGGATAGACTACATTATTCTTAGTTATGTGCTGTGCGACACTTGCTTTGGTTAGAGTGATTGCAAAGAACATTCCGTGAAATAGGTACAGTATTTTCTTAGGAATAATGACTTTGAGGTATAATATGATGATAAAATACATGTATAATTATTTTGTGAATAGTCAAGTTATGGTGACTCACATTCACTTAAAAATCACATCATAATAACAGGATTACAATACCTCGTATATACATCACAATAACTCATGCAATATGTATCTGTTTGGGTGTGACATTTCACAGGAGGTAGTGGGGTTTAACGGATTGAAAAGGTGATACCAGTAGGTAGGGTTGAAAGGTGAGGGTAATGGTATTAGAGGGTAATGATATTAGAGGGTAATGGTATTAGAGGGTAATGATATTAGATGGTAATAGTGGTAATTGATGGTATTAGTTAAAGGGTATAAGCAATACCCGGTAAACAATATAGTATAAATGATGTGTCATTCACATTAAATCAATCTAACCAACATAAGAACACATAAGTTGACGATTAATTGACCACATCATATCCACGTGTCAATTACCATACCTATAACAGGTGTTTACCACGTGTAATTCACCAGATTGATAGCAACATGTCCCATACCAAACTGATAACATATGTTAACAACATGAAATCTACCATATTACCATGTGAAACCACATGTAAGTATAAATGTTATACACATGTTTTAAATGAGTAAGTGCCACATAGTATACACATGTTTTAAATGAGTAAGTGCCACATGGTATACACATGTTTTAAATGAGTAAGTGCCACATAGTATACACATGTTTTAAATCAGTAAGTACCACATGGTATACACATGTTTTAAATGAGTAAGTGCCACATGGAATTGTTTGTTTACAGGGTAGTTCAGTGTATTAATATTCCACTATTAATTCCTTCAATTCTAGCATAGATAGTTTATGCCTTCAGGGTTCATCCTATACTAAAAGGTGAATAATAAAAGTGTAATTTTAGTCACCTTACCAATAGTTATAGTGTTACTTCACTTCAGTTTACTGGTAAAGGTTAAAATGCTAAATAAGATTATTTAGTACTAGCTATATAGATTGCAGTACTAAAATGTATTGAATTAATTTTTAAAATGTAGTGCATATAGTACTAAAATGTACTGAATAGTACTGGATTCGGTACTAAAATGTACTGAATACTACTAAAATGTACTGGATACGGTACTAAAATGAACTGAATTTAGTACTAAAATGTAGTGCATATAGTACTAAAGTGTACTACATATACCACCAGTGGTCCAGTACCCAATGTAATAGAATACCCCCCCCTTAGTGCCCACAGAGTACCGTTATTCTCAGTCTGAGGGTACAGTCACCTCCATGTTTGCTGTACCAGACGCTGTACAAGTGACTGTCTTTTCGGCGAGAATCTTTCCTTTCTTTCCTTTTTATTTTTTATTATATATATAATTTAATGACTTTAATGGATATCATTAGAAAAGTTATGGAGGAGTCATCTTTATAAATAAAAATAAAAATAATAAACTAGTTTTGTAGTTAATTCCACTCTTCCTTGAGGTATAAAATACACACTGGAACAGTTCTATTTATTTTCTAGATGGAAATTAACCTTTGCCACATCTTATTATTTAACTGAAAAAAAACATACAAAGAGAATTAAAAATAAGGGTTACACTTTGTACAAAGAAACACGTTGAAATTATTGTAGGACTGTAGGTGCATCAGTTAGCCTACACACTACAGTGTAGGCGCATTAGTTAGACTACAAACTACAGTGTAGGTGCATCAGTTAGACTACACACTACAGTGTAGGTGCATCAGTTAGCCTACACACTACAGTGTAGGTGCATCAGTTAGCCTACACACTACAGTGTAGGTGCATCAGTTAGCCTACACACTACAGTGTAGGTGCATCAGTTAGCCTACACACTACAGTGTAGGTGCATCAGTTAGCCTACACACTACAGTGTAGGTGCATCAGTTAGCCTACACACTACAGTGTAGGTGCATCAGTTAGCCTACACACTACAGTGTAGGTGCATCAGTTAGCCTACACACTACAGTGTAGGTGCATCAGTTAGACTACACACTACAGTGTAGGTGCATCAGTTAGCCTACAAACTACAGTGTAGGTGCATCAGTTAGCCTACACACTACAGTGTAGGTTATCTTTCCAGTTCAGTCTCTACCTGTGACGTCACAAACAAAGAATTTCTTTACGGTGGAATTTGTTCAGAGATAAAAAAGGTCAGAGGAAAGATGCATGCAAGTTTCTTAGATATTTTACTAATAAATTAAACTTTAGATGAAATTAGTCAGGTGTAAAAGGTAATAGTGGAGACATTTGTAAAGTAAAAAAAATGTTTAATAATCTTTATACAATGTAATATACTGCTAGGGAGCTTGTAATTATCGATTAAAATAAATTGTTAGATTATTTAGATTATCACGTGGTACAAATTATCTCGTGGTACAAATTATCTCTTGGTGCATATTATCTCGTGGTACAAATTATCTCGTGGTACAAATTATCTCGTGGTACAAATTATCTCGTGGTACAAATTATCACGTGGTACAAATTATCTCGTGGTACAAATTATCACGTTGTACAAATTATCTCGTGGTACAAATTATCTCGTGGTACAAATTATCTCGTGGTACAAATTATCTCGTGGTATAAATTATACCACATGACATTTCATCCCAAAGAAAAGGTTAATTTTATAACCAAACAATTGTCAATGATTGTCAAATCAAGCAATCATATTTACTTGATTTGATTATAAAAAATTGATTTGAAATTTAGTCACCGGACACAAATATCTTTGATACTTTTAAATAAAACTTATAATTAAAATACCGTTTATTGCTTTAATTTAAATACCGTGGAATTAAATAGTGATGTAAGTAAATAATAGTAATTAAGTTTTTAGTAAAGAGATTTGTCCTTTTATGTAAGGTGATATTAACCTTATTGGGAACAACCTTGGAACTACCTTCTTACTCTTGTCTAGAAAAAAAGGAATTGCATTAATTATATTTCGGATCAAATTATAAAACCTTACTACAACTTATAAAAAAATCCAAAAATACATATTTGTAACTTCAGCCGTATGAATGAATTTCCTATTTTCAGGCAATTTTTCCTTATTAATTGTAAACCTGTTCATAAAATAAAAAAAAAACTAACCAGAATAGAAGAAAATCATTAGTAAAATATGCTACCTACCAAAAAATCATGGAAAAAGAAGAAGCATGAGTGCAAAAACTTATTTTTTACAAAGTAAGTAAGAAAATCTATACTAGAGATAATTCTAATCAATAATAAGACCATATGTATAAATTAAATACTGAAATCTATACTAGAGATAATTCTAATCAATAATAAGACCATATGTATAAATTAAATACTAAAATCTATACTAGAGATAATTCTAATCAATAATAAGACCATATGTATAAATTAAATACTAAAATCTATACTAGAGATAATTCTAATCAATAATAAGACCATATGTATAAATTAAATACTAAAATCTATACTAGAGATAATTCTAATCAATAATAAGACCATATGTATAAATTAAATACTAAAATCTATACTAGAGATAATTCTAATCAATAATAAGACCATATGTATAAATTAAATACTAAAATCTATACTAGAGATAATTCTAATCAATAATAAGACCATATGTATAAATTAAATACTAAAATCTATACTAGAGATAATTCTAATCAATAATAAGACCATATGTATAAATTAAATACTAAAATCTATACTAGAGATAATTCTAAACAAATATAGACCATATGTATAAATTAAATACTAAAATCTATACTAGAGATAATTCTAATCAATAATAAGACCATATGTATAAATTAAATACTAAAATCTATACTAGAGATAATTCTAAACAAATATAGACCATATGTATAAATTAAATACTAAAATCTATACTAGAGATAATTCTAATCAATAATAAGACCATATGTATAAATTAAATACTAAAATCTATACTAGAGATAATTCTAAACAAATATAGACCATATGTATAAATTAAATACTAAAATCTATACTAGAGATAATTCTAAACAAATATAGACCATATGTATAAATTAAATACTAAAATCTATACTAGAGATAATGCTAAACAAATATAGACCATATGTATAAATTAAATAATAAAATCTATACTAGAGATAATGCTAAACAAATATAGACCATATGTATAAATTAAATAATAAAATCTATACTAGAGATAATGCTAAACAAATATAGACCATATGTATAAATTAAATAATAAAATCTATACTAGAGATAATGCTAAACAAATATAGACCATAGGTATAAATTAAATAATAAAATCTATACTAGAGATAATGCTAAACAAATATAGACCATAGGTATAAATTAAATAATAAAATCTATACTAGAGATAATGCTAAACAAATATAGACCATAGATATAATTTACACTGAATTCAGAACCTTTTGGTATAATTTCTATGAACTAATTGGACCATCAGTAGAACAAATGTCTTCCATCTTCAATAAATCCTCTTTTATCAGAGGTTTTAAATAGAAAAGGGAGAATTTCCTTGTAACGCTAGATATTCGAGGATGCAGAAAAGCTACTCCATTCCAAGTGCACACTAATGATGCACATGCATGTGTCTACTGTGAACACAGACCATATTAGGGCAGCAACACTCGCTGTCATTTGCTTCTTTAATTTAACAATATAAATAAATTAACAAATATACTACGTACATTTACCACTTTAATTATTAGTATTATTGTTTGAATTATATAAACATATATGATATGAATAAATATATTATAATCAAATTGATATATAAATAGTAGCTACATGGTTTTAATAAATAAAAATATTTAAAGGTTTAAAATACGTACACTTTATTTAGCAAAGTAACAGCACTGCAGTTAGCACAGTAACAGCACTGCAGTTAGCACAGTAACAGCACTGCAGTTAGCACAGTAACTGCACTGCAGTTAGCACAGTAACTGCACTGCAGTTAGCACTGTAACTGCACTGCAGTTAGCACTGTAACTGCACTGCAGTTAGCACTGTAACTGCACTGCAGTTAGCACTGTAACTGCACTGCAGTTAGCACTGTAACTGCACTGCAGTTAGCACTGCAGTAAGCACTGTAACTGCACTGCAGTTAACACTGTAACTGCACTGCAGTTAGCACTGTAACTGCAGTGCAGTTAGCACTGTAACAGCACTGCAGTTAGCACTGTAACTGCACTGCAGTTAGCACTGCAGTAAGCACTGTAACTGCACTGCAGTTAAGACTGTAACAGCACTGCAGTTAGCACAGTAACAGCACTGCAGTTAGCACTGTAACACTCACCAAGTGTTAGCACAGTAAGTGTTTTTTTACCAGTGTGGGTGTTAGATAATTTAATTTATAGTTACCGATTGCTTGCTTATAACACTCTAAAGATAACCTTAAAACAATACACAAATCTTTAGAAACTTAAACAATCAATGTAGGTATAATTATACAAATCTATTTATTATACGTTAATGTTAAATCACAATATAAAAATATTCATGGTAATATAGAGAAGTTAGGGAAATGTTAAATTGTTTGATTGAATTATATTTTTCATCTTGTTTACTATTTTTTTTAGATAATGTTCTAGTGGGTTTATTTCCAGTTACCGTCAGCAGACGATATACCGCGCTAGTGAGATGCAGAGATGAAAGTGTGAGAAGAAACAGACGCTAATAAATGAGGGATGGGAACAAACAATGACAGAAAATAAATCAATGAAATGAAGAGTGGAAGTAGAAATTAATGACTATAATTATTATAGGGAGATATTATAAACAATTATAAACGGGGAGAGTAACGGTGAACCTGTAATAAATAGTAAGAGAGAATAGAGTAATTAAAGGAAACAGGTAACCAGTGTAGTCAGGTAATCAGTGTAGTCAGGTAATCAGTGTAGTCAGGTAAACAGTGTAGTCAGGTAAACAGTGCAGTCAGGTAACCAGTGTAGTCAGGTAACCAGTGTAGTCAGGTAACCAGTGTAGTCAGGTAACCAGTGTAGTCAGGTAACCAGTGTAGTCAGGTAACCAGTGTAGTCAGGTAACCAGTGTAGTCAGGTAATCAGTGTAGTCAGGTAACCAGTGTACTCAGGTAACCAGTGTACTCAGGTAATCAGTGTAGTCAGGTAATCAGTGTAGTCAGGTAATCAGTGTAGTCAGGTAATCAGTGTAGTCAGGTAATCAGTGTAGTCAGGTAATCAGTGTAGTCAGGTAATCAGTGTAGTCAGGTAATCAGTGTAGTCAGGTAATCAGTGTAGTCAGGTAATCAGTGTAGTCAGGTAATCAGTGTAGTCAGGTAATCAGTGTAGTCAGGTAATCAGTGTAGTCAGGTAATCAGTGTAGTCAGGTAATCAGTGTAGTCAGGTAACCAGTGTAGTCAGGTAACCAGTGTAGTCAGGTAATCAGTGTAGTCAGGTAATCAGTGTAGTCAGGTAATCAGTGTAGTCAGGTAATCAGTGTAGTCAGGTAATCAGTGTAGTCAGGTAATCAGTGTAGTCAGGTAACCAGTGTAGTCAGGTAATCAGTGTAGTCAGGTAATCAGTGTAGTCAGGTAATCAGTGTAGTCAGGTAATCAGTGTAGTCAGGTAATCAGTGCAGTCAGGTAATCAGTGTAGTCAGGTAACCAGTGTACTCAGGTAACCAGTGTACTCAGGTAATCAGTGTAGTCAGGTAATCAGTGTAGTCAGGTAATCAGTGTAGTCAGGTATCAGCAGGTAATCACTCTGGTAATTACCGTAACCTTGGACAGGTAAATATAACCACCTGGTGAAATAAAGACTATAAATACTTTCTTCTACTTAGCAGTCTTCATGCGTTCCTCTAACTACAATTGTTATGAAATCATCGAGGTTTATGTTGCTTTATCTTCAAAATCACTTTGCTAATAGATAACAGAGGTGAGAGCATTCTAGAGATAACATTTTATTGCAGCAGTGATAACTTCAGAAGAAACTGTTAGTCTAGTTATGGAATGTCTAAAACTAGAACTACCAGCAGTCAATTTGACTGGTTTTTTCATTATCCAAACACTTGTATCTCATAAATTAAAATTGGTAGGTAGTTGAATAGTTGTTTAATATAAGGAAACATTTTAATTTTAATTGGTATCCATGATACCTGGAGGCATCATGGATACCAATTAATATAACAATGTTTAATATTATCAAACATCAAAAAATTCAAGTAACTACCAATAATAATTTATGAGATACCAATGTTTGAATAAATTGACTGTTTTTTTAGTTCTAGCGATAAGAAATTACTCCCATTTCATCAGTTTGACCGCATTCAACACTGTGAATAAAGTAATGTAGGTGAGGGAAATAAACTCCCATGATATTATATCTACGTGAGAGAAAACAGTCAAGATATGGTTAGATAAGTGGAATGATGAGACATCATATCTAGAGTGATGAGATATCATATCTAGAGTGATGAGATATCATATCTAGAGTGATGAGATATCATATCTAGAGTGATGAGATATCATATCTAGAGTGATGAGATATCATATCTAGAGTGATGAAAATCTTAAATCATTACTATTTTAATTCATTCAACCAAACAGTTATTTGTTGCACAATAATTATTAAATTTGAATTAATTCGATAATATAAAAAAAAATGTTGAATGTTACTATGTAAAATAATGAAAAGCTTACAAAAATAAATAAACGAAATAATCAAATTAAAAATGATAATTTTTAAAATTATATACAACTAACATTCAACTTACCCTCTAGTTACTAACATTCAACTTACCCTCTAGTTACTAACATTCAACTTACCCTCTAGTTACTAACATTCAACTTACCCTCTAGTTACTAACATTAAACTTACCCTCTAGTTACTAACATTCAACTTACCCTCTAGTTACTAACATTCAACTTACCCTCTAGTTACTAACATTCAACTTACCCTCTAGTTACTAACATTAAACTTACCCTCTAGTTACTAACATTCAACTTACCCTCTAGTTACTAACATTCAACTTACCCACTAGTTACTAACATTAAACTTACCCTCTAGTTACTAACATTCAACTTACCCTCTAGTTACTAACATTCAACTTACCCTCTAGTTACTAACATTAAACTTACCCTCTAGTTACTAACATTCAACTTACCCTCTAGTTACTAACATTAAACTTACCCTCTAGTTACTAACATTCAACTTACCCTCTAGTTACTAACATTAAACTTACCCTCTAGTTACTAACATTAAACTTACCCTCTAGTTACTAACATTCAACTTACCCTCTAGTTACTAACATTCAACTTACCCTCTAGTTACTAACATTCAACTTACCCTCTAGTTACTAACATTTAACTTACCCTCTAGTTACTAACATTCAACTTACCCTCTAGTTACTAACATTAAACTTACCCTCTAGTTACTAACATTCAACTTACCCTCTAGTTACTAACATTCAACTTACCCTCTAGTTACTAACATTCAACTTACCCTCTAGTTACTAACATTCAACTTACTCTCTAGTTACTAACATTCAACTTACCCTCTAGTTACTAACATTCAACTTACCCTCTAGTTACTAACATTAAACTTACCCTCTAGTTACTAACATTCAACTTACCCTCTAGTTACTAACATTCAACTTACCCTCTAGTTACTAACATTCAACTTACCCTCTAGTTACTAACATTCAACTTACCCTCTAGTTACTAACATTCAACTTACCCTCTAGTTACTAACATTCAACTTACCCTCTAGTTACTAACATTCAACTTACCCTCTAGTTACTAACATTAAACTTACCCTCTAGCTACTAACATTCAACTTACCCTCTAGTTACTAACATTCAACTTACCCTCTAGTTACTAACATTCAACTTACCCTCTAGTTACTAACATTCAACTTACCCTCTAGTTACTAACATTCAACTTACCCTCTAGTTACTAACATTCAACTTACCCTCTAGTTACTAACATTCAACTTACCCTCTAGTTACTAACATTCAACTTACCCTCTAGTTACTAACATTAAACTTACCCTCTAGTTACTAACATTCAACTTACCCTCTAGTTACTAACATTCAACTTACCCTCTAGTTACTAACATTCAACTTACCCTCTAGTTACTAACATTAAACTTACCCTCTAGTTACTAACATTCAACTTACCCTCTAGTTACTAACATTAAACTTACCCTCTAGTTACTAACATTCAACTTACCCTCTAGTTACTAACATTCAACTTACCCTCTAGTTACTAACATTAAACTTACCCTCTAGTTACTAACATTAAACTTACCCTCTAGTTACTAACATTAAACTTACCCTCTAGTTACTAACATTCAACTTACCCTCTAGTTACTAACATTCAACTTACCCTCTAGTTACTAACATTTAACTTACCCTCTAGTTACTAACATTCAACTTACCCTCTAGTTACTAACATTAAACTTACCCTCTAGTTACTAACATTAAACTTACCCTCTAGTTACTAACATTCAACTTACCCTCTAGTTACTAACATTCAACTTACCCTCTAGTTACTAACATTCAACTTACCCTCTAGTTACTAACATTTAACTTACCCTCTAGTTACTAACATTCAACTTACCCTCTAGTTACTAACATTAAACTTACCCTCTAGTTACTAACATTCAACTTACCCTCTAGTTACTAACATTCAACTTACCCTCTAGTTACTAACATTCAACTTACCCTCTAGTTACTAACATTCAACTTACCCTCTAGTTACTAACATTCAACTTACTCTCTAGTTACTAACATTTAACTTACCCTCTAGTTACTAACATTCAACTTACCCTCTAGTTACTAACATTAAACTTACCCTCTAGTTACTAACATTCAACTTACCCTCTAGTTACTAACATTCAACTTACCCTCTAGTTACTAACATTTAACTTACCCTCTAGTTACTAACATTCAACTTACCCTCTAGTTACTAACATTAAACTTACCCTCTAGTTACTAACATTCAACTTACCCTCTAGTTACTAACATTCAACTTACTCTCTTTTTGAAGCGATGTACAATATTTCAAATATTTAATACCTCACAACTCGACAATAATATTCAGTACAAATATTAGAGCGACAAGCTAATGATATTTAAAGGGAATCTGAAAACATTGTGATAAATATATAAAAATAAAACAGTTACAACAGTAGTTACCGGTAAATAGTTTACATTAATAACAAAAATATTAAATACTTTTGAAAAATATAATGTAAATTAAAATTCAAAATGTATTTTAATTTTATCAATGGTATTGTAACTTCTTTCTACAACAACTAGTGCTATAATCATAGTATTGACCCCAGGCCTATAATCAAGCAATTACTATAACCTATAGTGAGACTATAGTGCCTATAGCCATTTATTTTACTTCCTAGCATTAGAAACAACTTTTACTTTTTGGTTTGAGAAAAAAAGTACATTATTAATTGCATATTATTTCCATATAAAAATTATTATATGACATTGTTTTACATTCTATATTGAAAATTGTTATTTAAACTTTCGTTTTATTTAACTTGCAGATTAAAAAATACTAACCGTTAAAAAACATTAAAAATATGGATATGGATGGTAAAGTATTTTATATTTTTTTTATAATATATTAAGTTTATGTTATTTAATGGTGAAATGAAAGTAAAAGGAAGGAGAGAATTGGGACTGCAAAACACCATCTCCACAATGCATCTCAAATTATTCCAGCATCTGGGCAAACACAGTGAAAACATTTGCTGTAAATAATACCTACTAAGTAAGAGAGCTGAGATCAATTTAAGCAATTGCGATATGGTCACAGTTGCTCATTGTAAGGAAATAGCAATAGACTTTGCTCTATGTAGGTGAAGAGCGTACACTGACACACACTAACCTACTCACACCGCTAACTGAGTAACACTGAGTGTACCTAGTGCCCACCTTCTGCATTTAATGGCACTGATAAAACTACAAAATAAAACAATTAGCACCTCTATTATAAATAATAACATAGTATTTATAACTAACCTTTAGTTAAATAAAATGGCTTGTTTTGAACATATAAATGACTGCATTCCTAATTCGCGGAAATTCTGACTATGAGCAGAGGAATCTGTGAGGCAACCCTGTACTGTCAGTGACAGTAAGAAGTTAGAGCTAGTGGGTACGTGTATGTGTGCTGATAGTACACACAGCAAGGTAAGTAAGTAGTGGGCTATCCACCTACAGTCTAAAGACAGTCATCTGCAGTAGTACTGACTGTGCACTCACAAAACAACTGCCTCAACGCATTATAGGCGATAATTAATGAATTAATTTCCCTTGATGCTTTTTAGCGAAATATACACTATATAGAGGGGGTGAGGACGCTAGTTTTCGCATAGGTTATCTATCGAGTGACTGTACTTCTCAGAGGCATGACCCAAAACGGAGAAAATAATACAGCTACAAACAGAAAGATGCAAAGGAACACCCAATAACAAGTAATAAACCTATAATAACTAAGAAAGAGAAGAAAACAAACACTAATAACAAGTAATAAAACTATAATGACTAAGAAAAAGAAGAAACCAAATGCTAAAAAGAACATTGGGTAAATTACGAATTATCGGTCAGTTCCACATTTTCGGTCACATTAGAAAAAATAATATATTAGTTTCTTTTAATTGGTATCCATGATACCTGCAGGTATATTGGATACCAATAGAAATATACTAATATATTATTTCATTATTTCTTATATGACCGAAAATGTAGAACCGACCAATAATTCGTAATTTAACCAATCAAATAATACAAATAAGTCTATTGAAAATAATATTCAATATATTTAACATACAAGCTTCAGTTAGAATGACAGACACTTCACGTAGTCGTGACATGACTTAGAAATATAGGAACTGTATAAGGAAAGACATGAGTACTTGTATATTCTAAACCGGTATAAGTGTGTCAAAGAATGTGTCATACTACACAGAGCTATGAGTAGTGTGTACTATACACTGTGTATAGTAAACAATTTGCGGTGTAAATTATATAGCATGCACTGTATATTATATTGTGTATAATGTATAGTATGCACTGTGTACTGTATATTATATAGTGTATAATGTATAGTATGCACTGTGTACTGTATATTATATAGTGTATAATGTATAGTGTGTACTGTGTACTGTATATTATATAGTGTATAATGTATAGTATGCACTGTGAACTGTATATTATATAGTGTATAATGTATAGTATGCACTGTGTACTGTATATTATATAGTGTATAATGTATAGTATGCACTGTGTACTGTATATTATATTGTGTATAATGTATAGTATGCACTGTGTACTGTATATTATATTGTGTATAATGTATAGTATGCACTGTGTACTGTATATTATATAGTGTATAATGTATAGTATGCACTGTGTACTGTATATTATATAGTGTATAATGTATAGTGTGTACTGTGTACTGTATATTATATAGTGTATAATGTATAGTATGCACTGTGTACTGTATATTATATAGTGTATAATGTATAGTATGCACTGTGTACTGTATATTATATTGTGTATAATGTATAGTATGCACTGTGTACTGTATATTATATAGTGTATAATGTATAGTATGCACTGTGTACTGTATATTATATAGTGTATAATATTTATGCACTGTGTACTGTATAGCATGAAGTGTGTGATGCACACTGTATATTATGTACTACAATATATGTACTGTGAATAACTCACTTATTCTATTTAATATTCACTTTTATAACTGCATGGTGATGTCAATGCTCAGTAGAGAGTTATCTCACTACTACTTTGTAATCCAGAAAAATGAACTGAAAGAAGATCTATGATATAAAAATGCTATATCATTGAAATAACATCAATATAACAATGTTATATCAAATCTGAGTTATCTTATTTGAATAGAGTTAATTATCTTTGTACCTACTACTGATGTACTCGTGGAAAATAAAGTAAGAACTTGTGTCTCTTTTGATCGTAATAGTATTTGAACGACATGCATCAACATCAGGTCAATTTTGATATGAAATGGTAAGTTATTTTTACAATAATAGAACAACATTGGATATTGGATGATCTTCATAAATTTAAAAATTATCACAAAATTAAAAAAAACTTCAATATAATAATTAATTTTCGAATTCAAAGTGTAACAGCAGTATGATAAAGCTTGAAATTAAATAATGACGCTATTGGAGGTAAAGCGTAACAACTCTAGTTGATTATCAACCTGTAATAGGTGAATTATACCTTGAAGTAATATGTTGAATATAAGTTGTGCCCATTTAGGAAAAAGGACTAAATGCTTTATATTCAAATAGATGCAAGATATTAACTCAAAAAAAAAACTTTCCTAAAAATCTATTTTGAGGAATATTAATTCAATAAGATTTCTTTCTCTCTGCTTTAGTAGTCGAAGTAAAGTAAATAATGTGAAAATAATCAGAAAACTTATCCTGTACAATGACCTTAAACTGATAATTTACACAATGAGGAAAACTGTTCAATAATTGTCTAATAGAAAATTAACTGCATGGAGAAAGTACGCGAGAGTAGAGGAATTTCAGACCTTTTTCTGAATGTTGTGGAAAAAAAGATATGCTAAAGAGTGAAAATACTAAAAAAGAGTAATGTTGAAAAAAGAGTAATGTTGAAACAAGAGTAATGTTGAATTAAGAGTAATGTTGAATTAAGAGTAATGTTGAAACAAGAGTAGGAGTAGTAATTTAAAGCAAGAGTAACGTAGGAGTTTTTACTTACATCTGTTTATTGCATAGCAGGCATATCCAGTCTTTTCCATCTTTTCCAAATTCACGGCAGTTTTTGCAGACTCTCTGCCTACAGCTGGGACACGGTGCTCCCCTGGAAATTAAGTTATATTTTATTTCAATATTCTTTTTAAAAGTATTCTTATATAAAATAGTCCAATATTAATAAATTGAACTTTTTTCGCTTTACTTTAAGTTTAGTGAAATAAAATTTAAAAATATCAACAATATCTGCACCATATAATAAAAGAAGTACATGAATAAAGTTCTATAGTTTCTACCAACTCCAACCTGTTAATGATGAGTCCCAATTCTGTCCGACACCGGGCACAGTTGCGCTGCTGTGTCACGATATTAGCACCGGGCAAAGCGGGCAAGGCGATGACATCAGGGCGGGCCAAGTCCGTTTTTATCGCCCCCTTTCTTTTCAGCCAAGAAAGTTCCGTCTTTATCCGGCTACGGGAAAATAAAAAAAATATATTACTTTACGGATACTCTTATGAAAAACAATATTTTATTATTATAACAGAATAAGTGATCAACATCATAAATAATATGAAAACATGAATTAAAATTTGCCATACTTTATATGCTTAAGAATACTCTCATAAATAAATTAATCTATCATTAATAAATTATACTAATTTTAAAGAGTAAATGTATTAAAAATTTCATGGAAAACAGATTTGAATTCGATTCCCAATTAGGGAGTTACAATATTTATATTTTTATGATATGTTATTTTATCTTCTTTATCTCTTAAATGTTATCATAATCTATATATTTTAAATATGTTATTACAAGATTTATCTTTTAAACTCTGTATTATAATCTTTGTATTTAAAATAATTTAAAACCGTAGGACTTTCTTATTCAGCGATAAATAAAAAGGATAAATTAGATAAATGCTTCCAAATAAAAAGAATCCGCGTGCAAATGATTGAATAATATAACCGATAATTAATGAAGAAAATAGCGTAATAATTATCTCAAAGATTTCTCAGTTGAGTTATATGGTAAAGTGTCAGTTACCAGATGTGAATAAAATAATGGAAGAAAGTTTAAAGAGGTTATAATTGAGAAAAGAGTTAAAATATTTCATTATTTTGATGCGATTTTTTTAATAATGATTGATTCGCATTTGGTAATGGTGACTCTACCCTAAGAGCATTAATTCAATTATTATAAAAGAAATGTTAATTACGGAGAGGGAATTTATTTATAATTACTATGCTACATGCAGTAAAAATTATTTTCGTTCATAGAAATATTAACAAGTGGATGATATGAAAAAAAAACAATAAATAAACAGAAAAACTGATGATAACTTTCATGTAGAGTATTGGAATAGACTATTTCGTTATTAATTGATTCTAATTTACATTAATGAACAACAAATGATAAATACTATCTACATATTCTTCATACGTAGAAGGTGACCGGTATATTCTACTCCGGTATATTTCACCCCGGTAAATTCCACCCCGGTATATTTCACCACGGTATATTCCACCCTAGGTATATTCCACCACGGTATATTCCGCCTCGGTATATTCCACCCTGGTATATTTCACCCTAGGTATATTCCACCATGGTATATTCCACCCCGGTATATTCCACCACGGTATATTCCACCACGGTATATTCCACCACGGTATATTCCACCCTAGGTATATTCCACCACGGTATATGCCACCCCGGTATATTCCACCCTAGGTATATTCCACCACGGTATATTCCACCCTAGGTATATTTCACCCCGGTATATTTCACCCCGGTATATTCCACCCTAGGTATATTCCACCCTAGGTATATTCCACCACGGCATATTCCACCCTAGGTATATTCCACCACGGCATATTCCACCCTAGGTATATTCCACCACGGTATATTCCGCATCGGTATATTCCACCCTAGGTATATTCCACCACGGCATATTCCACCCTAGGTATATTCCACCATGGTATATTCCACCCCGGTATATTCCACCCTAGGTATATTTCACCCCGGTATATTTCACCCCGGTATATTCCACCCTAGGTATATTCCACCCTAGCATATTCCACCACGGCATATTCCACCCCGGCATATTCCACCCTAGGTATATTCCACCACGGCATATTCCACCCTAGGTATATTCCACCACGGCATATTCCACCCTAGGTATATTCCACCACGGCATATTCCACCCTAGGTATATTCCACCACGGCATATTCCACCCTAGGTATATTCCACCACGGTATATTCCGCATCGGTATATTCCACCCCGGTATATTCCACCCTAGGTATATTCCACCACGGTATATTCCTCCCTAGGTATATTCCACCACGGCATATTCCTCCCTAGGTATATTCCACCCTAGGTATATTCCACCCCGGTATATTCCACCCTAGGTATATTCCACCACGGTATATTCCTCCCTAGGTATATTCCACCACGGCATATTCCTCCCTAGGTATATTCCACCCCGGTATATACCACCCCGGTATATTTCACCCCGGTATATTTCACCCCGGTATATTCCACCCTAGGTATATTCCACCCTAGGTATATTCCACCCTAGGTATATTCCACCACGGTATATTCCACCACGGTATATTCCACCCTAGGTATATTCCACCCCGGTATATTCCACCACGGTATATTCCACCCTAGGTATATTCCACCACGGTATATTCCACCCTAGGTATATTCCACCACGGTATATTCCACCCTAGGTATATTCCACCCCGGTATATTCCACCACGGTATATTCCACCCTAGGTATATTCCACCCCGGTATATTCCACCACGGTATATTCCACCCTAGGTATATTCCACCACGGTATATTCCGCCACGGTATATTCCACCCCGGTATATTTCACCCCGGTATATTCCTCCCTAGGTATATTTCACCCCTGTAAGTTCCACCCCACTCTACGGGTTAGGTTTAGTTAGCCATTGATATTTATCATTTGTTAATATTTTGTACAATACTATAAGTAACTTGCATCTACTTTATATCAAATTCAACCTTTTGTTGGCCAATCACAAGCTGTTTATTTTCACTTCAACTGTGATAGAACAGAAAAAAGGAAAGGTTGTGAAAAGCAATTTATCAGTTTAATCAATCCTGAAGCTGTCTGTGGTGAATGGAAGAGAAGGGGGTGGCGTCCCTAGGTCTCCAAACTGTTGTAATTTGGATTTTCCATGTTTATCATTCTTTAACGATACTTGCAGGTTATGCTCTTCAACTACGAGGTCTTAGATTTTGTGTCATAAACTTCATTTGTCACTGATAGGCATGGTAGGTGATCTATATCATGGAGTCAATTATTTTTCTGACAGCTCCTTTCAGTCACTTGCATTCATGAACTTTGTCAACTACAGATGGTAGGTGATTTTGTTCATGCTGCCAATTTCATTTCTGACTGCTTCTTCTAGTCCTTTATATTAAGTTCCTTTCTGATGTCAGTAATATGGCCTTTTGCTCCGAGGCAGACGTATTAACCCCCACTAAAGGAAACTAATTGTTCATTGGGGTGGAATTTAAAGGGGTGGAATATACCTAGGGTGGGATATACCTAGGGTGGAATATACCTAGGGTGAAATATACCTAGGGTGGGATATACCTAGGGTGAAATATACCCAGGGTGAAATATACCTAGGGTGGAATATACCCAGGGTGAAATATACCTAGGGTGAAATATACCTAGGGTGAAATATACCTAGGGTGAAATATACCCAGGGTGAAATATACCCAGGGTGAAATATACCTAGGGTGAAATATACCTAGGGTGAAATATACCTAGGGTGAAATATACCCAGGGTGAAATATACCCAGGGTGAAATATACCTAGGGTGAAATATACCTAGGGTGAAATATACCTAGGGTGAAATATACCTAGGGTGGAACCGTGGAATATACCTAGGGTAGAATATACCTAGGGTGAAATATACCTAGGGTGAAATATACCTAGGGTGGAATATACCTAGGGTAGAATATACCTAGGGTGAAATATACCTAGGGTGAAATATACCTAGGGTGGAATATACCTAGGGTGAAATATACCTAGGGTGAAATATACCTAGGGTGGAATATACCTAGGGTGAAATATACCTAGGGTGGAATATAACGAGGTGGATTATACCTAGAACCACATAGAATAAATTGAATACATAATGTAAAATAATATGTATTTGAAAGATTTAAAGTATTCAAAGAAGGTAGAGAAATGGTGCTAGCAACACTGAATCAGAATAAGATGATCAAAATAAATATAGTCATTTATATATCACGAATATTAATGAGTTTGTTTATTACCAAGTTCACTGCGTATCTGGATATAGCTGGCATTCCTCTGTTATATTAATGACAGTTATATTAATAAATCCATAAATTGAAGAATAATCATTACATTAGTAACTTGATTAGGTGCACTCGGTAGAGCGCATACCTTCACCGCCGCTTATCCGTTTGCTACCAAAATCTAATAAACTGGTGACTGGATAGTGAACAATCGTCATTCCAAGTTTCATGCAATAAGGTTCAATCCTTTTTGAGGGATTGAGTTATAAATGACCTTGACCTTTGACCGGATCGCTCCCAAAATTCTACCAGATGGTTCCTGGACATTGTCCATTCTTCCCATCATATTTCAGACAATTTGGTTGAATACTTTTTGAGTTATTGAGTTATAAATGGCCTTGACCTTGATCTTTGACCTTTGACCCAATCGCTCCCAAAATCTAACAAAACGGTTGCTGCATATTGACCAATCATCCCACCAAGTTTCATGCAATATGGTTCAATACTTATTGAGTTATTAATGACCATGACCTTGACCTTTGACCGGGTTGCTCCCAAAATTCTACCAGCAGGTCACTGGACATTGACCAATCGTTTCACCAAATTTCAGGCAATTTGATTTAATACTTTTTCAGTTAAGCGAATAAAAAGATGGTAAATAAATAAATAAAATCCGATGAAAATATGACCTTCCCGCATTCTGCGATGGTAATTATTAACATTTTTAAAAACATAATAAAAATTTGCATTCGGTACACGGGTGTCCCGATACGCAACAGTGTAATCCCACCGCCGGTAAACAAATGGCCCGAAATGCAGTGAACGTGTTGATCAATGTTATTTCCTAATGGGGACCAATTTTGAGGTAAACAAAAATTAAAGTTCGATGTGTGAATATTTAATTAACGATTCATGTTTTCTTGTACAATCTCCGATATACCCAAAACAGTTAGGTACGATAAAAGGGGGGAAAGCGTATATTGAGTAAAATCAGTTTTCTAAGTATAAAGTCATTATTCTATATGAACAAAAAAATAATACTGTACGATTATAATACATTCTCGGAAATTGAATTGGTATAAAAGGTATAACCCATCATAATAATAAATAATAATTAATAACTCATCATAACAATAAATAATAATTAATAACCCATCATAACAATAAATAATTAATAATTCATCATAATAATAAATAACTTATCATAATAATAAATATTAATTAATAACTCATCATAACAATAAATATTAATTAATAACTCATCATAAGAATAAATATTAATTAATAACTCATCATAACAATAAATAATAATTAATAACCCATCATAACAATAACTAATAATTAATAACCCATCATAATAATAAATAATAATTAATAACCCATCATAACAATAAATAATAATTAATATGATATGAGCCATCCGAATAGCTTCACTAAGTATGAAATTGAAGCAAGTATCATTAATATAATTAATTGGTTTTGCAGTAAATTTTATTATCTAAATAGAACCTTTGAGGGATAAATTCACTAATTTTATTTTCCATCATTTTTTTTATAATTATCGTGTTTAATAAATATTTTTGCAATTAAATAACATACAGACAAAAATATTCAAGATACAAATTAAAACAAATTAATTTCAAACAAGAAGCAAAATGTTTATAAGTAGTTCTTAACGATGAAATATAATTAATTTTGAACACTTGTAATGGATAGTCAAATATATATCATGAATAACAAAACAGTTCAATGACTTTCATAGACGGGGTGAAAATTTATAGTAGTTATCCCTCACTCGTTTTCTTTGGAGTGAGTCAATAGAAAACTAGCGATAAAGCGAATAGAAAACTGTAGCAGAATGACAGGGAGAACTATGGTAAAAAGCTGTACAATGTTACCCTTCAATAAAACAAGTAAATGTAGATGTTGCAGTCAAATACATTTATTCATTATAGTTATCAAAAGCATTTATATATATCTTGTAATAACACGTTAATATTGATTTACCGTGTTTAATATAATATAATATAATCGTATTAAACAGTGAAATCCTAAATATGTTTTTTTTTTCAATTAATTTAATAACTAAATTATTACTGTAATATAGTGCATGGTTATTCTGTCAAAAATGGAATCAAAATCAAATACAATATTTAATTGTACCTGTAAATAGTTATTACCTATATTATTATTATCTTTAGTTAATATTAGAAGCATTAATCCTATAAAATAATAAATAGCTATACCATAATAGACTCATTTGGTAAGCTTGACTCTCTATTTAATGAGTCAGAAATTTGCTTCATAATACCGGCAAAATTTAACTACTGTGTCTAAGTTACTTTAAAGGTCCCCTCCAAGCAAATTTTTTTATTGCTTAAATCAACTAGGCTAATGTTTCTTATCATTTTACTGCAAACCCCATGAAATTTGATAGCGTATTTTTAATTTTATATGCTTTTAAAGATTTTTATAATCCAAACTCTAAAAAACCTACTTTACTTCCGACTTTCTAATTTTCAGTCTGAAGAAGAAGAATGTACACCATTTGTTTTGATTGTCAACTAGGTATTTGGTTTAATAAATCTATTTAATATTCCTTTAAAGGTTTAAATTTGGATGAACTTATTATAGAAACGTTTATATACTTTTAGAAACAATTAATATCTTAAAAGAAGAGAAAACGCATTGTTTGTTTAAAAATCTAAATTTGAAATCAAAACAAAGAGTGTACAATCTTCTTTCTCAGCGTCAGGTTGGAGATTCGCTCGATTGTTGCTCACAGAGTATTAAAAAACTTTAAAAACAAATAATAAAATATATACTGAACCGAATTGTATGCGGTTTGCGGAATAATGATCGTAGACCTTAGTTCTATAATATTATGTAATAAACTCATTTTTTTCCCGGAGCCTGGAGAGGACCTTTAAAGATGATACATTGGAATTATGATGGACATCGGGTTAAGACTGGGAAGATATTAGTGCAATTTGTGATAAAAATTATAAACTATGTATCGAATATGGAAATAATATTGGGTGTTTGAAGCCCTGGAACGCCATGAGTGCATGAGAGGGCTTGTTCCGATTGGAATATAGATTTATACTTTAAGAACTTTACTTGAGTTGCTGGAAATCCGGGCTTTAAAATTTAATTCGGGCTTTAAAATGGTTACCATATGTATTACATGTGGTTTTACATACTGATATAGATTACGTGTGATCAATACATGTTATAAGTATGGTACTTGACATGTTGTTATGAATATGGTAAATTAACAGGGTTTTATGGTTTTTAATAAGTGATTTAAAATGGAATAACCACAAGTTATTAGTGTTTTTTTATAACTTTTAGATTGATTCAATGTGGTTAATACTTATTTATACTGTATTGCCACATTAAAACCATTTAACTATATTGTAACTATGTGTATGCAATGTGTAATTGTTCGCAGTGATGTTTGACAGCAATATGATGCAAAATGTGGCACATCAGCGGTTGTATTTCATCTGGGCTACATAGGCCCACCTGATAAAAAAAATAATCTAAAATGAAATATATAGAACAAATCACCATGTTGCATTATTTCCATTGATAATTGTACGATAAATAAATAGGTTATAGGCAAATAAAGTCACGAAGTTTCAACAACTCAAGTAAAATAGTATTATTTTTAATTTTACACCCATATTTCAAACCGGAAATCCATAGTTAAGTTAATTTGAGCTATTTTAAAAATAGACAAAAATGGAATCATCTATCTAATTATTTTACGCAAAACATATATATTGATAATCTAATTTGATTAGAGATAAGAAAAGTCTCATTTACCAGATGCGAAATAATCGATGAAAATTTAGATTAGTTATTATATTAAAGAAAATATCAGAATATGAGCAATGTAATTATTTAAAATGATTCATTGTGGAGAGAATAGTGTTGTTTTAAAATCAATATATTCTAATTTTTAATAATAACCAATTTAAATTTAAATCCTTTATTCAATTCTCACCTGATCACTGTTACCTGACATTATTTATTTCATTATTATCACATCCAAGAATGTTACACAGGTGAAATCTAACATTCATATAATTTCTATTAAGTTTATAGAATTAAAATTATAAGCATAAAAAAATGTTTTTTTCATGAATATACCTACTTGTTTTTTTTAATGTTTTAAATCTACAAGATCGAAAGCTAACAAAAATTAACTGTGACAGCTTTCAAGGGTGCATTTTACTAGGGTAGGTTCTTAATTATCGGTCAGTACTACATCTTCGGTCATATAAAAAAAAAAATATAAAAATCATAATTATTATACAGTGCTATCTACTAATAATTTATATATTTTTTTATATGACCGAAGATATAGTACCGACCGATAATTCGTAACTTACTCTAGTAACTCGGTAAATTGCTCAAAAAAACAAATGCTCGAACTAACTATTAATTTATTCAATAAATTCATTATTTATACCCAAAGTAACCCATTCATTGAATAGCTGCAAAATTCAATAACTTTGAAGTACGAATAGGACTTCCTATTCTAAAGATACGATACCTTATCTTGCAGCCTATAATTAAAGCCTATAATAATTATAGGGGCAATGATGTCCACACATAGTGTGTTTTGCACATACTATAATTATAGGAGTCAAGATTGTGTATAGGGTAAGTTACGAATTATTGGACAGTATTACATCTTCGTTCATAGAAAAAAAAAATCAATATAAAAATTATTAGACAGCACTGTGTAATTATAATAATTTCTATAACGATTTTTATTATATGACCGAAGATGTAGTACTGACCGATAATTCGGAACTTACCCTACAACAAAAGTATATAGAGTAGTTCTGAGTTATAGAACCGTTTCACATTTTCGTTCATAAAGAAAAAATATATAAAACTTTTATTTTAATTTTTAATCAAGTTATACCGTATGATTTTATAAATAAGTCATCTCATTGAAATAGAAATAAATATATACAAAAGATTCTGAAGAAGCAGTCACACAAGAAAGTGGATTCATAAACAAATCAAAACAACTATTCGGTGACAAGCACATGGTTGCAAAAAAGCTACTTCGTGATTATCATTGAATGTAAGAAACTAATAAAACTATGGAAGTTGAATGGTGTAACTTTCAAGTATATGATACCCAACAAATAAAAATCTAAGACCTCGTAGTTGAAGAGCGTAACCCTAGCGCTATCCTCTAAAACTGAAAGTAGCGTTAAAAAAATGATAAACATGGTAAAAATAAAAAAAAAGATAATACATAATCCAAATTACAACAGTTCGGAGCGCAACGGACACCTCCCACTTTCTTTCTCATTCACCTTTATACAAGAGCTGATAAAATAAAATACATGTATATTTTATCAATGAAAATGATGAATTGAAAATTTAATTTAATAATTAACCCTTTATTATTTATTATTTAATTTTTAATAATATCCTTGTGAAATATAAGAAACAATAAAAAGTAGAATTTTTTTAAAATCTAAATATATGTTAATAACAAAATAAAAAATGAAAGGACAATTAATTATGTTTCACTATTGTAAGCGTACACATGTGCTCGAATAAATGAAAGCGTATTCATGTTTTAATTAACCGGTCTTTTATTAAGGAAAATATCTCCCAATTATAGCGTAAATATATCAGGTACGAGAGTTTTTGGACAGCGTTTTTGACTATGAGAAAACTATTGTTAAACCCGTTTCATACGTATCGATGTTACGTGACGCTTTTGGAGCGTTAAAAACGCTCCAAAAGCGCTTGTGTTACCGGGCCCAAATACACATATCGGGTTGAAGTGACAGCTGTTAATTATTTTTAAATTTAAAAATTAACTATTGTTTCAAATATCAAGGAAGAGATACAGCAATAAATAAACAGAGGAGAGTAAGTTCATAACTTAATTTAAATTATTAACTTTCATTATATAATTAACTTTCATTATTGTACGAATTTTGTTTAGTTAGATGTATATCATTATTTTAAATTGAGAGTGCATGAACTTTCGTGTATGAATTATGAGCAATAAAGCTTATTGTTCAATCTATTTTAATGGGAAAATTGTCCAAAGCACATACGAGTTAGAAGAAACACTACGCACCTATTTTAACATCTTAAAACACATAGAATAATAGTGTACTTGAAATAAGAAGTGTGACTGACTGTAATGATTTTAAAAACAGATTACTAATTTAACATTTCCTGAGAAAAGAATTAAAATTACTTTTTTTTTTAATTACTAATTGTAGTGCTTGTAGATTTTAAAATTGGTCTGGGTACATAACGATAAAAATTTTGTTAAGATTTAAAATGATAGAAAAATAGAAATCTGTGATAATTGTTCTCTCTGATAGTATACCTGTAATTATAAAAAAGGTAACATAGAAACAGTACATTTAATTAAACATAACCAATACAATTTAGATATTTCACTCATTTACTCCAAATAATAACTTAACTCTACCTCGTTCACATTAGAGTCAGTATAGCTGCCAAGGTATTTTGGAGCGCAGGCAGGCAGGTTTTTCAGTCTGGTTACTAGGGTCAGAGTAGTGATTTATTCCCACGGTATAGGGAGTGGAACAACATACCCCAAAATAGAGGGAATAGGGTAAGTTATGAATTATTGAACAGTTCCACATTTTCGATCGTCGTATGAGAAAAAAAATAATACATTTCTACTATTTTTTTAATTGGTATCCATGATACCTACAGGTATCATGGATACCAATTAAAATAACGAGTTAAAATGTATTATATTTTTTTCTAATTCGATCGAAAATGAGTAACTGTTCAATAATTCATAACTCACCCTATTTGAATTAGGGAATATTAAAGTGGAGATTGGTAGAAGAATTTTATAAAGTGAAAGTACTATTATATAATTTACATTATAATAGAGTATGTACGTATATTAAAGTGATTGGTGTGCAAAAATGTTTGCAAAGAAAGTTCAATAGAATTTAATACTTTGAAAAACAATTGAAATTAGGTAAATTACTCTCAAATATTAAAGTGTTAGAATGAATAGTATTTAATGATATTAAATCTTGAGATAATTTTAAACACTAAAATATATGAAGTAGTTAATACTATAATTTAAATATAAAATGATGATAAAATATAATTTTTTTAAGTTAAAGCATTAAATAATGAGATTATCAAGTAATTATTAATATTGAGTTCATATTATCTGCCAATAATATCTTTCATTGAGCTAATATATTAAATATTAGGTAGCTAATATTTTTAAATATTAGATAATGTTATTAAAGATTAATTTAATGGTATTTAACACTAAGTAATATTATTAAATATTAGGTAATGTTATCAAATAATAATGTACTGCAATTAAATGATAGGTAATAGTATTAACTATTAATACCATTCTAACTATAGACTCAATACCTATCATCCCAATAGTCTATCCTATACACAAGGTATTTAACTCCTTAATGTCCTATATTCTTGTCCACTAAATAAATAGAAATCTCATTAATTCACATCAGACTGCAGTTTATCAGATGTGAGAAAATTAGACAGAAAAACAGAACCGTCTGGAGAATGTGGCATTTAGTTTGGAACATTCTATAAAAACAGAATAATAAATAAAAGTTAATATTATAATAAGCATTGAGAAGATACACTGAATAGATTTTTATGTTCATAATAATAATTTATAATAATCAATTAAAATGTTCATCAGGTATTAAATTTTCCATCTGGTAATTAAAACGTTACTCTAATTTATATATTAGCATAGATATATTCTATACATATTATTTACAGACAGATGCAATATAATAAAAATAAAATATTAAAAAAAAATTCAATATCGGTACGATATTTGCGATAAGTTTGTGCTGCCAGCGCAGTAACATAATAGGTATGTATGTCTACCTATACATGTTTGTAATACCCAGTAAGAAAATTTTATTGGGCATACCGAAGATTAAGAGGATCCCCACTTAATCTTCTATGGCCCCACCATAACTCTACCTTGGGATAAAAATATGGAAAATAACCAATACATAGGAATAACAATAAAGTTTATTGATGATATTAAAAATAGTTATAAGTTCGTTCACATGTACATTTTCGAAATTCAAACCAAAATATACTAACGAATAATATTATATTAGTATATTGTATATTTACTGTATCTAGGGTTAATGGATGATTAAACTAAATCACAATTATGAATAACTACCTACATGAGGGTTAAATCTACCTACACAGCGTGATGGACAATGTCATCTACCTACAAAAACGTGACACAAAAATGGGTCAGGGAGAGGTATGGGCTATGTTCCGAGTTATCGGACGGTTCCACATTTTCGGTCATATAAGAAAAGACTGATATATAATAATTATTATTTCAATTCGTATCCAAGATACTTGCAGGTATCATAGATACGAATAAACTTAATCAAAATGACTACAAATAATTCATATTTTTGTACTGGAGAATGAAGATTTTTTTACATATAATTAGTTGATTTCGGTTGATATATGATGACTTACTTGCACATTCATCGAACATGAAAATTTTGCTATGAAATTTTGTAAGCATTTATAATAAATATCATATGGATGGAAATTAACGAGGTATTAGATGAAAACGCTTTGTATTATATATTATACTATAAAAAAAGTTCTAGGTGAAGGTGCACTTAAGCCCCGTCCAGACGGTCAAATTTTTTTAGAGAAGTGACAAACTTAATGACAAACTTATCGTCAGTTTTCAAGGAGTGTCTACACGGTCAAATTTTCTCGCCAAAAGTTTGAGGTTCACTGGCGTCAGTTTCGTCAAAATTAATGTTATATATCGTGAAAATAAAAATTATATAACTTAGCATGTATATTTTTTAATTTAGAACAGTAAGAAACCAGAAAAAATAATTTGTTTTTAATGACAAAATATCGTCTTGAAACAGATAGTCAAAAATAGATCATAGAAAACAATTCACAACGTAGGCAGCCTACCTATAACTTAGATCTAATACATTCTAATACAACCAAGTATTAAAGAGTCTGTCGTCAGCCATTGTAACTAGATAGGTACTAAGTTTGAAAAAAATGAGGTTTTTGTAGGTGTACCTAGCTGTAATAAACTAAAATGACGCGCAAATAAAAAAATATTATTGCCGGAAAGTCAGTGTGTACTTCAAACTTTATCGTCAGCAAATAGTTTGACAAACTTTTTGCTGACGATATCCAACATGTTGGAATAAAAAAACTGATGAAAAGTTTGACGGTTTGCTGACGCTAGGAAGTTATCGTCATTTAGTTTGTCATTAAGTTTGTCACTTCTCTGAAAAATTTGACCGTCTGGACGGGGCTTTAAGGAAGGACTGAGATCATTAATCAAGTACTAAAATGTGGTATCATAGATAATTGAAATTAATGAATATAATAAATTGGAAATTAAATAGAAAAATATACTTGGATTCATAGTAAATAAATAGAAAGTACACTAAGTACAATATTGGGACATCCGAAAATACTACACGGACATGACATCGATTAAAACGAGTGACGTCACACTAGTTATTTCCAAATAAAAATTGTGTTATTGAGTTAAATGAACATTTTCATGGAAATTAACTTAAATAAAATATAGTTTTTATCACGTTTTACACTCTATTCACATATAATTTTCAGCTTAATAGCCTTCAAAATCTCCAGCAGAGTAAAGGTGACTGAAGGATTTAAGACACATTTGCATTTATCTAATTAAATAAGAATTTTTATTGAAAATTTCATTCGTCAAATTGTGCCTAAAATAACATTTTACTCTATGCAATCATGTTTATATGTTAGACAATGGTCATTTGAGTGCTTCATTGTAAATAAAATAGGTTAATAGGTACCACCTTACATTTCACAAGTTTGTAAATAAGCCAACTTATAAGTGCCAGCCTGGTATTAAATATATAAAAGTTATCTAGGTACTTGAAGCTAACGAAACATATTGTTTATTGACATATTCTATCTATATTTACTTGTCGCACCTACATAATTCTCATTTTGTCATTACTTCGTCTGATTTTGTGTGACGTTATTTGTTTACATAGTTTTTGAAGACCGGAATCAAGTTCACCGTTAATGAGTTTGCAACTTAGTATACTTTTCCATCTATTTACTATGTTTGGATTGACTTATTTAATTGCATAGCTAATATACTTGTTATTTAGCATTAAAATATAACATTAGTTATAGATGATTTTTCTTTTTTTGAATAAGATTACAACTATTTTTGCAGTTTTTACAAATGAAACAGTAGTAAAAATGTTCAATTTTTTTTTTGCCAGAAGCAACTAGTAGAACATGCGATAAGACTGCTAAATTATAACAAAGTAATAAGTAATTATGATACCTACAACATTTTTATTTTATTTAATTGATAATATTTAATAAAAAAAAGAAGGAGAAGCTTTACCAAGCTTTGTATATATTATTAAGAAATAAACCAAAACTAAGTACATCATTTGACTACAGTTAAACATAGTATAAAATAGTGACAGTAATGTTGTAACAGGGAGGTGTAACTAGATACCAAACTATCATTACTATGCAGTACTATCATGTAAAATAGATAGTACTACTATCTATGTAGAACTATACATGCATATATAGCATATAGTATTATCTAGGTAGAAATATACATACATGGATGATTGGATGTATAATAGTATCCTATATAGTACTGGTGTAGGTAGATAGTTCAAAATAATATAGTTAGTAAATTTTAGTTTATAAAATTGACAGGTAGATAGTACATTGAGCTAACAACCATGAAACAATGATATATAATGAACATGTATTAATATTTTATCCAAGTTATATTTCAATATCAATGATCATTTTTAGACCAAGTAACCTAAGAAACTTTCGCCATCTTCCCCTTTTCCCACTCTACAGGTGATAGAGAAATTACAAAACTAAAGGGGAAATTAATGAACCTATGATTATATCAAAATTTTGAGAACTTTCAATATCTTTTATATAATATTTAGAGTAATCATTTAAACTTAAATATAAAATAATGAAATATGAATGTCATAAAATCTATACAATATTGAAGTAGTGGGATATTATTACACTGTTGAAAAAATATTTATATAGAAATAGCCATTTTAGAAGAAAAAACATAATCTCTCCAGCAAATCTGAAATGACTTATTTTACAATCCATATTGCAATATTTATTGCTGCAAAACTCATTCAAATACATACTGCAATTAAAAGTTACGAATTATTTATAAGAATGTTAATTCTGAAACATATCTGAAAATTATATTAATCGACTGATCATCTTTTTACGCGGGAAATTTGAAAGATTGGTAACAAAATGACCTCAGGTTTTCTCAGTTTTGGGAATTTTATTTCCTCTGTACTTTTCTATGTTCAATTAATTTACTTTTAATTCACAAGATTCTGATAGAATTCGGAAACCTAACTAAGTACCTATCCTAGTACATCATATAATATACCTATTTAAAATCCCTCATATCTTTCCTAGTACCAATAACATAGAAATATTTCCCTCATAAATTGAGGTGATATTTCGATACAACAAAATATTTTATTAGAGATAATGTTAAGAAAATGTGGTATGGTGTGTTTTCTTTTTATCTGCATTTTATATTAGCATATTTTTTTATGTATCTTAAAAAAATAAATCGAAATATTGCCATAAAAACAACATGTAATCTTCATATGTTCCTTAAGAAACACCTTCATATTCTTGTTTTAAAACTGCTCTTTCGTTATGAAATATAGCAGAAAATATAGATATATTTTAGAAATATTACACCTATATATCTTGTGTACGTAAATTACCCTAAAAAACACATGTAATATAAGGACAACCCAGTCTGGTACTTTTAGTAATGATTTGGCATTGCTATCATGGTCAAAAGAATAGTGGTCAAGCAACATTTTGAAATATATGTACACTACAGATAAGGAAAAAACAAACCTATAATTAGTATTATAGGGAAAAAACAGAGAACAGATAAGAAATTTAAAAATTGCATTTATTCAGAACATTTCAGTATCATTCTGTACATCAATACATGTTTCTGAGAATTAGTAAATTTAATACTATAGGTTAGTATTGTGATTCAAATATATTATTAATAAATATGAATGGCATATTAATATATTTTATTTAAATTAAATACCTATATTTTCCAAAGTAACATTCATCAGTAACTGAAAACATGGAATAAAAGACAAAGAAATATATTATTAATGTTTGTATTACAACAAATCGACGATAGGTATATCACTTTTTTTGAGTCTAAAAATTATCAACCGCCAATCCGTAAATGTAATTGGTTAAAAAATTAGTCTATCTACACCGATAATAAACGATTTGATGAACTCCTATCGGTAATCATCATAAATTTAAAACACTGAAGTTATATCGTGTTTCGTCGGACATTTTTCAATGAATCATCCTGACGATATAAAGTGTCTGAAATTATGATATTTTAAAATAATAAATGATGACTATTTATCGTAATGACTATTTATCGTAATGACTATTTATCGTAATGACTATTAATCGTAATAACTATTTATCGTAATGACTATTTATCGTAATGACTATTTATCGTAATGACTATTTATCGTAATGACTATTTATCGTAATGACTATTTATCGTAATGACTATTTATCGTAATGACTATTTATCGTAATGACTATTTATCGTAATGACTATTTATCGTAATGACTATTTATCGTAATGACTATTTATCGTAATGACTATTTATCGTAATGACTATTTATCGCAATGACTATTTATCGTAATGACTATCTATCGTAATGAAAATGCATCGAAATGACTATTTATCGTAATGACTATTTATCGTAATGACTATTTATCGTAATGACTATTTATCGTAATGACTATTTATCGTAATGACTATCTATCGTAATGACTATCTATCGTAATGAAAATGCATCGAAATGAATACTCATCGCAAACAATATTTATTAAATATTCATATTAACATTATCGAAATAAATATTAGCAGGTGGTTAGTCACTTCTTTACTCTGTTTCTCACCACCCATCTCTACCTGTGGTTGGTAATTTACCCCAGTGGGCGTAGTCGCAGGGAATAACTTGTACAATGTCCTTAAAAGAACAACTTACAAATCAACACGGCAAGGTTGGGCCACTTTTTATTGTTTCTATTTTATGAATGAATTCTATACCGGAAAATATTTTTTTGCGTATTACGAATGAATTTTCTACAGAGAAAAAATTTATGAATGAGTTTTGTGACGTACTTAGTTTGCTTCACTATAACGTCTAAGTGTATGGGCTCTTAAGTGATTAGGATCTTACTTTGTGGTATTTTCAGATTCCTTTCTCTTTATAAATCTCTTTCTACTAACTACTCATGGTACCATGCCCTAGAACCAACTTGCCACTATGGTTCCGACCTCAGGCCTCTGGTCCAAGCTTAACTGTATTTAAGGGTAATAATGGTAAAGTAATTAACACTTAAAGAGATTATATTCATTGGTCAAGCAAGGGTTATTACAAAGAATATCTCCACTAGAACGCTCGCAAGTTAAGGTCTCAAATAACTACGAACAGGAGAATAGGTGTGTAGCTCACGAGAGCAAATCGGTAACTGATTTGACTGTCGCTTACTTACAATCATATAGGTTCGTGATGATAGTAATGCATACACAATTGCTGTGTTTGCTTTACTACAGTTTTTTTACCGGAAAATAATTTTTTGTGTGCATTTTATGAATGAATTTTCTACCAGAAAATATTGATAATTGAAAAAAAAAAATTAAAAGGAATCAATTGAAAATAAATATTATACCTATAATTATTATCGGGCACATTTGAATATATACTATTATATCAATACGAGTAGTTTAACTTTAAAACATAAAATGTATTTTAAATTCAACTGGTACCAACATCTATATCTCTGATGGTACTTCACATCTTTATCAAATAACTGACCTTCAGTTTATGAATATAATTCACATGTTTAGAGGCTGTCATTTTTCATGTTAGAAACATGTTCGGTGACCTACACTAGCTGTCACTACAACTTGATAAAGTGCATTGAATGTGTCTATGAAACAGCACTGAGTAGCTGAATGACGTACACGAGCAAAAACATATTAATTAGTTCTATTAAAAAATATTTGGCATTCCAATAAATAGGAATAATTAAAGTGAAAATTCATGATAATTTAATCATTTAAATTAAGAAACCAACCTCTCTATATCTCGAAAATTATCAAAGACATAAAAAATCATCAGAATTATCAAATATTTATTAAATGAACATAAACTGTAGAATGTTATCTCTAACTTACGGAGCATTTAAAAATTAGTAATTGATGGCAACATTCATTGAATTCACAACACTTAGTTTAAATAATATTAATGCTCATAACTAAATAGCTATATCCTCATGATGAATAAAAACGTACAATTTAAATAGAAATAAAGAATATCTACTAACATATGAGTCCTGGAAATATATATAAATATTTATATGTAATTTATTTAATTTGAATAAATTTGCTTTCGCTTTTTATAAGATTCTATGTTAAATATATAAATATTTTGATTGTAAATCTGTAATTATTATGCAGACTGAACAAATAATAAATCGTATCAATATTAAATGAATTTGAAGTTCATTAAAAAATAGAATAAAAATTGTCCTGGCTTCAGGGTAATCTCGTGTGACTCGCATAGCTAATTCTCTGGCCACCCCTGGTAGGTACATAGTATTAATAAAAGATTTGTTCCTTGGAAAACCGAAATTTGATAATAAAGAGAAAAACAAGGTTGGTAATAAAAAATATCATACATCTTCGAGCTTTCGATTTTTTGAAAAAATAATCCTCAGGAAAACCTAAATATATCCTATTTTCCAGGGTATAATACTAAATCAACCCCCCCCCCCCTATAAACACCCCTCCCCCCTGATTGTTGTTGTTGTTGACTAGGGGAAGTAGTCACTACTCCTTCATAAGTGAACCGCTTTGATTGAAACAAACTTTAAAAGGTAGCCTGGTATGTACTCTACATTATCTAATAAATCTAATAAATGAAGATTTTATAGATACAGTTTTAATTTGTCAAAATTTGATAAAATACTTAGTATGGAATTGTAATTCCATAAGATACAGACACTAAAATTGCTTGTTTTCCTTCAATAATTAATCGATTTACTTAAAAAAAAACTTCTATGTGGTAGCCTGGTTCATTTACTACAATTTCTAGGAAGCACAATATACGGAAATTTAATGTTAACGGTAAAAATTGGAATTTTGTGTAGAAATAATTTTTAACTTGCTGACACAATACTAAGTTTCTCTTTCTAAAAGAACATATTCTATTGTACCAAACTACAAATGGAATCTTGCTATGTTATTAGTGTATGTAGACCATATTACGATATTTTCATTAACTCCGTGACTTTTCGCTGCCCGTGACAAATTCGCCACGGTCACAACTCTCCCCGGGGAGTATCACCCGGGGTGTTATTTCTTGTACCTACATGTTGACAGAGACAAACCTCGAATAACACATGACCTCCCCTCTTCTTTAGAGTGGAACAGACAAACATCGATGAACACATTACCCAGCTAGTGAGAGGGTAAGTACCATCACAAGATACGCTCCATTGGTTACTGTGAGATGTGTTTTATGTCCATAGTATAGAGAGTACTCAAATGTACACCCAATGTCAGGGCACTGGAGCGTGCTAGAACATAACTAATGGATAAAACTATGCATATCCCTTATGCATGATACTATATACATTAACTAATGCATAATACTATGTATATAACTAATGCATAATACAATGTATATAACTAATGCATAATACATTGTATATAACTAATGCATAATACTACATGTGCATTAGTGTTATGCATTAACTAACACTATGCAATGTATGCACAATACTAATGCCTAACTAATTCAACTAACTCAGCTGAGTAGAACTGAAAGTGCTGATGTCTACCACTCCATTGTACTGCACTGAGTTGTTACCTTAAGAAAGTTATGGTGGGGCCATAGAAGATTCAGTGGGGTTAATTCCTGCATTCTATATTACCCACCATAAATTTCTCGCTGGGTAAATATTAAATTGCAATAGATTATTGTATGCAATAATACAATGCATTAAATGATATTGTAATTAATGCAGACCATACACACCACTTTATTTGAGTTGTGACTAAAGAGCCGTACACACGTAGAGTTTTTTAAGTCTTTCCACCAGACTTTTTGCTAATTGCTCCTCCTACTTTTTCCACGAGATTAGAAGAAAAAATTATTTATTTTAGTTGGTATCCATGATACCTGTAGGTATCATGGACTAACAACTAAAATAAAAAACAATTATATCGTTTTTTCTTCTATTCTCGTGGAAAAAGTAGGAGGAGCTTAGCAAAAAGTCTGGTGGAAACACTTAAAAAACTACGTGTGTACGGCTCTTTAGATGTGGAATGGTTCTTGAGTCACACCGACTGTCAGTAAGGGTAATAACTCTAACCCTACACTATGGGTTTTGACCCACTTTCTCAGCTCAAAGGGACTCAAACAAGGTTATATAAATAAAAACACACCTGGATAACAAATAGCAAATCAACGAACAAGGAGAGACTTCAAAAAGTCTATTGAAATTCACCCAGATTAACCCGATAAATAGACTCACTGATGAGACTATTCAGATGGTTAAGATATACACAGTTGATGTCTAAGTAGCAATATATGTACAATGAGTGATCTGCTCAACACGTTAAGTACCTTCTATATTACACGTGTAGACTTTGAGTACCCCATATTTAACTTGTAACACTTAGAACGTCTAGACTTCACGTGGTACACGTCTATTACCCTATATTTCACGTGGTTTACGTTAATTACCATATATTTCACGTGGTTCACGTTAATTACCATATATTTCACGCGTGGTACATATTTATACCCTATATTCACGTGATACACGTTTATACCCTAAGTTTCACGTGATACACGTCCATACCTTATGTTTCACGTGGTTAAAATTGAAAAAACAATTTAATTTATTAAACTTTCAAAAATTGATCTCATTATAATATGACCAAATGTCCCTTCATTACTATAATGTTTAATAGTTATAATTCCACATGACTATGGCGACATGAAAGGATGGTGACAGTAGATAGTGTGTAGATGTGATTAAGTTGCTTTAATCAGCTCTGCATGAAGTAGTTCAAGGATTGTGCTCAGCCACCCAAGAAGGAAAAGATTATATTTCCTCTACGGAACAACCAGAGATTGAAACGAAATATAAATTATAGAGCAAATATAAGAAAAAAATGGAAAAGAATACTAGTTCAGAATTCATGGCTGTAGGTGATAGGAATTTCGAAACTCATTTTCAACAGTTAGAAGAATAGTCAAATTTTAACAGTACAAATAGCGTCAGAACAAAACAAAAATGTATTTTATTTCATTAAGTCAGTGGATGATAGTTTCTATAACATAATTTTAAAATTTTGAGAGCATAACCGTCTCAATTGTCTGGATTAAATAGTCGTGTTCAAAAAGTAGGAAATTTTGTAAAAACGAAATAAGGATTTCCATTGTCTGGACCGTGACCCAGACAAACATTTTGATGCGACAGCTAGAAAATGATGAAAAAAAATCAAGTGACATGAGATTATTATAAAATAAATATTTACTTAACACCAGCTATAGCTAAGGAAAGGCTTAACACCAGCTATAGCTAAGGAAAGGCTTAACACCAGCTATAGCTTAGGAAAGGCTTAACACCAGCTATAGCTTAGGAAAGGCTTAACACCAGCTATAGCTTAGGAAAGGCTTAACACCAGCTATAGCTTAGGAAAGGCTTAACACCAGCTATAGCTTAGAAAAGGCTTAAAACTAGGTATAGCTCATAAAAGGCTTAACACAAGGTACAGCTTAGGAAAGGCTAAACACTATGTATAGCTTAGGAATGGCTTAACACTAGGTATAGCTTAGGAAAGACTTAACACTAGGTATAGCTTAGGAAAGGCTTAACACTAGGTATAGCTTAGGAAAGACTTAACACTAGGTATAGCTTAGGAAAGGCTTAACACTAGGTATAGCTTAGGAAAGACTTAACACTAGGTATAGCTTAGGAAAGGCTTAACACTAGGTATAGCTTAGGAAAGACTTAACACTAGGTATAGCTTAGGAAAGGCTTAACACTAGGTATAGCTTAGGAAAGGCTTAACACCAGCTATAGCTTAGAAAAGGCTTAAAACTAGGTATAGCTCATAAAAGGCTTAACACAAGGTACAGCTTAGGAAAGGCTAAACACTATGTATAGCTTAGGAAAGACTTAACACTAGGTATAGCTTAGGAAAGGCTTAACACTAGGTATAGCTTAGGAAAGGTTTAACACTAGGTATAGCTTAGGAAAGGCTTAACACTAGGTATAGCTTAGGAAAGGCTTAACACTAGGTATAGCTTAGGAAAGACTTAACACTAGCTATAGCTGAGGAAAGATCATTTTGCCCTTGAAAAAGAAGTGTGATACCCCACCGTAGGCGTTAAGTTTGGCTACACAAACCTTATACCATTTAGTCAGGAACTAATATGATGGCAAACTCTGTTGCTGTCATGTCTGACAGATGACAACTACAATGAAAGAGGACAACTACAAACAATGACTGTTTGTTCGAGGTGGAGACACTCGGTCACAAGGTTGTAACTACCTTCTCGTGAATAAGGAAAGATGTGCTACTGTAACAAAAGGTAATACTTTGCTGTTTAACTTAAAATGAATCTATCCACAAAGATGAAATGTAAATTAACACCATTTTTCCGAAAATTTGTCGAAATACCACAAACTGCTAACGATACTTAAAATAACAATACACAGAATCTGATTGTAATGACAGAATAATTAAATTGATGTTCTTTCAACTGCAGTTGTTAGTATATTTAATATTTATAATTGCATGTTTTGAAATTGAGTAGAAATAGTTAGCTAATAATACTCTGGCATGAATGTTCTGATACGAATGTTGCTGAACATTACTAAGATTTTAGATATGGTGAAAACATTTTGAAAATAGGCAAGTTAGAACTAACTGGTAAAATGAAGTCAATTGGTTAAATAGCACCAATAGAATAGTAATAGAAGGTATATAGTAATAGATGATATAATATACTATATAGGTGTGACCTTATCTAGACTCTTAAACTAATGTAGCTAAGGAACACCTTTGCTTCTTTCACATAGTTACTTTTAGCACTGTAACTACCAGGCAGTCAATTTGACTGGTTTTAACTTTTCTAACATTTGTATCTCATAAATTATTATTGGTAGATACTTGAAATTTAATAATTTATTATTTTTAATATAACCAAAAGTGCATCCTTATAAATTAAAAAATTTAAGTATCTACCAATAATAATGGATCTTGTAAAGATCGTGCATCCCAGTGAAAAGCTTGTTAAGATCATGCATCCCAGTGAAAAGCTTGTTAAGATCATGCATCCCAGTGAAAAGCTTGTTAAGATCATGCATCCCAGTGAAAAGCTTGTTAAGATCATGCATCCCAGTGAAAAGCTTGTTAAGAAGATGCATCCCAGTGAAAAGCTTGTTAAGAACATGCACCCCAATAACATCTGGGGTGCATGATCTTAACATGATCCATAATCATTTATGAGATACAAATGTTCGTGAAGTAAAAACCAGTCAAATTGACTGCTTGGTAGTTCTAGTGTTAGATTATTAATTTTATTAATCTTTTAATAATTTTACAGTAGTTATTTTCAAAATGTTGGCATTCAATACCTATAGTCTTAAACAATTAAAAAAGGCTATAAAATCGATTCAGTACCAATATGGCGCAACAGATCAAAGGAAAATACCCAAACAATGCGATTGCAACTTTAATAGTTTTCAATTAGTTTTCTTTAGAGTAGGTTTTCAACTGCGGAAATTTAAAATAAAGATATTTGACAATTAATAGTTAGTTCCATGATTTTTTACACTTTTAATATTAAACAGTGAACTTAACTTATATTCTAAAATCACAAAATAAAATGATTAAAATCATTATTAGTTATTTCATACAAATAAAATATTTTGGTATAATTAGATAGATCATATTCCGAATTATCGGACGGTTATGACAATTTAAATTAATTAATGCAAATTAAAATAACGAGTTAAAATATGACTATTATGCATTTTTGTCTAACCTGAAGAAAATGTGGATCGTTTTATAATTCGGAATATACCCTACAATAGACTTGTCTCATTTTTTATTAGATTTGGTAAATATTGTTAATTTAGTCTAATTATAATTATATTATTACTAATGCTATTTACCTCAGTTTAGGTTTCAGCTTAAAGGGTTTCGTGTCCGTCATTTCACTAGTCCTTTTTTCACAGTAGTACTAATGTTTTAGCAAATATAACTCTTTAAATACATATTAACAAAGAAATCAATTGCCTATTAATCACACTGGGTAAAACATTTTTTTATTTGTTTTTATGATGCGTGTATTCGTATCAATACAATAATGAAGTGAAATTCAATATTGAATGAGATAAAATATAAATAAGGTTAAATCTGGTCCAGAACATAATTAAATATTTAATAATAATCATTAACTACGGAGTCCGTACATATGAAAATAATTCAATTGCTCAGTCTGTTAAATATTTCTATCGAATTTGTACCTATCTAATGTTTAAAATAATAAATCGTAGCTACCCAGGTAGGTACTAGTACCTATCTAATGTTTGAAATAAAAATCGTAGCTACCCAGGTAGGTACTAGTACCTATCTAATGTTTGAAATAAAAATTCGTAGCTACCCAGGTAGGTACAACTGCCTAAAATTAATTTCTAACTACCAAGCTAGGTATTGCTAAATCGCAAAATGAAAAGGATAACTACCTAGTTACTAAATAGCTACCGAAGGCGAAATGGTAATTATAAATACTGCAAAATACATAAATGATCTTAATTTAGAAATTGGTTAGATAGTAAATATATATTTAATCATTCTAAACTATTTCGGTATTTGGAATATTCATCAATAGTATTTTAGGTATAGCTACCTACCTAATTGAATTTTATTACGATATTCATTTATTCCTTTCAATTTCAATCGTAAATGCCATTAAATTTAAAATAAACATGTGATAGGTTAAGTAATTAACTAAGAACCGATTGAATTTATTATTAAACTAGGTAACTAGGTATATATTACTAAATAAAATAGCTATAGATAGTTTATTAGGTAGGTACCTAGTGTCTAACTGATAGCTATTTTTCATCATTAATAATGTACAGGACATATTGTGACAAATGCAAAGATTGTTGTTATGATGACAAGACGAAATTTAATGCAATCTTGTTTTGATGAAGTCAATTTTTTTTTCTCACAGAGCATCACACGCCGCAACTGATAGAGAGAAACACACACCACACAACCACACGTGACAATGTTATCAAAGAGACTGAATTTGAAATTGAATTTAAGTCACTTAAGTGAATTTATTAAATTAGATTAGTTAATGAAGAAGTATCAATGAATCATGTTAATTAAAACTAAAGATTAATGGAACCATGTAAGTAATTGTAATAGAAAAAGAATAACTACTATCATTTAAAATTCTCCTTTTAATGCATATTTGTATTAAAATATAATAGTATTTATAAATTATATGTTACATGATTAACAATAGGATATTCATAGACTGAATGCAATTTAATAATTTTAAAGAGATAGATAATATGAAAAAATATAGGCATTAATAATAACAAAACAGAACAATAAAGTGATCTCCTGTAGATAAGGCAACATAAGTTTCCTCCTGTAGATAAGGCACCTCAAGGATCACTATTAATTATATAATTATATTAATATTGTATTAAATTTATTGGGGACAATAATATAAAGGTTTTAAAACATATTTATTTAATATTTTGAATTTATTTCAATGTGGTATGATGATTACAAAAGATCGTAATAAAAATTATTCAAATCAAATATTTAATGATAATATAAATAATCTTCAAATTGCAGCTGAATAATTTCAAGAATATCTTTTGTAACAATACTATCACATTGAAGTAATATCTTGAACTCAAATATTGATTTATCTATTGACTCAATTATTATTAAACTAGTATACTTACCCGTTAAAAATAACGGGTCTTCAATAGTAATATATCACCCGTTATTAGGGTCTTTCAGTTAACTCCAAATTTATTTTTCTGCACAAGCTGATACTTTATTTTATAGATAAAAAACACACAAAAATGGAATAAAAACAGGGGAATTTAAATATCAAGTCAATATATTCCCGTGCGTACCATAGTTACATCCTTTATTCATGTTTAATAGCCGTAGTGTTAAAACGGACACCAAATAAATAAATAAATAAACACACGAGGGAAATTATTAGTATAGAAGATTGATTTAATTCTAGCACTTCCTGTAGATAAGTCCCCCCAAGATTTCCCTCCTGTAGATGCGTGAACTTTATTACTTAGATAATTACCTCTGAAATGCCTAACTTGATGATATTGTTGGAAAAAAATATAGATATTTTCCATGAATATCAAACTTATTATTAATAAGCATCAGGGAGACCGAAAAATAATACCAATTCATTTTCATCATTAGGTATTTCACTTTTCTTCATTATACTTTTACGACTTAAAAATTTGAACCCGTGAAAATGTATTCTCAAACACCTTTTCACAGACGAATTTTATTATTTTTCTAAAACTTTTTATAGTAAAATTCTTATCCTTCTTGAGTAAAATTTTACCCTCTAACAGTTAAATTTTATTATTTCCTTACCCTTTCGCAGCATCACAGCAACATTTTTTAGCACTGAAAATAGACGAATCTCTTGATATAATTGACATATTGATTAATTTCTCCACAAACACTTATTATTTAAACGACACCCTATCACAACACTCCACCCTATCCTTTCTAACTGTAGAGAGAGTACTGTCACCACCTCCACCCTCCACTATGCCTCATAGCAAACTGACCTCGACTCAAGAGGTTACCGCCAGGTGCGCTACAGTCGTGAGTAGTGAAAGATGTTCCCGCTAGAGGGAAGCAGATGGAGTCTTCTTTGCTATTACACAATAAATACCTACCGCAGTTTATACGATGGAAGATGTCTAAGATTTCTATGAATAGAACTATGACACGTTAATCAATGATGAAAATTTTGAACTTTCTCTATATATATATTTCAGATGTATAATATATATAGCCTGTCTCTGTGACAATAGTAAATACAATTAACAATAATTATCAATTACATATTACTATGATAACGTTACATTAAAATTGATAGTTATATAATAGATCTAGAAATTAATCTTCTAAAAACATGACAATTTTAACTTCATTTTTTTTCAGGAAAATTAGCAACCGAAATGTAATTCTTTAAAGTTTTGAATTAAAAACAATTAACAATATTGTCAATAGAATAATTATTTGTTGTAATGAAGTGTAATTAAATTTCAAATATAAAATATATAAAATACTAGTCCGAAGTGTAAGGAGGAAAATGAAGCTATATTATTAATTAATACCTAAAATTTTTTTATTTTATAAAAACAATATAGTACAATATATAACGGTGGTCCAAAAATTCTTTCAAATAAATATTTTACGAACTTCATCCCATCTCACGAGCATAATACTAGAACAAATAGGTTTTGTCTTCAATTCGAACAGAATTGGAGCGAAATTTTACTATTTTTAGATCTATAGAATTGTACAATAAACTTTCTACTATTTTAACAGAACCAATGTCAGATTGTAAATTTAAGAAGCTTTTTAAAGAATATTGTTTTAGTAAATATAGTTCTTAGTTTTTTATTGTTTATAGATTTTTTAATTAGGTTTCACAAGTTTTAACTTTCTCGGAACCTTAGATGCATTAAATTTGTAATTTTATTAGAATTGTGTATTTTTTAGTTTTAATGTGTATGTATTTTGTAAGCTTAAATAAATAGATAAATAAATAATAAAAAATAAAATATACAAATTAAAATATACATATAAGTAATAATGTACATGAGTAATGATATAATATGAATATAGCTAATAGATAGATATACTATTTATATAAAGAACAAAAATCACCCATACAAATATAGGTGACACATTTGTTCCTTCTTATTAAATTGAAAGTTTTTCTATTGTTCTGATTTGCTGTTAAAGTCATTTTGAAAATAATTTTGGATAACCAAGAAATGAAAAATTGTGAATATGTTAAACTTCTTTGACATACATTAATGAGAAGGATAGTTATGAATTCACGAGAAAAGTTAATTCAGAATTAGAGAGTTCCTATTGCTGAGGCTAGAGTTAGAGACAACCTACAGGTGAGTTGAGGACCTATGGGAATTAGAGAGATGAGAGCAGATGCATTTTACGTTCTTAGGTTGAATATCAATTTTACAAGTGACGTAAGCAGTAAAATTGTAAATAGAGTAAATTGATTTTTGTCTTCAGACAAACAATAGCCCGTGTAAATAAGTGTCTGCTCGAAATAAATTAATAACCTCGCTACCAAGTGAATGAAAAGAACTTAACTTAAGAAAATATTTCTAATAATTTGAAAAGGATATAGTAAAGAACGGAGAGACCCCTATCATCCTTACCCTATTAATTACCCTATTAATTACCCAATTAATTACCCTATTAATTACCCAATTAATTACCCAATTAATTACCCTATTAATTACCCTATTAATTACCCAATTAATTACCCTATAAATTACCCTATTAATTACCCTATTAATTACCCTATTAATTACCCTATTAATTACCCTATTAATTACCCTATTAATTACCCAATTATTTACCCAATTAATTACCCTTTTAATTACCCTATTAATTACCCTATTAATTACCCAATTATTTACCCTATTAATTACCCTATTAATTACCCTATTAATTACCCTATTACTTACCCCATTAATTACCCTATTAATTACCCTATTACTTACCCTATTACTTACCCTAATAATTACCCTATTACTTACCCTAATAATTACCCTATTACTTACCCTAATAATTACCCTATTAATTACCCTATTAATTACCCTATTAATTACCCTATTAACTACCCTAATTACCCTATTAATTACCCTATTACTTACCCTATTACTTACCCTATTAATTACCCTATTAAATACCCTATTAATTACCCTATTAATAACCCTATTAATTCCTTACCCTATTAATTACCCTATTAATCCCTTACCCTATTAATTACTCTATTAATCCCTTACCCTATTAATTACTCTATTAATTGCCCTATTAATTATTCTATTAATTACCCTATCAATTACCCTATTAATTACACTATTAATTACCCTATTAATTACACTATTAATTACCCTATCAATTACCCTATTAATTACCCCATTAATTACCCTATTAATTACCCTATTAATCCCTTCCCTTTTAATTTGCATAATACAGAGTTTAACCACATGTGCATAGTACAGAGTTTAACCACATGTGCATAATACAGAGTTTAACCACATGTGCATTAATACAGAGTTTAACCACATGTGCATAATACAGAGTTTAACCACATGTGCATTAATACAGAGTTTAACCACATGTGCATTAATACAGAGTTTAACCACATGTACATTAATACAGAGTTTAACCACATGTGCATAATACAGAGTTTAACCACATGTGCATTAATACAGAGTTTAACCACATGTGCATAATGCAGAGTTTAACCACATGTGCATTAATACAGAGTTTAACCACATGTGCATAATACAGATTTTAACCACAAGTGCATTCACATGTGCATTAATACAGAGTTTAACCACATGTGCATTAATACAGAGTTTAACCACATGTGCATTAATACAGAGTTTAACCACATGTGCATTAATACAGAGTTTAACCACATGTGCATTAATACAGAATTTAACCACATGTGCATAATACAGAGTTTAACCACATGTGCATTCACATGTGCATTAATACAGAGTTTAACCACATGTGCATTAATACAGAGTTTAACCACATGTGCATAATACAGAGTTTAACCACATGTGCATAATACAGAGTTTAACCACATGTGCATAATACAGAGTTTAACCACATGTGCATTAATACAGAGTTTAACCACATGTGCATTAATACAGAGTTTAACTACATGTGCATTAAAACAGAGTTTAACCACATGTGCATAATACAGAGTTTAACTACATGTGCATAATACGGAGTTTAACCACATGTGCATAATACGGAGTTTAACCACATGTGCATTAATACAGAGTTTAACCACATGTGCATTAAAACAGAGTTTAACCACATGTGCATTAATACAGAGTTTAACCACATGTGCATAGTACAGAGTTTAACCACATGTGCATTAATAATACAGAGTTTAATCACATGTGCATAATACAGAGTTTAACCACATGTGCATAGTACAGAGTTTAACCACATGTGCATAGTACAGAGTTTAACCACATGTGCATTAATACAGAGTTTAACCACATGTGCATTAATACAGAGTTTAACCACATGTGCATAGTACAGAGTTTAACCACATGTGCATAGTACAGAGTTTAACCACATGTGCATAATACAGAGTTTAACCACATGTGCATAATACAGAGTTTAACCACATGTGCATTAATTCAGAGTTTAACCACATGTGCATTAATACAGAGTTTAACCACATGTGCATTAATACAGAGTTTAGTCACATGTGCATTAATACAGAGTTTAACCACATGTGCATTAATACAGAGTTTAACCACATGTGCATAATACAGAGTTTAACCACATGTGCATTAATACAGAGTTTAACCACATGTGCATAATACAGAGTTCAACCACATGTGCATTAATACAGAGTTTAACCACATGTGCATTAATACAGAGTTTAACCACATGTGCATAATACAGAGTTTAACCACATGTGCATTAATACAGAGTTTTACAACATGTGCAATAATACAGAGTTTAACCACATGTGCATAATACAGAGTTTAACCACATGTGCATAATACAGAGTTTAACCACATGTGCATTAAAACAGAGTTTAACAACATGTGCATTAATACAGAGTTTAACCAAATGTGCATTAAAACAGAGTTCAACCACATGTGCATTAATACAGAGTTTAACCACATGTGCATAATACAGAGTTTAACCACATGTGCATTAATACAGTGTTTAACCACATGTGCATAGTACAGAGTTTAACCACATGTGCATTAATACAGAGTTTAACCACATGTGCATAATACAGAGTTAAACCACATGTGCATTAAAACAGAGTTTAACCACATGTGCATAATACAGAGTTTAACCAGATGTGCATTAATACAGAGTTTTACAACATGTGCAATAATACAGAGTTTAACCACATGTGCATTAATAATACAGAGTTTAACCACATGTGCATAATACAGAGTTTAACCACATGTGCATTAAAACAGAGTTTAACAACATGTGCATTAATACAGAGTTTAACCAAATGTGCATTAAAACAGAGTTTAACCACATGTGCATTAATACAGAGTTTAACCACATGTGCATAATACAGAGTTTAACCACATGTGCATTAATACAGAGTTTAACCACATGTGCATAATACAGAGTTCAACCACATGTGCATTAATACAGAGTTTAACCACATGTGCATTAATACAGAGTTTAACCACATGTGCATAATACAGAGTTTAACCACATGTGCATTAATACAGAGTTTAACCACATGTGCATTAATAATACAGAGTTTAACCACATGTGCATACTACAGAGTTTAACCACATGTGCATTAATACAGAGTTTAACCACATGTGCATAATACAGAGTTTAACCACATGTGCATAATACAGAGTTTAACCACATGTGCATTAATACAGAGTTTAACCACATGTGCATAATACAGAGTTTAACCACATGTGCATAATACAGAGTTTAACCACATGTGCATAATACAGAGTTTAACCACATGTGCATAGTACAGAGTTTAACCACATGTGCATTAATACAGAGTTTAACCACATGTGCATAGTACAGAGTTTAACCACATGTGCATTAATAATACAGAGTTTAATCACATGTGCATAATACAGAGTTTAACCACATGTGCATAGTACAGAGTTTAACCACATGTGCATAGTACAGAGTTTAACCACATGTGCATTAGTACAGAATTTAACCACATGTGCATTAATACAGAGTTTAACCACATGTGCATAGTACAGAGTTTAACCACATGTGCATAGTACAGAGTTTAACCACATGTGCATAATACAGAGTTTAACCACATGTGCATAATACAGAGTTTAACCACATGTGCATTAATACAGAATTTAACCACATGTGCATTAATACAGAGTTTAACCACATGTGCATAGTACAGAGTTTAACCACATGTGCATAGTACAGAGTTTAACCACATGTGCATAATACAGAGTTTAACCACATGTGCATAATACAGAGTTTAACCACATGTGCATTAATTCAGAGTTTAACCACATGTGCATTAATACAGAGTTTAACCACATGTGCATTAATACAGAGTTCAGTCACATGTGCATTAATACAGAGTTTAACCACATGTGCATTAATACAGAGTTTAACCACATGTGCATTAATACAGAGTTTAACCACATGTGCATAATACAGAGCTTAACCACATGTGCATTAATACAGAGTTTAACCACATGTGCATTAATACAGAGTTTAAAAACATGTGCATTAATACAGAGTTTAACCACATGTGCATTAATACAGAGTTTAACCACATGTGCATTAATACAGAGTTTAACCACATGTGCATTAATACAGAGTTTTACCACATGTGCATTAATACAGAGTTTAACCACATGTGCATTAATAATACAGAGTTTAACCACATGTGCATAGTACAGAGTTTAACCACATGTGCATTAATACAGAGTTTAACCACATGTGCATAATACAGAGTTTAACCACATGTGCATAGTACAGAGTTTAACCACATGTGCATTAATACAGAGTTTAACCACATGTGCATTAATACAGAGTTTAACAACATGTGCATTAATACAGAGTTTAACCACATGTGCATAGTACAGAGTTTAACCACATGTGCATTAATACAGAGTTTAACCACATGTGCATTAATACAGAGTTTAACCACATGTGCATTAATAATACAGAGTTTAAACACATGTGCATAATACAGAGTTTATCCACATGTGCATAATACAGAGTTTAACCACATGTGCATAGTACAGAGTTTAACCACATGTGCATTAATACAGAGTTTAACCACATGTGCATAGTACAGAGTTTAAACACATGTGCATTAATAATACAGAATTTAATCACATGTGCATAATACAGAGTTTAACCACATGTGCATAGTACAGAGTTTAACCACATGTGCATAGTACAGAGTTTAACCACATGTGCATTAATACAGAGTTTATCCACATTTGCATTAATACAGAGTTTAACCACATGTGCATAGTACAGAGTTTAACCAAATGTGCATAGTACAGAGTTTAACCATATGTGCATATTACAGAGTTTAACCACATGTGCATAATACAGAGTTTAACCACATGTGCATTTATTCAGAGTTTAACCACATGTGCATTAATACAGAGTTTAACCACATGTGCATTAATACAGAGTTTAACCACATGTGCATTAATACAGAGTTTTACCACATGTGCATTAATACAGAGTTTAACCACATGTGCATTAATACAGAGTTTAACCACATGTGCATGATACAGAGTTCAACCACATGTGCATTAATACAGAGTTTAACCACATGTGCATTAATACAGAGTTTAACCACATGTGCATAATACAGAGTTTAACCACATGTGCATTAATACAGAGTTTTACAACATGTGCATTAAAACAGAGTTTAACCTCATGTGCATTAATAATACAGAGTTTAACCACATGTGCATAATACAGAGTTTAACCACATGAGCATTAAAACAGAGTTTAACAACATGTGCATTAATACAGAGTTTAACCAAATGTGCATTAAAACAGAGTTTAACCACATGTGCATTAATACAGAGTTTAACCACATGTGCATAATACAGAGTTTAACCACATGTGCATTAATACAGAGTTTAACCACATGTGCATTAATACAGAGTTTAACCACATGTGCATAATACAGAGTTCAACCACATGTGCATTAATACAGAGTTTAACCACATGTGCATTAATACAGAGTTTAACCACACGTGCATAATACAGAGTTTAACCACATGTGCATTAATACAGAGTTTTTCAACATGTGCAATAATACAGAGTTTAACCACATGTGCATTAATAATACAGAGTTTAACCACATGTGCATAAATACAGAGTTTAACCACATGTGCATTAATACAGAGTTTAACCACATGTGCATAGTACAGAGTTTAACCACATGTGCATTAATAAAGAGTTTAACAACATGTGCATTAATACAGAGTTTAACCACATGTGCATTAATAATACAGAGTTTAACCACATGTGCATAATACAGAGTTTTACCACATGTGCATTAATACAGAGTTTAACCACATGTGCATAATACAGAGTTTAACCACATGTGCATAATACAGAGTTTAACCACATGTGCATAATACAGAGTTTAACCACATGTGCATAGTACAGAGTTTAACCACATGTGCATTAATACAGAGTTTAACCACATGTGCATAGTACAGAGTTTAACCACATGTGCATTAATAATACAGAGTTTAATCACATGTGCATAATACAGAGTTTAACCACATGTGCATAGTACAGAGTTTAACCACATGTGCATAGTACAGAGTTTAACCACATGTGCATTAATACCGAATTTAACCACATGTGCATTAATACAGAGTTTAACCACATGTGCATAGTACAGAGTTTAACCACATGTGCATAGTACAGAGTTTAACCACATGTGCATAATACAGAGTTTAACCACATGTGCATAATACAGAGTTTAACCACATGTGCATTAATACAGAGTTCAACCACATGTGCATAAATACAGAGTTTAACCACATGTGCATTAATACAGAGTTTAACCACATGTGCATTAATACAGAGTTTAACCACATGTGCATTAAAACAGAGTTTAACAACATGTGCCTTAATACAGAGTTTAACCACATGTGCATAGTACAGAGTTTAACCACATGTGCATTAATACAGAGTTTAACCACATGTGCATTAATACAGAGTTTAACCACATGTGCATTAAAACAGAGTTTAACAACATGTGCATTAATACAGAGTTTAACCACATGTGCATAGTACAGAGTTTAACCACATGTGCATTAATAAAGAGTTTAACCACATGTGCATTAATACAGAGTTTAACCACATGTGCATTAATAATACAGAGTTTAACCACATGTGCATAATACAGAGTTTTACCACATGTGCATTAATACAGAGTTTAACCACATGTGCATAATACAGAGTTTAACCACATGTGCATAATACAGAGTTTAACCACATGTGCATAATACAGAGTTTAACCACATGTGCATAGTACAGAGTTTAACCACATGTGCATTAATACAGAGTTTAACCACATGTGCATAGTACAGAGTTTAACCACATGTGCATTAATAATACAGAGTATAATCACATGTGCCTAATACAGAGTTTAACCACATGTGCATAGTACAGAGTTTAACCACATGTGCATAGTACAGAGTTTAACCACATGTGCATTAATACCGAATTTAACCACATGTGCATTAATACAGAGTTTAACCACATGTGCATAGTACAGAGTTTAACCACATGTGCATAGTACAGAGTTTAACCACATGTGCATAATACAGAGTTTAACCACATGTGCATAATACAGAGTTTAACCACATGTGCATTAATTCAGAGTTTAAATACATGTGCATTAATACAGAGTTTAGTCACATGTGCATTAATACAGAGTTTAACCACATGTGCATTAATACAGAGTTCAACCACATGTGCATTAATACAGAGTTTAACCACATGTGCATAATACAGAGTTTAACCACATGTGCATTAATACAGAGTTTAACCACATGTGCATTAATACAGAGTTTAACCACATGTGCATTAATACAGAGTTTAACCACATGTGCATTAATACAGAGTTTAACCACATGTGCATTAATACAGAGTTTAACCACATGTGCATTAATACAGAGTTTTACCACATGTGCATTAATACAGAGTTTAACCACATGTGCATTAATAATACAGAGTTTAACCACATGTGCATAGTACAGAGTTTAACCACATGTGCATTAATACAGAGTTTAACCACATGTGCATAATACAGAGTTTAACCACATGTGCATAGTACAGAGTTTAACCACATGTGCATTAATACAAAGTTTAACCACATGTGCATAGTACAGAGTTTAACCACATGTGCATTAATAATACAGAGTTTAATCACATGTGCATAACACAGAGTTTAACCACATGTGCATAGTACAGAGTTTAACCACTTGTGCATTAATACAGAGTTTAACCACATGTGCATAATACAGAGTTTAACCACATGTGCATTAATACAGAGTTTTACAACATGTGCAATAATACAGAGTTTAACCACATGTGCATTAATAATACAGAGTTTAACCACATGTGCATAATACAGAGTTTAACAACATGTGCATTAAAACAGAGTTTAACAACATGTGCATTAATACAGAGTTTAACCAAATGTGCATTAAAACAGAGTTTAACCACATGTGCATTAATACAGAGTTTAACCACATGTGCATAATACAGAGTTTAACCACATGTGCATTAATACAGAGTTTAACCACATGTGCATAGTACAGAGTTTAACCACATGTGCATTAATACAGAGTTTAACCACATGTGCATAATACAGAGTTAAACCACATGTGCATTAAAACAGAGTTTAACTAAATGTGCATTAAAACAGAGTTTAACCACATGTGAGTTTAACCAAATGTGCATAATACAGAATTTAACCACATGTGCATTAATACAGAGTTTAACCATATGTGCATAGTACAGAGTTTAACCACATGTGCATTAATACAGAGTTTAACCACATGTGCATAATACAGAGTTCAACCACATGTGCATTAATACAGAGTTTAACCACATGTGCATTAATACAGAGTTTAACCACATGTGCATAATACAGAGTTTAACCACATGTGCATTAATACAGAGTTTTACAACATGTGCAATAATACAGAGTTTAACCACATGTGCATTAATAATACAGAGTTTAACCACATGTGCATAATACAGAGTTTAACCACATGTGCATTAAAACAGAGTTTAACAACATGTGCATTAATACAGAGTTTAACCAAATGTGCATTAAAACAGAGTTTAACCACATGTGCATTAATACAGAGTTTAACCACATGTGCATAATACAGAGTTTAACCACATGTGCATTAATACAGAGTTTAACCACATGTGCATAGTACAGAGTTTAACCACATGTGCATTAATACAGAGTTTAACCACATGTGCATAATACAGAGTTAAACCACATGTGCATTAAAACAGAGTTTAACCAAATGTGCATTAAAACAGAGTTTAACTACATGTGCATTAATACAGAGTTTAACCAAATGTGCATAATACAGAGTTTAACCACATGTGCATTAATACAGAGTTTAACCACATGTGCATAGTACAGAGTTTAACCACATGTGCATTAATACAGAGTTTAACCACATGTGCATAATACAGAGTTTAACCACATGTGCATAGTACAGAGTTTAACCACATGTGCATTAATACAGAGTTTAACCACATGTGCATAATACAGAGTTAAACCACATGTGCATTAATACAGAGTTTAACCACATGTGCATTAATACAGAGTTTAACCACATGTGCATAATACAGAGTTTAACCACATTTGCATTAATACAGAGTTTAACCACATGTGCATAAATACAGAGTTTAACCACATGTGCATTAATACAGAGTTTAACCACATGTGCATTAATACAGAGTTTAACCACATGTGCATTAAAACAGAGTTTAACAACATGTGCATTAATACAGAGTTTAACCACATGTGCATAGTACAGAGTTTAACCACATGTGCATTAATACAGAGTTTAACCACATGTGCATTAATACAGAGTTTAACCACATGTGCATTAAAACAGAGTTTAACAACATGTGCATTAATACAGAGTTTAACCACATGTGCATAGTACAGAGTTTAACCACATGTGCATTAATAAAGAGTTTAACCACATGTGCATTAATACAGAGTTTAACCACATGTGCATTAATAATACAGAGTTTAACCACATGTGCATAATACACAGTTTAACCACATGTGCATTAATACAGAGTTTAACCACATGTGCATAATACAGAGTTTAACCACATGTGCATAATACAGAGTTTAACCACATGTGCATTAAAACAGAGTTTAACAACATGTGCATTAATACAGAGTTTAACCAAATGTGCATTAAAACAGAGTTTAACCACATGTGCATTAATACAGAGTTTAACCACATGTGCATAATACAGAGTTTAACCACATGTGCATTAATACAGAGTTTAACCACATGTGCATAGTACAGAGTTTAACCACATGTGCATTAATACAGAGTTTAACCACATGTGCATAATACAGAGTTAAACCACATGTGCATTAAAACAGAGTTTAACCAAATGTGCATTAAAACAGAGTTTAACTACATGTGCATTAATACAGAGTTTAACTAAATGTGCATAATACAGAGTTTAACCACATGTGCATTAATACAGAGTTTAACCACATGTGCATAGTACAGAGTTTAACCACATGTGCATTAATACAGAGTTTAACCACATGTGCATAATACAGAGTTTAACCACTTGTGCATAGTACAGAGTTTAACCACATGTGCATTAATACAGAGTTTAACCACATGTGCATAATACAGAGTTAAACCACATGTGCATTAATACAGAGTTTAACCACATGTGCATTAATACAGAGTTTAACCACATGTGCATAATACAGAGTTTAACCACATTTGCATTAATACAGAGTTTAACCACATGTGCATAAATACAGAGTTTAAACACATGTGCATTAATACAGAGTTTAACCACATGTGCATTAATACAGAGTTTAACCACATGTGCATTAAAACAGAGTTTAACAACATGTGCATTAATACAGAGTTTAACCACATGTGCATAGTACAGAGTTTAACCACATGTGCATTAATACAGAGTTTAACCACATGTGCATTAATACAGAGTTTAACCACATGTGCATTAAAACAGAGTTTAACAACATGTGCATTAATACAGAGTTTAACCACATGTGCATAGTACAGAGTTTAACCACATGTGCATTAATAAAGAGTTTAACCACATGTGCATTAATACAGAGTTTAACCACATGTGCATTAATAATACAGAGTTTAACCACATGTGCATAATACAGAGTTTAACCACATGTGCATTAATACAGAGTTTAACCACATGTGCATAATACAGAGTTTAACCACATGTGCATAATACAGAGTTTAACCACATGTGCATAATACAGAGTTTAACCACATGTGCATAGTACAGAGTTTAACCACATGTGCATTAATACAGAGTTTAACCACATGTGTATAGTACAGAGTTCAACCACATGTGCATTAATAATACAGAGTTTAATCACATGTGCATAATACAGAGTTTAACCACATGTGCATAGTACAGAGTTTAACCACATTTGCATTAAAACAGAGTTTAACCACATGTGCATTAATACAGAATTCAACCACATGTGCATTAATACAGAGTTTAACCACATGTGCATAGTACAGAGTTTAACCACATGTGCATAGTACAGAGTTTAACCACATGTGCATAATACAGAGTTTAACCACATGTGCATAATACAGAGTTTAACCACATGTGCATTAATTCAGAGTTTAACCACATGTGCATTAATACAGAGTTTAGTCACATGTGCATTAATACAGAGTTTAACCACATGTGCATTAATACAGAGTTTAACCACATGTGCATTAATACAGAGTTTAACCACATGTGCATAATACAGAGTTTAACCACATGTGCATTAATACAGAGTTTAACCACATGTGCATTAATACAGAGTTTAACCACATGTGCATTAATACAGAGTTTAACCACATGTGCATCAATACAGAGTTTAACCACATGTGCATTAATACAGAGTTTAACCACATGTGCATTAATACAGAGTTTTACCACATGTGCATTAATACAGAGTTTAACCACATGTGCATTAATAATACAGAGTTTAACCACATGTGCATAGTACAGAGTTTAACCACATGTGTATTAATACAGAGTTTAACCACATGTGCATAATACAGAGTTTAACCACATGTGCATAGTACAGAGTTTAACCACATGTGCATTAATACAGAGTTTAACCACATGTGCATAGTACAGAGTTTAACCACATGTGCATTAATAATACAGAGTTCAATCATATGTGCATAACACAGAGTTTAACCACATGTGCATAGTACAGAGTTTCACCACATGTGCATTAATACAGAGTTTAACCACATGTGCATAATACAGAGTTTAACCACATGTGCATTAATACAGAGTTTTACAACATGTGCAATAATACAGAGTTTAACTACATGTGCATTAATAATACAGAGTTTAACCGCATGTGCATAATACAGAGTTTAACCACATGTGCATAATACAGAGTTTAACCACATGTGCATTAAAACAGAGTTTAACAACATGTGCATTAATACAGAGTTTAACCAAATGTGCATTAAAACAGAGTTTAACCACATGTGCATTAATACAGAGTTTAACCACATGTGCATAATACAGAGTTTAACCACATGTGCATTAATACAGAGTTTAACCACATGTGCATAGTACAGAGTTTAACCACATGTGCATTAATACAGAGTTTAACCACATGTGCATAATACAGAGTTAAACCACATGTGCATTAAAACAGAGTTTAACCAAATGTGCATTAAAACAGAGTTTAACCACATGTGAGTTCAACCAAATGTGCATAATACAGAGTTTAACCACATGTGCATTAATACAGAGTTTAACCACATGTGCATAGTACAGAGTTTAAACACATGTGCATTAATACAGAGTTTAACCACATGTGCATAATACAGAGTTTAACCACATGTGCATAGTACAGAGTTTAACCACATGTGCATTAATACAGAGTTTAACCACATGTGCATAATACAGAGTTGAACCACATGTGCATTAATACAGAGTTTAACCACATGTGCATTAATACAGAGTTTAACCACATGTGCATAATACAGAGTTTAACCACATGCGCATTAATACAGAGTTTAACCACATGTGCATAAATACAGAGTATAACCACATGTGCATTAATACAGAGTTTAACCACATGTGCATAATACAGAGTTTAACCACATGTGCATTAATACAGAGTTTAACCACATGTGCATAATACAGAGTTTAACCACATGTGCATTAATACAGAGTTTAACCACATGTGCATAATACAGAGTTTAACCACATGTGCATAATGCAGAGTTTAACCACATGTGAATTAATACACAGTTTAACCACATGTGCATTAATACAGAGTTTAACCACATGTGCATAATTCAGAGTTTAACCACATGTGCATTAATGCAGAGTTTAACTACATGTGCATTAATACAGAGTTTAACCACATGTGCATTAATACAGAGTTTAACCACATGTGCATTAATACAGAGTTCAACCACATTTGCATTAATACAGAGTTTAACCACATGTGCATTAATACAGAGTTTAACCACATGTGCATTAATGCAGAGTTTAACCACATATTAATGCACATGTGCATTATTACAGAGTTTAACCACATGTGCATTAATACAGAGTTTAACCACATGTGCATTAATACAGAGTTTAACCACATGTGCATTAATACAGAGTTTAACCACATGTGCATTAATACAGAGTTTAACCACATGTGCATAATACAGAGTTTAACCGCATGTGCATTAATTCAGAGTTTAACCACATATGCATTAATAAAGAGTTAAACCACATGTGCATTAATACAGAGTTTAACCACATCTGCATTAATACAGAGTTTAACCACATGTGCATTAATACAGAGTTTAACCACATGTTCATTAATACAGAGTTTAACCACATGTGCATTAATACAGAGTTTAACCACATGTGCATAATACAGAGTTTAACCACATGTGCATTAATACAGAGTTTAACCACATGTGCATTAAAACAGAGTTTAACCACATGTGCATTAATACAGAGTTTAACCACATGTGCATTAATACAGAGTTTAACCACATGTGCATAATACAGAGTTTAACCACATGTGCATTAATACAGAGTTTAACCACATGTGCATAATACAGAGTTTAACCACATGTGCATTAATACAGAGTTTAACCACATGTGCATTAATACAGAGTTTAACCACATGTGCTTTAATACAGAGTTTAACCACATGTGCATTAATACAGAGTTTAACCACATGTGCATAATACAGAGTTTAAACACATGTGCGTTAATACAGAGTTTAACCACATGTGCATTAATACAGAGTTTAACCATATGTGCATTAATACAGAGTTTAACCACATGTGCATAATACAGAGTTTAACCACATGTGCATAATACAGAGTTTAACCACATGTGAATTAATACAGAGTTTAATCACATGTGCATTAATACAGAGTTTAACCATATGTGCATTAATACAGAGTTTAACCACATGTGCATAATACAGAGTTTAACCACATGTGCATAATACAGAGTGTAACCACATGTGCATTAATACAGAGTTTAACCACATGTGCATAATACACAGTTTAACCACATGTACATAATACAGAGTTTAACCTCATGTGCATTAATACAGAGTTAAACCACATGTGCATTTAAACAGAGTTCAACCACATGTGCATCAATACAGAGTTCAACCACATGTGCATTAATACAGAGTTTAACCACATGTGCATTAATACAGAGTTTAACCACATGTGCATAATACAGAGTTTTACCACATGTGCAAAATACAGTGTTTAACCACATGTGAATTAATACACAGTTTAACCACATGTGCATTAATACAGAGTTTAACCACATGTGCATAATTCAGAGTTTAACCACATGTGCATTAATGCAGAGTTTAACCACATGTGCATTAATACAGAGTTTAACCTCATGTGCATAATTCAGAGTTTAACCACATGTGCATTAATGCAGAGTTTAACTACATGTGCATTAATACAGAGTTTAACCACATGTGCATTAATACAGAGTTTAACCACATGTGCATTAATATAGAGTTTAACCACATGTGCATTAATACAGAGTTTAACCACATGTGCATTAATACAGAGTTTAACCACATGTGCATTAATGCAGAGTTTAACCATATGTGCATTAATACAGAGTTTAACCACATGTACATAATACAGAGTTTAACCACATGTGCATTAATGCAGAGTTTAACCACATGTGCATTAATACAGAGTTTAACCACATGTGCATTAATATAGAGTTTAACCACATGTGCATTAATACAGAGTTTAACCACATGTGCATTAATACAGAGTTTAACCACATGTGCATTAATGCAGAGTTTAACCATATGTGCATTAATACAGAGTTTAACCACATGTGCATAATACAGAGTTTAACCACATGTGAATTAATACACAGTTTAACCACATGTGCATTAATACAGAGTTTAACCACATGTGCATAATCCAGAGTTTAACCACATGTGCATTAATGCAGAGTTTAACTACATGTGCATTAATACAGAGTTTAACCACATGTGCATTAATACAGAGTTTAACCACATGTGCATTAATACAGAGTTTAACCACATGTGCATTAATACAGAGTTTAACCACATTTGCATTAAAACAGAGTTTAACCACATGTGCAATAATACAGAGTTGAACCACATGTGCATTAATGCAGAGTTTAACCACATATTAATGCACATGTGCATTATTACAGAGTTTAACCACATGTGCATTAATACAGAGTTTAACCACATGTGCATTAATACAGAGTTTAACCACATGTGCATTAATACAGAGTTTAACCACATGTGCATTAATACAGAGTTTAACCACATGTGCATTAATACAGAGTTTAACCACATGTTAATGCACATGTGCATTAATACAGAGTTTAACCACATGTGCATAATACAGAGTTTAACCACATGTGCGTTAATACAGAGTTTAACCACATGTGCATTAATACAGAGTTTAACCACATGTGCATTAATACAGAGTTTAACCACATGTGCATTAATACAGAGTTTAACCACATGTGCATTAATACAGAGTTTAACCACATGTGCATTCACATGTGCATTAATACAGAGTTTAACCACATGTGCATTAATACAGAGTTTAACCACATGTGCATAATACAGAGTTTAACCACATGTGCATTAATACAGAGTTTAACCACATGTGCATTAAAACAGAGTTTAACCACATGTGCATTAATACAGAGTTTAACCACATGTGCATTGATACAGAGTTTAACCACATGTGCATAATACAGAGTTTAACCACATGTGCATTAATACAGAGTTTAACCACATGTGCATAATACAGAGTTTAACCACATGTGCATTAATACAGAGTTTAACCACATGTGCATTAATACAGAGTTTAACCACATGTGCATAATACAGAGTTTTACCACATGTGCAAAATACAGTGTTTAACCACATGTGAATTAATACACAGTTTAACCACATGTGCATTAATACAGAGTTTAACCACATGTGCATAATTCAGAGTTTAACCACATGTGCATTAATGCAGAGTTTAACCACATGTGCATTAATACAGAGTTTAACCTCATGTGCATAATTCAGAGTTTAACCACATGTGCATTAATGCAGAGTTTAACTACATGTGCATTAATACAGAGTTTAACCACATGTGCATTAATACAGAGTTTAACCACATGTGCATTAATATAGAGTTTAACCACATGTGCATTAATACAGAGTTTAACCACATGTGCATTAATACAGAGTTTAACCACATGTGCATTAATGCAGAGTTTAACCATATGTGCATTAATACAGAGTTTAACCACATGTACATAATACAGAGTTTAACCATATGTGCATTAATACAGAGTTTAACCACATGTGCATAATACAGAGTTTAACCACATGTGAATTAATACACAGTTTAACCACATGTGCATTAATACAGAGTTTAACCACATGTGCATAATCCAGAGTTTAACCACATGTGCATTAATGCAGAGTTTAACTACATGTGCATTAATACAGAGTTTAACCACATGTGCATTAATACAGAGTTTAACCACATGTGCATTAATACAGAGTTTAACCACATGTGCATAATACAGAGTTTAACCGCATGTGCATTAATTCAGAGTTTAACCACATATGCATTAATAAAGAGTTAAACCACATGTGCATTAATACAGAGTTTAACCACATCTGCATTAATACAGAGTTTAACCACATGTGCATTAATACAGAGTTTAACCACATGTTCATTAATACAGAGTTTAACCACATGTGCATTAATACAGAGTTTAACCACATGTGCATAATACAGAGTTTAACCACATGTGCATTAATACAGAGTTTAACCACATGTGCATTAAAACAGAGTTTAACCACATGTGCATTAATACAGAGTTTAACCACATGTGCATTAATACAGAGTTTAACCACATGTGCATAATACAGAGTTTAACCACATGTGCATTAATACAGAGTTTAACCACATGTGCATAATACAGAGTTTAACCACATGTGCATTAATACAGAGTTTAACCACATGTGCATTAATACAGAGTTTAACCACATGTGCATTAATACAGAGTTTAACCACATGTGCATTAATACAGAGTTTAACCACATGTGCATAATACAGAGTTTAAACACATGTGCGTTAATACAGAGTTTAACCACATGTGCATTAATACAGAGTTTAACCATATGTGCATTAATACAGAGTTTAACCACATGTGCATAATACAGAGTTTAACCACATGTGCATAATACAGAGTTTAACCACATGTGAATTAATACAGAGTTTAACCACATGTGCATTAATACAGAGTTTAACCATATGTGCATTAATACAGAGTTTAACCACATGTGCATAATACAGAGTTTAACCACATGTGCATAATACAGAGTGTAACCACATGTGCATTAATACAGAGTTTAACCACATGTGCATAATACACAGTTTAACCACATGTACATAATACAGAGTTTAACCTCATGTGCATTAATACAGAGTTAAACCACATGTGCATTTAAACAGAGTTCAACCACATGTGCATCAATACAGAGTTCAACCACATGTGCATTAATACAGAGTTTAACCACATGTGCATTAATACAGAGTTTAACCACATGTGCATAATACAGAGTTTTACCACATGTGCAAAATACAGTGTTTAACCACATGTGAATTAATACACAGTTTAACCACATGTGCATTAATACAGAGTTTAACCACATGTGCATAATTCAGAGTTTAACCACATGTGCATTAATGCAGAGTTTAACCACATGTGCATTAATACAGAGTTTAACCTCATGTGCATAATTCAGAGTTTAACCACATGTGCATTAATGCAGAGTTTAACTACATGTGCATTAATACAGAGTTTAACCACATGTGCATTAATACAGAGTTTAACCACATGTGCATTAATATAGAGTTTAACCACATGTGCATTAATACAGAGTTTAACCACATGTGCATTAATACAGAGTTTAACCACATGTGCATTAATGCAGAGTTTAACCATATGTGCATTAATACAGAGTTTAACCACATGTACATAATACAGAGTTTAACCACATGTGCATTAATGCAGAGTTTAACCACATGTGCATTAATACAGAGTTTAACCACATGTGCATTAATATAGAGTTTAACCACATGTGCATTAATACAGAGTTTAACCACATGTGCATTAATACAGAGTTTAACCACATGTGCATTAATGCAGAGTTTAACCATATGTGCATTAATACAGAGTTTAACCACATGTGCATAATACAGAGTTTAACCACATGTGAATTAATACACAGTTTAACCACATGTGCATTAATACAGAGTTTAACCACATGTGCATAATCCAGAGTTTAACCACATGTGCATTAATGCAGAGTTTAACTACATGTGCATTAATACAGAGTTTAACCACATGTGCATTAATACAGAGTTTAACCACATGTGCATTAATACAGAGTTTAACCACATGTGCATTAATACAGAGTTTAACCGCATTTGCATTAAAACAGAGTTTAACCACATGTGCAATAATACAGAGTTGAACCACATGTGCATTAATGCAGAGTTTAACCACATATTAATGCACATGTGCATTATTACAGAGTTTAACCACATGTGCATTAATACAGAGTTTAACCACATGTGCATTAATACAGAGTTTAACCACATGTGCATTAATACAGAGTTTAACCACATGTGCATTAATACAGAGTTTAACCACATGTGCATTAATACAGAGTTTAACCACATGTTAATGCACATGTGCATTAATACAGAGTTTAACCACATGTGCATTAATACAGAGTTTAACCACATGTGCATTAATACAGAGTTTAACCACATGTGCGTTAATACAGAGTTTAACCACATGTGCATTAATACAGAGTTTAACCACATGTGCATTAATACAGAGTTTAACCACATGTGCATTAATACAGAGTTTAACCACATGTGCATTAATACAGAGTTTAACCACATGTGCATTCACATGTGCATTAATACAGAGTTTAACCACATGTGCATTAATACAGAGTTTAACCACATGTGCATAATACAGAGTTTAACCACATGTGCATTAATACAGAGTTTAACCACATGTGCATTAAAACAGAGTTTAACCACATGTGCATTAATACAGAGTTTAACCACATGTGCATTGATACAGAGTTTAACCACATGTGCATAATACAGAGTTTAACCACATGTGCATTAATACAGAGTTTAACCACATGTGCATAATACAGAGTTTAACCACATGTGCATTAATACAGAGTTTAACCACATGTGCATTAATACAGAGTTTAACCACATGTGCATAATACAGAGTTTTACCACATGTGCAAAATACAGTGTTTAACCACATGTGAATTAATACACAGTTTAACCACATGTGCATTAATACAGAGTTTAACCACATGTGCATAATTCAGAGTTTAACCACATGTGCATTAATGCAGAGTTTAACCACATGTGCATTAATACAGAGTTTAACCTCATGTGCATAATTCAGAGTTTAACCACATGTGCATTAATGCAGAGTTTAACTACATGTGCATTAATACAGAGTTTAACCACATGTGCATTAATACAGAGTTTAACCACATGTGCATTAATATAGAGTTTAACCACATGTGCATTAATACAGAGTTTAACCACATGTGCATTAATACAGAGTTTAACCACATGTGCATTAATGCAGAGTTTAACCATATGTGCATTAATACAGAGTTTAACCACATGTACATAATACAGAGTTTAACCATATGTGCATTAATACAGAGTTTAACCACATGTGCATAATACAGAGTTTAACCACATGTGAATTAATACACAGTTTAACCACATGTGCATTAATACAGAGTTTAACCACATGTGCATAATCCAGAGTTTAACCACATGTGCATTAATGCAGAGTTTAACTACATGTGCATTAATACAGAATTTAACCACATGTGCATTAATACAGAGTTTAACCACATGTGCATTAATACAGAGTTTAACCACATGTGCAATAATACAGAGTTTAACCACATTTGCATTAAAACAGAGTTTAACCACATGTGCATTAATACAGAGTTGAACCACATGTGCATTAATGCAGAGTTTAACCACATATTAATGCACACGTGCATTATTACAGAGTTTAACCACATGTGCATTAATACAGAGTTTAACCACATGTGCATTAATACAGAGTTTAACCACATGTGCATTAATACAGAGTTTAACCACATGTGCATTAATACAGAGTTTAACCACATGTGCATTAATACAGAGTTTAACCACATGTTAATGCACATGTGCATTAATACAGAGTTTAACCACATGTGCATAATACAGAGTTTAACCACATGTGCGTTAATACAGAGTTTAACCACATGTGCATTAATACAGAGTTTAACCACATGTGCATTAATACAGAGTTTAACCACATGTGCATTAATACAGAGTTTAACCACATGTGCTGTGCTGGTCAGCAAATTATTAAATCTTTCTTTTTCTTTTTACTCATTAATACATTGCATATATGAGAATATCTATTAAAAAGCGCCATTTGGCAATTATGAAATCCTAAAAGTCGGAAGGTATTTCCTGGCAAGTCATTTAAAGTTTGTTGTCGGGTGTATAACCATGTGATGTGCTATATAGTGTGGGAAATTATAGTAGTTACCTATTCCTTCTATAATTACTTTAGGGTGTTTTTTCTATTTGTTAGATAGTCTGTTCCCGTGTAATGATATGACTTCTAGTAGCATATCTTGCACTGGTTGTAGATGGACCCACTCTTCTATCCATTTAGAGTTACCTATCCATTTAGCGTTACCTATCCATTTAGCGTTACCTATCCATTTAGCGTTACCTATCCATTTAGCGCTACCTTGTCTATGCTATGCTATCTTGTCTATGCTATGCTATCTTGTCTATGCTATGCTATCTTGTCTATGCTATGCTATCTTGTCTATGCTATGCTATCTTGTCTATGCTATGCTATCTTGTCTATGCTATATCTTATGTATCTGCTCTTATTTATCAATATATAGCTAGATTGAAAAACTGGGTGTTAGTCATGAAATACAGTTTTAAAATACTGTTTTAAAATGTTCAATCAAACTAGTAGCAATTATTAATTTAATCTGTATTTTCTAGAGTTTAAAACTATCCTTAATCTTAATCTAAGAACAGCTTACTGCCTGACCAGTATAGAGTCCATAAAATCCCAAGCCAATTTACCTAAAGTAAGTTTATAACTTTGTAACTTATCTGATATAATTGTTTTTATTTTCATTCATATAGATGCTTATTGTAATTAATTTTACAGATCACAACAAATAAACTACAGTTTAGCCTACGCTGTTTTTTAATCTCCACGTACCGAGACAGTGATTTTAGTGGCTCTGTGGTTTGGTGGCTCGGCAATAATCTGGCAAGGCATTCTTTGAACTGGTTGGTACAGCTTTAAAGTCTAATTGACCCTCAAAAAGTTCATGGTGATGTCTTCCATCTTGGACTGGTCTAACTGATGACTAAACTCTCCAGCTCATTGACTTAAATAGACAAGACTGTCTCTGGTTGGTGAATAAGCAAATCTTGGTGAGCTTTTGTACATCTTTTGAAAGCTGGCTCAAAATCCTAAGCTTGGAGAACTTACTGACACAACTTGAAATCTGGTCAAGCCTTCAAACAACAGTGTTTTGATGATGTCTTCCATCATAAACTAGCGTAAAGTTACCACGGAATCAAAATTAATCATTTGAGGCTCTAACTCCCTAAACAATCATGATTGAGCACTCTCCTATAAAGAAGCGTGCCCCTATTACACCACTACCAGAGCTTCAGAGAAACTATAATGAGATTCTATTCTCAATCAGGAATGTAATGGAATGTGACATTCTAGAATTCAGTAACTCTGTAGCTTTGCAGAGGCTGGTAGCTGAATTAAAGAAGTTATGGATGGAGTACAGCAAGGCTGCTGCTACCTTGATTGACAAGTTCATCAAAGTAGCCTCTCTGGAACAAGCCCAATTAACCAAGTATGAAAAAACTGAAGTAAGAGTGGAAGTGAGACAGACAATTGAAATGGCTAATGAAGTTCTTAAGAAACTACAGGAGGAGGAATTGTCAAATATTGATAGCCAGAGTGTGGCATCACTTCCTATACTACATGCTGAAGCTGATGAAGCCTCTTCTAATTTGTCTGACCCACAGCAACAAGACGCATTTCAATATTCTGATGAGCAATCTTCAGCTGGACCAAATGATTTCTACCAGAGAACAAACACTGGTCCAAGTGTAGTATACACTGCACAAACTCTAGTTTCCAGTGATGTAGTGGAACTCTCTGTATCGCCAAAACAGCTAACTCCACGCCCATTGTCTGTAGCCTCTGTTACAAACATGCAGTCTACTAATACTGATAAGCCTGTTAAACATCAGTCCATCTCCTTCGATGATACTGGGCCTTCTGTAAGACCAAAGACTGGGTTTTCTGACCATAAAAAACCAATTGACAAACTGAGTAGCTACTTCCAGAATTTAAATATTGGTAAAAGTACAATCAATAAAGTACAGCACCCTGTCTCCAGTGCAGTTGTCCTATCTTCTGAATATCATGCTCCACCTTCATTATCCGTAACTACAGTCGCTGCAAGCCAGTCAACCAGTGTATCTTTGAGTAATCTTTTTCATGGAGCAGCAAGCTTTACTCCTAGGTCTAGGGGATATACTACAACGTCTTCACCCTATAATATGCCTATTGATGGAAATGTATTCCCCATGTGTGAGGACAATACACCTAATCAAATGGACGCTGCTTCTCATCATTTGATAAAGCAAGAACTTTTTAAGCAGTCAAGCTCTCCCTATGATGGTAGTCCACAGCTGTTCAAATCTTGGATCTTGTTATTGGAAAACCGAATGAGGAATATTAATCTAGATCCCTTAGATATCATATCTATATTAATAGCTAATACCATCGGTGAGCCGAATAAGATTATTGTGGACTATCTTGCAGCTGGAGCTGCATCCCCTGCTGCCACTTTGCAGAAGATTTGGCAATTTCTTCATAAGGAGTATGGGGCTCCTGTGAAAGTGTGTCAATCTATCTTGAGGAAGCTAGAAGAATGCCCCTGCGTAAGACCACCGCATATGAATACAAAACTGAAGGAGCTCATACACTTGTGCAATATCATTGAAGCCAACATGTCAACAAATGATGAGCTGCTAATATTCCGTTTGAACTCAGGACAGAAGCAGATCTGGAGTAAACTACCAGATTGGCTCCAGCGCAAGTGGAGATCTCAGGGTTTTAGGTTCGGTGTAGAAAACATGGGCAATCTTCCGCCATTTCAGAATCTGCTAGACTTCCTACAGTATAGTCTTGATGAAATGACTGACCCCAACTATGATCTTCCGGTGCAAAACAAAGAAACTAGGAGAACATTAATTACCCATGCTATTACCCCCAAGGAAGATGTACAACATAAATGCATATATCATAATAAGAGTGGACACTCTTTATCAAGCTGCCACTCCTTCGCCAAAATGAAGTACACTGAGAAGCAGAAGTTCGCCTTTGAAAACAAACTTTGCTTCAAGTGCCTCGGTCACCATCTAGCAAGAAATTGTGACTCCAATCCTAAATGTACGAAGTGCCACAGAGACCACATCCCTGCCATGCATCCTGATAGACAAGTGCATCTCGACCACAGTGGGAGAATGTCCCCTGCAAACAACTACAACCATGAGAGACAAGTACATTCTAACCAGAGAAAAAGTTCCTGGGTCAATCATGAAGAGAAGAACATGTGTAGCGTAGTTTGTGGCGATCCTCGCAGAGCTCTCAATTGTTCTAAAACTGTACTATGTGAATTGTACCACAGGTCAAAGCCTGAAGAGACCTTAAGAGTGTATGCTGTGATCGACGACTGTTCAGACTCTTCTTATGTATCAGAAAAGGTGATTAAGCATATGAAGCTCAGTGGTGTCAAGACGAGATACCTGCTAAGTACCATGGAGTCTATGAGGACTGAGCATGAGGCGCTGGTAGTGGAAGGTCTATGGATCAGAGGAGTTAACAAAGATAAGTGTTTTTCTTTGCCTGAACTTTATACAAGTAAATTTATCCCAGGTTCCCTTTACGAGATAGGCACTCCTGATATAGTTAAGTCTATTTCCCATATAAAACACCTAGCTGATAGATTTCTCGATTTAGATGATTGTTGTGAACCATTAATTTTATTAGGAAGAGATTGTGGAGATCTAATGAAATGCACTTATTACGGAGACCATGCTCCATTCGTGTGTGAAACCCCTCTAGGTTATACCTTGATTGGATCACCTTGTCCTTACGACAAATCCAATAAATTGTCTGTTAGGAAAACTATGCGCACAATACATGAGCATTATGAAATGAAACCATTGCTTCCCCCCACTGATCCCTCTTATAGCCAGATATTCAAGGAAACAGAAGACGACGATACTCCTGGTCTCTCGAGAGAGGATGAGAAATTCTTAGATATTGTTAAGAATTCTATCCACGTAAACAACAGTGGTCACGTTACGATTTGTCTTCCATTCAGAAATGACTCTGTGTACCTACCTGACAATCGGATTCCCGTCTACCATCGTACACTTAGTACACTATCAAAATTGAAAATGGATCCTCAGAAGATTCGGCAATGTGTCGACGCGATGGAGAAAGATATCGCTAAGGGCCACAATGAAAGGGTGCCAGAGAATGAAATCGAGCCCCTTCCAGGGAAAGCCTGGTGGCTGCCTATTTTTGCTGTGAGTCATCCAAAGAAAGAGAAATGCAGATTAGTGTTCGACAGTTCTGCTTCCTATAAGAGTACCAGCCTTAACAGCGCCCTCCTTCAAGGCCCCGATGAGAATAATAGACTGAGAGGTGTGCTAATGAGGTTCAGAATAGGAGAGGTGGCCTTTGGAGCGGACATCGAATCGATGTTCTACAACTTCCACCTTCCTGAGACTGACAAAGACTTCCTTAGGTTCTATTGGTTTGAGAATAACAACCCCAACGCGAAGATAGTGCAGTATCGAGGACGTGTACATCTCTTCGGCAACAAACCAAGTCCAGCAATAGCCCACGCTGGCCTCCTATACACTACCCAACACCCGGAAGCTGCAAAACATCCAGAAGCAATTGCATACATATCTAATAACATATACGTAGATGATCTACTGGCAGCGTGTATTTCTGCTGAAGATGCCATAACTTACTTGGAGAATATTCGCTCCATTTTCAGAAGATATCATATAAGGCTATGCAAGATTGTTTCAAACAAAACACAGGTTATGGAACATTTCGAAGAATCTGAGCGGGCCCAAACCGTCAAGCTGGACATTGGAGGATCCACGGTTCATCGAGCGCTGGGCCTATCGTGGCAGGTCAAAGAAGACAACTTCGTGATAAATGTCGACCTACCTAACAAGCCACTGACAAGAAGAGGCATACTCTCAATAACAAACAGCTTGTACGATCCAATCGGTATGGTGGGACCCGTCGTACTCGCAAGTAAGCTGATTCAACGAAAGGCTTTGAAGAAGGAGACTGGTGGCTCTTACGATTGGGATGATCCTCTCCCGGATCATTTTGCGAAAGAGTGGAAAGACTGGTTGGAATCTCTAGCTGAGCTGCCTAGCATCTCTCTGTCCAGAAGTTACATACCAAAATCATTCGGAAAAGTGTGTAGCTATGAACTCCATACTTTCTCTGACGCCTCTGAGTCTGCTATTGGTGCTGTTTGCTACATGAGAATAATGAATGATAGAGGAGATACACACGTTTCCTTCATCATCAGTGCTACGAAACTTCTACCAAAATCATGCATCTCAATGCCTCGTAGTGAATTGTGTGCAGCATTGCTTGGCGCAAAACTATATAAAGAAGTTAAATGCGAACTTAAGTTGCCCATTGATAGATATTTTATGTATTCAGATAGTATGGTAGTATTAGCCTATCTAGTGAATAATGAGAAGCGCTTTGCTAAGTATATAGCTCATAGAATTTCACGTATCTTGAAACTAACTAAACCTTCTCAATGGCTGTATATTAACACTACCCTTAATCCCGCAGATATTGCTAGCCGCCCCTGTACCCCGCTGGCCCTTTCGCAGTCAGTGTGGTTCACCGGGCCAGACTTCTTGTGGAGAGGAGACACCTGGATTCATCCCTGTCCTGATCCACACGCTGATTTGCCTGAGGTCATCAGAGAGAACACAGTTACCAAAACCGAGAAGCACTACGAATGCCGTATCAACGACATCACTAAAAGCGTAAGCAGCTTCTTGAAGGCCATTAACGTTGTTATGGTTGTCCTCCAATTCAGCTCCAGCCTTCTTTCCACAGTCTGCAAACGCTCCATAATATCGATGGATAGAAATGTGGCCTTGGAGCAGGCTCTTACGTGCCTCATAATAGCTGTTCAGCATTCATGCTACAGCCAACTAATAAGAGCTCTAGACTCCAAAAATTCTGAAAGTTTGAACATTCACAAACAAGCTCCTCTAGACCCTTACCTTGATGATAAGGGAATAATTAGAGTTGGAGGAAGACTGAGAGCATCTCATCTGAGCTATTCAATGAGGCATCCTGTTCTGCTTCCAAAAGACCATGCTTTGTCTACTCTTGTCGTGAGGCACTACCATGAGGCTGTCAAGCACCAAGGACGCCACCTAACTATGGGAGCTGTAAGAGAGGCTGGATACTTCATCGAAAAGGGGTCTAAGCTCATTAGGCTCGTCATCAATGCATGCGTGCACTGTAGGAGGCTACGTGCAGATCCAGCTGAGCAGTTCATGGCCTCGCTGCCTCTTTCTCGAGTGGAGAACACTGTACCATTTCACCATACCGGAGTCGACGTCTTCGGTCCGTACGTGATTTCAGAGAATAAATCTACGAGACAAACTAAGGGTACCAAAAAGATTTGGGGCCTGATCCTGACCTGCATGACATCTAGAGCTTTGCACGTTGAACCTTTACAAGGTCTCGACACAACGAGCCTAGCTAATGCTCTAAGGAGGTTCATTGCTGTCAGGGGATCTTGTAGAAATATCTACTCCGACCAGGGTACCAACTTCATCGGAATCAGTAACCTAAGTGAACACTTTTGTGATAGACAGATTGCTTGGCACTTCAATCCACCCCATGCCTCACATTTTGGTGGTGCATGGGAACGAAAGATCGGTGCTTTGAAGAAAGTCTTCGAAGGTACCATGACTCAATTAAAAGGACGAATTCTGAATAGAGATGAATTTTCAACCCTCCTGCTGGAAGCTATGGCTATAGTTAACCATACTCCTATGTGGGAAATTTCAACAGACCCACGCGATCCGCTACCAATATCTCCTGCTATGCTGCTTACGCTGAGGGACTCTGATTACGCACCTTCACTTGGATCTTACACAGCTGATGATATAGCATCTTACGGAGCTAAACGATGGAGAAAAGTTCAATTCCTAGCTGATGCGTTCTGGCAGAAATGGAGAACCTACTACCTCTCGGGTCTCCAAGAACGTTCCAAATGGATCTTCAAAAACCGTAACATCGAAGTCGGAGATGTAGTCCTCCTTGTGAACAAAGGTGAAGGTCGTAATTCCTGGCCCCTCGCCATCGTAGAAGAAGTGAAGCTAAGCTCTGATAAGCTGGTTAGGTCTGTAACTGTGAGGACCTCATCTGGAGGCAGCTCTCGCAAAACTTACAATAGACCCATCTCCGATGTCATACTCCTGGTTCCGACCTCAGGCAAAGAGGAGTGCTCTCAGGATGTGGTCACCGATGGATCCAGGGTCTCTTAGTATCCATGTTCGCGTGTTATTGTTCAATTTCTCGTTCATTATGTTCTGTTTTAGATTTGTTGCTAGTATTTTAATCTTGTGTTATCTTAGCTAAATTTAGCTATGACAATGTTTAACTAGGCACTTGGTAAGGCTACTGCACTATTGATGTATTTACTTGTGTAAGTTGTAACCCAACGCTCCTTATAGGTTTTCGACTTTCGTCGCCGTAAGGGAGTGTGCTGGTCAGCAAATTATTAAATCTTTCTTTTTCTTTTTACTCATTAATACATTGCATATATGAGAATATCTATTAAAAAGCGCCATTTGGCAATTATGAAATCCTAAAAGTCGGAAGGTATTTCCTGGCAAGTCATTTAAAGTTTGTTGTCGGGTGTATAACCATGTGATGTGCTATATAGTGTGGGAAATTATAGTAGTTACCTATTCCTTCTATAATTACTTTAGGGTGTTTTTTCTATTTGTTAGATAGTCTGTTCCCGTGTAATGATATGACTTCTAGTAGCATATCTTGCACTGGTTGTAGATGGACCCACTCTTCTATCCATTTAGAGTTACCTATCCATTTAGCGTTACCTATCCATTTAGCGTTACCTATCCATTTAGCGTTACCTATCCATTTAGCGCTACCTTGTCTATGCTATGCTATCTTGTCTATGCTATGCTATCTTGTCTATGCTATGCTATCTTGTCTATGCTATGCTATCTTGTCTATGCTATGCTATCTTGTCTATGCTATGCTATCTTGTCTATGCTATATCTTATGTATCTGCTCTTATTTATCAATATATAGCTAGATTGAAAAACTGGGTGTTAGTCATGAAATACAGTTTTAAAATACTGTTTTAAAATGTTCAATCAAACTAGTAGCAATTATTAATTTAATCTGTATTTTCTAGAGTTTAAAACTATCCTTAATCTTAATCTAAGAACAGCTTACTGCCTGACCAGTATAGAGTCCATAAAATCCCAAGCCAATTTACCTAAAGTAAGTTTATAACTTTGTAACTTATCTGATATAATTGTTTTTATTTTCATTCATATAGATGCTTATTGTAATTAATTTTACAGATCACAACAAATAAACTACAGTTTAGCCTACGCTGTTTTTTAATCTCCACGTACCGAGACATGTGCATTAATACAGAGTTTAACCACATGTGCATTCACATGTGCATTAATACAGAGTTTAACCACATGTGCATTAATACAGAGTTTAACCACATGTGCATAATACAGAGTTTAACCACATGTGCATTAATACAGAGTTTAACCACATGTGCATTAAAACAGAGTTTAACCACATGTGCATTAATACAGAGTTTAACCACATGTGCATTGATACAGAGTTTAACCACATGTGCATAATACAGAGTTTAACCACATGTGCATCAATACAGAGTTTAACCACATGTGCATAATACAGAGTTTAACCACATGTGCATTAATACAGAGTTTAACCACATGTGCATTAATACAGAGTTTAACCACATGTGCATTAATACAGAGTTTAACCACATGTGCATTAATACAGAGTTTAACCACATGTGCATAATACAGAGTTTAACCACATGTGCGTTAATACAGAGTTTAACCACATGTGCATTAATACAGAGTTTAACCATATGTGCATTAATACAGAGTTTAACCACATGTGCATAATACAGAGTTTAACCACATGTGCATAATACAGAGTTTAACCACATGTGCATTAATACAGAGTTTAACCACATGTGCATTAATACAGAGTTTAACCATATGTGCATTAATACAGAGTTTAACCACATGTGCATAATACAGAGTGTAACCACATGTGCATTAATACAGAGTTTAACCACATGTGCATAATACACAGTTTAACCACATGTACATAATAAAGAGTTTAACCACATGTGCATTAATACAGAGTTTAACCACATGTGCATTTAAACAGAGTTTAACCACATGTGCATTAATACAGAGTTCAACCACATGTGCATTAATACAGAGTTTAACCGCATGTGCATTAATACAGAGTTTTACCACATGTGCATAATACAGAGTTTTACCACATGTGCATAATACAATGTTTAACCACATGTGAATTAATACACAGTTTAACCACATGTGCATTAATACAGAGTTTAACCACATGTGCATAATTCAGAGTTTAACCACATGTGCATTAATGCAGAGTTTAACCACATGTGCATTAATACAGAGTTTAACCTCATGTGCATAATTCAGAGTTTAACCACATGTGCAATTAATGCAGAGTTTAACTACATGTGCATTAATACAGAGTTTAACCACATGTGCATTAATACAGAGTTTAACCACATGTGCATTAATACAGAGTTTAACCACATGTGCATTAATACAGAGTTTAACCACATGTGCATTAATATAGAGTTTAACCACATTTGCATTAATACAGAGTTTAACCACATGTGCATTAATACAGAGTTTAACCACATGTGCATTAATGCAGAGTTTAACCATATGTGCATTAATACAGAGTTTAACCACATGTACATAATACAGAGTTTAACCATATGTGCATTAATACAGAGTTTAACCACATGTGCATAATACAGAGTTTAACCACATGTGAATTAATACACAGTTATTATCTTTATCAAGAATGTAGCATGCGGCTTTCAACAAAGAGACACGAAGCATGCGGCAAGGCAACACCTTCGTTGCTTGTAGCATGCTGCATGCTCTGTTGCTTGTAGCATGCTGCATACTCTGTTGCTTGTAGCATGCTGCATGCTCTGTTGCTTGTAGCATGCTGCATACTCTGTTGCTTGTAGCATGCTGCATGCTTTATTGCTTGTAGCATGCTGCATACTCTGTTGCTTGTAGCATGCTGCATGCTTTATTACTTGTAGCATGCTGCATGCTCTGTAGCTTGTAGCAAGCTGCATACTTTATTGCTTGTAGCATGCTGCATACTCTGTTACTTGTAGCATGCTGCATGCTCTGTTGCTTGTAGCATGCTGCATACTCTGTTGCTTGTAGCATGCTGCATGCTTTATTGCTTGTAGCATGCTGCATACTTTATTGCTTGTAGCATACTGCATACTTTATTGCTTGTAGCATGCTGCATACTCTGTTGCTTGTAGCATGCTGCTTGCTTTATTGCTTGTAGCATGCTGCATGCTTTATTGCTTGTAGCATGCTGCATACTCTAATGCTTGTAGCATGCTGCATGCTTTATTGCTTGTAGCATGCTGCATACTTTATTGCTTGTAGCATGCTGCATACTTTATTGCTTGTAGCATGCTGCATACTCTGTTGCTTGTAGCATGCTGCATGCTTTATTGCTTGTAGCATGCTGCATGCTTTATTGCTTGTAGCATGCTGCATGCTTTATTGCTTGTAGCATGCTGCATGCTTTATTGCTTGTAGCATGCTGCATACTTTATTGCTTGTAGCATGCTGCATACTCTGTTGCTTGTAGCATGCTGCATGCTTTATTGCTTGTAGCATGCTGCATACTTTATTGCTTGTAGCATGCTGCATGCTTTATTGCTTGTAGCATGCTGCATACTTTATTGCTCGTAGCATGCTGCATACTCTGTTGCTTGTAGCATGCTGCATACTTTATTGCTTGTAGCATGCTGCATACTCTGTTGCTTGTAGCATGCTGCATACTCTGTTGCTTGTAGCATGCTGCATGCTTTATTGCTTGTAGCATGCTGCATGCTTTATTGCTTGTAGCATGCTGCATACTCTGTTGCTAGTATCATGCTGCATGCTTTATTGCTTGTAGCATGCTGCATACTTTATTGCTTGTAGCATGCTGCATGCTTTATTGCTTGTAGCATGCTGCATACTTTATTGCTCGTAGCATGCTGCATACTCTGTTGCTTGTAGCATGCTGCATACTTTATTGCTTGTAGCATGCGGCATACTTTATTGCTTGTAGCATGCTGCATACTTTGTTGCTTGTAGCATGCTGCATGTTTTATTGCTTGTAGCATGCTGCACACTTTATTGCTTGTAGCATGCTGCATACTCTGTTGCTTGTAGCATGCTGCATGCTTTATTGCTTGTAGCATGCTGCATGCTCTGCTGCTTGTAGCATGTTGCATGCTATGTTGCTTGTAGCATGCTGCATGCTTTATTGCTTGTAGCATGCTGCATGCTTTATTGCTTGTAGCATGCTGCATGCTTTATTGCTTGTAGCATGCTGCATGCTCTGTTGCCTGTTGTTTGCCGCAGGACCAATTCCACCAGTTCAACAAACAAGAAACCAGTTTGTAGTTTTTTCCCTAAGGGTTAAAAAAACTTGCACTCAAGATGAATAGACGTAAATTCTTTATTATTCTCCACGCCATTGCAATCAAATCTAATCAGTCAACTAAATAAGTATTTCAATAAATCTGCACATGTATTATTATCTATATCAAGAATGTAGCATGCGGCTTTCAACAAAGAGACACGAAGCATGCGGCAAGGCAACACTTTCATTGCTTGTAGCATGCTGCATGCTCTGTTGCTTGTAGCATGCTGCAAACTCTGTTGCTTTTAGCATGCTGCATGCTTTATTGCTTGTAGCATGCTGTATACTCTGTTGCTTGTAGCATGCTGCATGTTTTATCGCTTGTAGCATTCTTCACGCTTTATTGCTTGTAGCATGCTGCATGCTCTGTTGCTTGTAGCCTGCTGCATGCTCTGTTGCTTGTAGCATGCTGCATACTCTGTTGCTTGTAGCATGCAGCATGCTTTATTGCTTGTAGCATGCTACATGCTTTATTGCTTGTAGCATGCTGCATACTTTATTGCTTGTAGCATGCTGCATACTGTGTTGCTTGTAGCATGCTGCATACTCTGTTGCTTGTAGCATGCTGCATGCTCTGTTGCTTGTAGCATGCTGCATGCTTTATTACTTGTAGCATGCTGCATACTCTGTTGCTTGTAGCACGCTGCATGCTTTATTGCTTGTAGCATGCTGCATGCTTTATTGCTTGTAGCATGCTGCATGCTTCATTGCTTGTAGCATGCTGCATACTCTGTTGCTTGTAGCATGCTGCATGCTTTATTGCTTGAAGCATGCTGCATGCTCTGTTGCCTGTTGTTTGCCGCAGGACCAATTCCACCAGTTCAACAAACTCGAAACCAGTTTGTAGATTTTTCCCCTATGGGTTAAAAAAACTTGCACTCACGATGAATAGACGTAAATTCTTTATTATTCTCCACGCCATTGCAATCTAATCTAATCAGTCAACTAAATAAGTATTTCAATAATTCTACACATGCATTATTATCTTTATCAAGAATGTAGCATGCGGCTTTCAACAAAGAGACACGAAGCATGCGGCAAGGCAACACCTTCGTTGCTTGTAGCATGCTGCATGCTCTGTTGCTTGTAGCATGCTGCATACTCTGTTGCTTGTAGCATGCTGCATGCTTTATTGCTTGTAGCATGCTGCATACTCTGTTGCTTGTAGCATGCTGCATGCTTTATTGCTTGTAGCATGCTGCATACTTTATTGCTTGTAGCAATGGGTTAAAAAAACTTGCACTCACGATGAATAGACGTAAATTCTTTATTATTCTCAACGCCATTGCAATCTAATCTAATCAGTCAACTAAATAAGTATTTCAATAAATCTACACATGCATTATTATCTTTATCAAGAATGTAGCATGCGGCTTTCAACAAAGAGACACGAAGCATGCGGCAAGGCAACACCTTCGTTGCTTGTAGCATGCTGCATGCTCTGTTGCTTGTAGCATGCTGCATACTCTGTTGCTTGTAGCATGCTGCATGCTTTATTGCTTGTAGCATGCTGCATACTCTGTTGCTTGTAGCATGCTGCATGCTTTATTGCTTGTAGCATGCTGCATGCTCTGTAGCTTGTAGCATGCTGCATACTTTATTGCTTGTAGCATGCTGCATACTCTGTTACTTGTAGCATGCTGCATGCTCTGTTGCTTGTAGCATGCTGCATACTCTGTTGCTTGTAGCATGCTGCATGCTTTATTGCTTGTAGCATGCTGCATACTTTATTGCTTGTAGCATGCTGCATACTCTGTTGCTTGTAGCATGCTGCTTGCTTTATTGCTTGTAGCATGCTGCATGCTTTATTGCTTGTAGCATGCTGCATACTCTGTTGCTTGTAGCATGCTGCATGCTTTATTGCTTGTAGCATGCTGCATACTTTATTGCTTGTAGCATGCTGCATACTCTGTTGCTTGTAGCATGCTGCATGCTTTATTGCTTGTAGCATGCTGCATACTTTATTGCTTGTAGCATGCTGCATACTCTGTTGCTTGTAGCATGCTGCATGCTTTATTGCTTGTAGCATGCTGCATACTTTATTGCTTGTAGCATGCTGCATGCTTTATTGCTTGTAGCATGCTGCATACTTTATTGCTCGTAGTATGCTGCATACTCTGTTGCTTGTAGCATGCTGCATACTTTATTGCTTGAAGCATGCTGCATACTTTATTGCTTGTAGCATGCTGCATACTCTGTTGCTTGTAGCATGCTGCATGTTTTATTGCTTGTAGCATGCTGCACACTTTATTGCTTGTAGCATGCTGCATACTCTGTTGCTTGTAGCATGCTGCATGCTTTATTGCTTGTAGCATGCTGCATGCTTTATTGCTTGTGGCATGCTGCATACTCTGTTGCTAGTATCATGCTGCATGCTTTATTGCTTGTAGCATGCTGCATACTTTATTGCTTGTAGCATGCTGCATACTCTGTTGCTTGTAGCATGCTGCATGCTTTATTGCTTGTAGCATGCTCCATGCTCTGTTGCCTGTTGTTTGCCGCAGGACCAATTCCACCAGTTCAACAAACTCGAAACCAGTTTGTAGATTTTTCCCCTATGGGTTAAAAAAACTTGCACTCACGATGAATAGACGTAAATTCTTTATTATTCTCCACGCCATTGCAATCTAATCTAATCAGTCAACTAAATAAGTATTTCAATAAATCTACACATGCATTATTATCTTTATCAAGAATGTAGCATGCGGCTTTCAACAAAGAGACACGAAGCATGCGGCAAGGCAACACCTTCGTTGCTTGTAGCATGCTGCATGCTCTGTTGCTTGTAGCATGCTGCATGCTCTGTTGCTTGTAGCATGCTGCATACTTTATTGCTTGTAGCATGCTGCATACTCTGTTGCTTGTAGCATGCTGCATGCTCTGTTGCTTGTAGCATACTGCATACTCTGTTGCTTGTAGCATGCTGCATGCTTTATTGCTTGTAGCATGCTGCATACTTTATTGCTTGTAGCATGCTGCATACTCTGTTGCTTGTAGCATGCTGCATGCTTTATTGCTTGTAGCATGCTGCATACTTTATTGCTTGTAGCATGCTGCATACTCTGTTGCTTGTAGCATGCTGCATGCTTTATTGCTTGTAGCATGCTGCATACTTTATTGCTTGTAGCATGCTGCATACTCTGTTGCTTGTAGCATGCTGCATGTTTTATTGCTTGTAGCATGCTGCACACTTCATTGCTTGTAGCATGCTGCATACTCTGTTGCTTGTAGCATGCTGCATGCTTTATTGCTTGTAGCATGCTGCATGCTTTATTGCTTGTAATATGCTGCATACTCTGTTGCTAGTATCATGCTGCATGCTTTATTGCTTGTAGCATGCTGCATACTTTATTGCTTGTAGCATGCTGCATGCTTTATTGCTTGTAGCATGCTGCATAATTTATTGCTCGTAGCATGCTGCATACTCTGTTGCTTGTAGCATGCTGCATACTTTATTGCTTGTAGCATGCGGCATACTTTATTGCTTGTAGCATGCTGCATACTCTGTTGCTTGTAGCATGCTGCATGTTTTATTGCTTGTAGCATGCTGCACACTTTATTGCTTGTAGCATGCTGCATACTCTGTTGCTTGTAGCATGCTGCATGCTTTATTGCTTGTAGCATGATGCATGCTTTATTGCTTGTAGCATGCTGCATACTCTGTTGCTAGTATCATGCTGCATGCTTTATTGCTTGTAGCATGCTGCATACTTTATTGCTTGTAGCATGCTGCATACTCTGTTGCTTGTAGCATGCTGCATGCTTTATTGCTTGTAGCATGCTCCATGCTCTGTTGCCTGTTGTTTGCCGCAGGACCAATTCCACCAGTTCAACAAACTCGAAACCAGTTTGTAGATTTTTCCCCTATGGGTTAAAAAAACTTGCACTCACGATGAATAGACGTAAATTCTTTATTATTCTCCACGCCATTGCAATCTAATCTAATCAGTCAACTAAATAAGTATTTCAATAAATCTACACATGCATTATTATCTTTATCAAGAATGTAGCATGCGGCTTTCAACAAAGAGACACGAAGCATGCGGCAAGGCAACACCTTAGTTGCTTGTAGCATGCTGCATGCTCTGTTGCTTGTAGCATGCTGCATACTCGTTTGCTTGTAGCATGCTGCATGCTTTATTGCTTGTAGCATGCTGCATACTCTGTTGCTTGTAGCATGCTGCATGCTTTATTGCTTGTAGCATGCTGCATGCTCTGTTGCTTGTAGCATGCTGCATACTTTATTGCTTGTAGCATAATGCATACTCTGTTGCTTGTAGCATGCTGCATGCTCTGTTGCTTGTAGCATGCTGCATACTCTGTTGCTTGTAGCATGCTGCATGCTTTATTGCTTGTAGCATGCTGCATACTTTATTGCTTGTAGCATGCTGCATACTCTGTTGCTTGTAGCATGCTGCATGCTTTATTGCTTGTAGCATGCTGCATACTTTATTGCTTGTAGCATGCTGCATACTCTGTTGCTTGTAGCATGCTGCATGCTTTATTGCTTGTAGCATGCTGCATACTTTATTGCTTGTAGCATGCTGCATACTCTGTTGCTTGTAGCATGCTGCATGTTTTATTGCTTGTAGCATGCTGCACACTTTATTGCTTGTAGCATGCTGCATACTCTGTTGCTTGTAGCATGCTGCATGCTTTATTTCTTGTAGCATGCTGCATGCTTTATTGCTTGTAATATGCTGCATACTCTGTTGCTAGTATCATGCTGCATGCTTTATTGCTTGTAGCAGGCTGCATACTTTATTGCTTGTAGCATGCTGCATACTCTGTTGCTTGTAGCATGCTGCATGCTTTATTGCTTGTAGCATGCTGCATACTTTATTGCTTGTAGCATGCTGCATACTCTGTTGCTTGTAGCATGCTGCATATTCTGTTGCTTGTAGCATGCTGCATGCTCTGTTGCTTGTAGCATGCTGCATGCTTTATTGCTTGTAGCATGCTGCATGCTTTATTGCTTGTAGCTTGCTGCATGCTTTATTGCTTGTAGCATGCTGTATGCTTTATTGCTTGTAGCATGCTGCATGCTTTATTGCTTGTAGCATGCTGCATACTCTGTTGCTTGTAGCATGCTGCATGCTTTATTGCTTGTAGCATACTGCATGCTCTGTTGCCTGTTGTTTGCCGCAGGACCAATTCCACCAGTTCAACAAACTCGAAACCAGTTTGTAGATTTTTCCCCTATGGGTTAAAAAAACTTGCACTCACGATGAATAGACGTAAATTCTTTATTATTCTCCACGCCATTGCAATCTAATCTAATCAGTCAACTAAATAAGTATTTCAATAAATCTACACATGCATTATTATCTTTATCAAGAATGTAGCATGCGGCTTTCAACAAAGAGACACGAAGCATGCGGCAAGGCAACACCTTCGTTGCTTGTAGCATGCTGCATGCTCTGTTGCTTGTAGCATGCTGCATACTTTGTTGCTTTAAGCATGCTGCATGCTTTATTGCTTGTAGCATGCTGCATACTCTGTTGCTTGTAGCATGCTGCATGCTTTATTGCTTGTAGCATGCTGCATGCTCTGTTGCTTGTAGCATGCTGCATACTTTATTACTTGTAGCATGCTGCATACTCTGTTGCTTGTAGCATGCTGCATGCTCTGTTGCTTGTAGCATGCTGCATACTCTGTTGCTTTCAGCATGCTGCATACTTTATTGCTTGTAGCATGCTGCATACTTTATTGCTTGTAGCATGCTGCATACTCTGTTGCTTGTAGCATGCTGCATGCTTTATTGCTTGTAGCATGCTGCATGCTTTATTGCTTGTAGCATGCTGCATACTCTGTTGCTAGTATCATGCTGCATGCTTTATTGCTTGTAGCATGCTGCATACTTTTTTGCTTGTAGCATGCTCCATGCTCTGTTGCCTGTTGTTTGCCGCAGGACCAATTCATTCCACCAGTTCAACAAACTCGAAACCAGTTTGTAGATTTTTCCCCTATGGGTTAAAAAAACTTGCACTCACGATGAATAGACGTAAATTCTTTATTATTCTCCACGCCATTGCAATCTAATCTAATCAGTCAACTAAATAAGTATTTCAATAAATCTACACATGCATTATTATCTTTATCAAGAATGTAGCATGCGGCTTTCAACAAAGAGACACGAAGCATGCGGCAAGGCAACACCTTCGTTGCTTGTAGCATGCTGCATGCTCTGTTGCTTGTAGCATGCTGCATACTCTGTTGCTTGTAGCATGCTGCATGCTTTATTGCTTGTAGCATGCTGCATACTCTGTTGCTTGTAGCATGCTGCATGCTCTGTTGCTTGTAGCATGCTGCATACTCTGTTGCTTGTAGCATGCTGCATGCTTTATTGCTTGTAGCATGCTGCATACTTTATTGCTTGTAGCATGCTGCATACTCTGTTGCTTGTAGCATGCTGCATGCTTTATTGCTTGTAGCATGCTGCATACTTTATTGCTTGTAGCATGCTGCATACTCTGTTGCTTGTAGCATGCTGCATAATTTATTGCTTGTAGCATGCTGCATACTTTATTGCTTGTAGCATGCTGCATACTCTGTTGCTTGTAGCATGCTGCATGTTTTATTGCTTGTAGCATGCTGCACACTTTATTGCTTGTAGCATGCTGCATACTCTGTTGCTTGTAGCATGCTGTATGCTTTATTGCTTGTAGCATGCTGCATGCTTTATTGCTTGTAGCATGCTGCAAACTCTGTTGCTAGTATCATGCTGCATGCTTTATTGCTTGTAGCATGCTGCATACTTTATTGCTTGTAGCATGCTGCATACTCTGTTGCTTGTAGCATGCTGCAGCTTTATTGCTTGTAGCATGCTGCATACTTTATTGCTTGTAGCATGCTTCATACTCTGTTGCTTGTAGCATGCTGCATACTCTGTTGCTTGTAGCATGCTGCATGCTCTGTTGCTTGTAGCATGCTGCATGCTTTATTGCTTGTAGCATGCTGCATGCTTTATTGCTTGTAGCATGCTGCATGCTTTATTGCTTGTTGCATGCTGTATGCTTTATTGCTTGTAGCATGCTGCATGCTTTATTGCTTGTAGCATGCTGCATACTCTGTTGCTTGTAGCATGCTGCATGCTTTATTGCTTGTAGCATGCTGCATGCTCTGTTGCCTGTTGTTTGCCGCAGGACCAATTCCACCAGTTCAACAAACTCGAAACCAGTTTGTAGATTTTTCCCCTATGGGTTAAAAAAACTTGCACTCACGATGAATAGACGTAAATTCTTTATTATTCTCCACGCCATTGCAATCTTATCTAATCAGTCAACTAAATAAGTATTTCAATAAATCTACACATGCATTATTATCTTTATCAAGAATGTAGCATGCGGCTTTCAACAAAGAGACACGAAGCATGCGGCAAGGCAACACCTTCGTTGCTTGTAGCATGCTGCATGCTCTGTTGCTTGTAGCATGCTGAATACTTTGTTGCTTTTAGCATGCTGCATGCTTTATTGCTTGTAGCATGCTGCATACTCTGTTGCTTGTAGCATGCTGCATGCTTCATTGCTTGTAGCATGCTGCATGCTCTGTTGCTTGTAGCATGCTGCATACTTTATTGCTTGTAGCATGCTGCATACTCTGTTGCTTGTAGCATGCTGCATGCTCTGTTGCTTGTAGCATGCTGCATACTCTGTTGCTTTCAGCATGCTGCATACTTTATTGCTTGTAGCATGCTGCATACTCTGTTGCTTGTAGCATGCTGCATGCTCTGTTGCTTGTAGCATGCTGCATGCTCTGTTGCTTGTAGCATGCTGCATACTATGTTGCTTGTAGCATGCTGCATGCTTTATTGCTTGTAGCATGCTGCATACTTTATTGCTAATAGCATGCTGCATACTCTGTTGCTTGTAGCATGCTGCATACTCTGTTGCTTGTAGCATGCTGCATGCTCTGTTGCTTGTAGCATGCTGCATGCTTTATTGCTTGTAGCATGCTGCATGCTTTATTGCTTGTTGCATGCTGTATGCTTTATTGCTTGTAGCATGCTGCATGCTTTATTGCTTGTAGCATGCTGCATACTCTGTTGCTTGTAGCATGCTGCATACTTTATTGCTTGCAGCATGCTGCATACTTTATTGCTTGTAGCATGCTGCATACTCTGTTGCTTGTAGCATGCTGCATGTTTTATTGCTTGTAGCATGCTGCACACTTTATTGCTTGTAGCATGCTGCATACTCTGTTGCTTGTAGCATGCTGCATGCTTTATTGCTTGTAGCATGCTGCATGCTTTATTGCTTGTAGCATGCTGCATACTCTGTTGCTAGTATCATGCTGCATGCTTTATTGCTTGTAGCATGCTGCATACTTTATTGCTTGTAGCATGCTGCATACTCTGTTGCTTGTAGCATGCTGCATGCTTTATTGCTTGTAGCATGCTGCATGCTCTGTTGCCTGTTGTTTGCCGCAGGACCAATTCCACCAGTTCAACAAACTCGAAACAAGTTTGTAGATTTTTCCCCTATGGGTTAAAAAAACTTGCACTCACGATGAATAGACGTAAATTCTTTATTATTCTCCACGCCATTGCAATCTAATCTAATCAGTCAACTAAATAAGTATTTCAATAAATCTACACATGCATTATTATCTTTATCAAGAATGTAGCATGCGGCTTTCAACAAAGAGACACGAAGCATGCGGCAAGGCAACACCTTCGTTGCTTGTAGCATGCTGCATTCTCTGTTGCTTGTAGCATGCTGCATACTCTGTTGCTTGTAGCATGCTGCATGCTTTATTGCTTGTTGCATGCTGCATATTCTGTTGCTTGTAGCATGCTGCATGCTTTATTGCTTGTAGCATGCTGCATGCTCTGTTGCTTGTAGCATGCTGCATACTTTATTGCTTGTAGCATGCTGCATACTCTGTTGCTTGTAGCATGCTGCATGCTCTGTTGCTTGTAGCATGCTGCATACTCTGTTGCTTTTAGCATGCTGCATGCTTTATTGCTTGTAGCATGTTGCATACTTTATTGCTTGTAGCATGCTGCATACTCTGTTGCTTGTAGCATGCTGCATGCTTTATTGCTTGTAGCATGCTGCATGCTTTATTGCTTGTAGCATGCTGCATACTCTGTTGCTTGTAGCATGCAGCATGCTTTATTGCTTGTAGCATGCTGCATACTTTATTGCTTGTAGCATGCTGCATACTCTGTTGCTTGTAGCATGCTGCATGCTTTATTGCTTGTAGCATGCTGCATACTTTATTGCTTGTAGCATGCTGCATACTCTGTTGCTTGTAGCATGCTGCATGCTTTATTGCTTGTAGCATGCTGCATACTTTATTGCTTGTAGCATGCTGCATACTTTATTGCTTGTAGCATGCTGCATGCTTTATTGCTTGTAGCATGCTGCATACTTTATTGCTTGTAGCATGCTGCATACTCTGTTGCTTGTAGCATGCTGCATACTTTATTGCTTGTAGCATGCTGCATATTTTATTGCTTGTAGCATGCTGCATACTCTGTTGCTTGTAGCATGCTGCATGTTTTATTGCTTGTAGCATGCTGCACACTTTATTGCTTGTAGCATGCTGCATACTCTGTTGCTTGTAGCATGCTGCATGCTTTATTGCTTGTAGCATGCTGCATGCTTTATTGCTTGTAGCATGCTGCATACTCTGTTGCTAGTATCATGCTGCATGCTTTATTGCTTGTAGCATGCTGCATACTTTATTGCTTGTAGCATGCTGCATACTCTGTTGCTTGTAGCATGCTGCATGCTTTATTGCTTGTAGCATGCTCCATGCTCTGTTGCCTGTTGTTTACCGCAGGACCAATTCCACCAGTTCAACAAACTCGAAACCAGTTTGTAGATTTTTCCCCTATGGGTTAAAAAAACTTGCACTCACGATGAATAGACGTGAATTCTTTATTATTCTCCACGCCATTGCAATCTAATCTAATCAGTCAACTAAATAAGTATTTCAATAAATCTACACATGCATTATTATCTTTATCAAGAATGTGGCATGCGGCTTTCAACAAAGAGACACGAAGCATGCGGCAAGGCAACACCTTCGTTGCTTGTAGCATGCTGCATGCTCTGTTGCTTGTAGCATGCTGCATACTCTGTTGCTTGTAGCATGCTGCATGCTTTATTGCTTGTAGCATGCTGCATACTCTGTTGCTTGTAGCATGCTGCATGCTTTATTGCTTGTAGCATGCTGCATGCTCTGTTGCTTGTAGCATGCTGCATACTTTATTGCTTGTAGCATGCTGCATACTCTGTTGCTTGTAGCATGCTGCATGCTCTGTTGCTTGTAGCATGCTGCATACTCTGTTGCTTGTAGTATGCTGCATACTCTGTTGCTTGTAGCATGCTGCATGCTTTATTGCTTGTAGCATGCTGCATACTTTATTGCTTGTAGCATGCTGCATACTCTGTTGCTTGTAGCATGCTGCATGCTTTATTGCTTGTAGCATGCTGCATGCTTTATTGCTTGTAGCATGCTGCATACTCTGTTGCTAGTATCATGCTGCATGCTTTATTGCTTGTAGCATGCTGCATACTTTATTGCTTGTAGCATGCTGCATACTCTGTTGCTTGTAGCATGCTGCATGCTTTATTGCTTGTAGCATGCTGCATACTTTATTGCTTGTAGCATGCTGCATACTCTGTTGCTTGTAGCATGCTGCATACTCTGTTGCTTGTAGCATGCTGCATGTTCTGTTGCTTGTAGCATGCTGCATGCTTTATTGCTTGTAGCATGCTGCATGCTTTATTGCTTGTAGCATGCTGCATGCTTTATTGCTTGTAGCATGCTGCATGCTTTATTGCTTGTAGCATGCTGCATGCTTTATTGCTTGTTGCATGCTGTATGCTTTATTGCTTGTAGCATGCTGCATGCTTTATTGCTTGTAGCATGCTGCATACTCTGTTGCTTGTAGCATGCTGCATGCTTTATTGCTTGTAGCATGCTGCATGCTCTGTTGCCTGTTGTTTGCCGCAGGACCAATTCCACCAGTTCAACAAACTCGAAACCAGTTTGTAGATTTTTCCCCTATGGGTTAAAAAAAACTTGCACTCACGATGAATAGACGTAAATTCTTTATTATTCTCCACGCCATTGCAATCTAATCTAATCAGTCAACTAAATAAGTATTTCAATAAATCTACACATGCATTATTATTTTTATCAAGAATGTAACATGCGGCTTTCAACAAAGAGACACGAAGCATGCGGCAAGGCAACACCTTCGTTGCTTGTAGCATGCATCATGCTCTGTTGCTTGTAGCATGCTGCATACTTTGTTGCTTTTAGCATGCTGCATGCTTTATTGCTTGTAGCATGCTGCATACTCTGTTGCTTGTAGCATGCTGCATGCTTTATTGCTTGTAGCATGTTGCATGCTCTGTTGCTTGTAGCATGCTGCATACTTTATTGCTTGTAGCATGCTGCATACTCTGTTGCTTGTACCATGCTGCATGCTCTGTTGCTTGTAGCATGCTGCATACTCTGTTGTTTTCAGCATGCTGCATACTTTATTGCTTGTAGCATGCTGCATACTCTGTTGCTTGAAGCATGCTGCATGCTCTGTTGCTTGTAGCATGCTGCATGCTCTGTTGCTTGTAGCATGCTGCATACTCTGTTGCTTGTAGCATGCTGTATGCTTTATAGCTTGTAGCATGCTGCATACTCTGTTGTTTGTAGCATGCTGCATGTTTTATTGCTTGTAGCATGCTGCATGCTCTGTTGCTTGTACAAACTCGAAACCAGTTTGTAGATTTTTCCCCTATAGGTTGAAAAAACTTGCACTCACGATGAATAGACGTAAATTCTTTATTATTCTCCACGCCATTGCAATCTAATCTAATCAGTCAACTAAATAAGTATTTCAATAAATCTACACCTGCATTATTATCTTTATCAAGAATGTAGCATGCGGCTTTCAACAAAGAGACACGAAGCATGCGGCAAGGCAACACCTTCGTTGCTTGTAGCATGATGCATGCTCTGTTGCTTGTAGCATGCTGCATGCTTTATTGCTTGTAGCATGCTGCATGCTTTATTGCTTGTAGCATGCTGCATACTCTGTTGCTTGTAGCATGCTGCATGCTTTATTGCTTGTAGCATGCTGCATACTTTATTGCTTGTAGCATGCTGCGTACTCTGTTGCTTGTAGCATGCTGCATGCTTTATTGCTTGTAGCATGCTGCATGCTTTATTGCTTGTAGCATGCTGCATGCTTTATTGCTTGTAGCATGCTGCATACTCTGTTGCTTGTAGCATGCTGCATGCTTTATTGCTTGTAGCATGCTGCATACTTTATTGCTTGTAGCATGCTGCATACTCTGTTGCTTGTAGCATGCTGCATGCTTTATTGCTTGTAGCATGCTGCATACTTTATTGCTTGTAGCATGCTGCATACTCTGTTGCTTGTAGCATGCTGCATGCTTTATTGCTTGTAGCATGCTGCATACTTTATTGCTTGTAGCATGCTGCATGCTTTATTGCTTGTAGCATGCTGCATACTTTATTGCTTGTAGCATGCTGCATACTCTGTTGCTTGTAGCATGCTGCATACTTTATTGCTTGTAGCATGCTGCATACTTTATTGCTTGTAGCATGCTGCATACTCTGTTGCTTGTAGCATGCTGCATGTTTTATTGCTTGTAGCATGCTGCACACTTTATTGCTTGTAGCATGCTGCATGCTTTATTGCTTGTAGCATGCTGCATGCTTTATTGCTTGTAGCATGCTGCATACTTTATTGCTTGTAGCATGCTGCATACTCTGTTGCTTGTAGCATGCTGCATACTTTATTGCTTATAGCATGCTGCATACTTTATTGCTTGTAGCATGCTGCATACTCTTTTGCTTGTAGCATGCTGCATGTTTTATTGCTTGTAGCATGCTGCACACTTTATTGCTTGTAGCATGCTGCATACTCTGTTGCTTGTAGCATGCTGCATGCTTTATTGCTTGTAGCATGCTGCATGCTTTATTGCTTGTAGCATGCTGCATACTCTGTTGCTAGTATCATGCTGCATGCTTTATTGCTTGTAGCATGCTGCATACTTTATTACTTGTAGCATGCTGCATACTCTGTTGCTTGTAGCATGCTGCATGCTTTATTGCTTGTAGCATGCTCCATGCTCTGTTGCCTGTTGTTTGCCGCAGGACCAATTCCACCAGTTCAACAAACTCGAAACCAGTTTGTAGATTTTTCCCCTATGGGTTAAAAAAACTTGCACTCACGATGAATAGACGTAAATTCTTTATTATTCTCCACGCCATTGCAATCTAATCTAATCAGTCAACTAAATAAGTATTTCAATAAATCTACACATGCATTATTATCTTTATCAAGAATGTAGCATGCGGCTTTCAACAAAGAGACACGAAGCATGCGGCAAGGCAACACCTTCGTTGCTTGTAGCATGCTGCATGCTCTGTTGCTTGTAGCATGCTGCATACTCTGTTGCTTGTAGCATGCTGCATGCTTAATTGCTTGTAGCATGCTGCATACTCTGTTGCTTGTAGCATGCTGCATGCTTTATTGCTTGTAGCATGCTGCATGCTCTGTTGCTTGTAGCATGCTGCATACTTTATTGCTTGTAGCAAGCTGCATACTCTGTTGCTTGTAGCATGCTGCATGCTCTGTTGCTTGTAGCAAGCTGCATACTCTGTTGCTTGTAGCATGCTGCATGCTTTATTGCTTGTAGCATGCTGCATACTTTATTGCTTGTAGCATGCTGCATACTCTGTTGCTTGTAGCATGCTGCATACATTATTGCTTGTAGCATGCTGCATACTCTGTTGCTTGTAGCATGCTGCATGCTTTATTGCTTGTAGCATGCTGCATGCTTTATTGCTTGAAGCATGCTGCATACTCTGTTGCTTGTAGCATGCTGCATGCTTTATTGCTTGTAGCATGCTGCATACTTTATTGCTTGTAGCATATTGCATACTCTGTTGCTTGTAGCATGCTGCATGCTTTATTGCTTGTAGCATGCTGCATACTTTATTGCTTGTAGCATGCTGCATGCTTTATTGCTTGTAGCATGCTGCATACTTTATTGCTTGTAGCATGCTGCATACTCTGTTGCTTGTAGCATGCTGCATACTTTATTGCTTGTAGCATGCTGCATACTTTATTGCTTGTAGCATGCTGCATACTCTGTTGCTTGTAGCATGCTGCATGTTTTATTGCTTGTAGCATGCTGCACACTTTATTGCTTGTAGCATGCTGCATACTCTGTTGCTTGTAGCATGCTGCATGCTCTGTTGCTTGTAGCATGCTGCATACTCTGTTGCTTGTAGCATGCTGCATACTCTGTTGCTTGTAGCATGTTGCATGCTCTGTTGCTTGTAGCATGCTGCATGCTTTATTGCTTGTAGCATGCTGCATGCTTTATTGCTTGTAGCATGCTGCATGCTTTATTGCTTGTAGCATGCTGCATGCTTTATTGCTTGTTGCATGCTGTATGCTTTATTGCTTGTAGCATGCTGCATGCTTTATTGCTTGTAGCATGCTGCATACTCTGTTGCTTGTAGCATGCTGCATGCTTTATTGCTTGTAGCATGCTGCATGCTCTGTTGCCTGTTGTTTGCCGCAGGACCAATTCCACCAGTTCAACAAACTCGAAACCAGTTTGTAGATTTTTCCCCTATGGGTTAAAAAAAAACTTGCACTCACGATGAATAGACGTAAATTCTTTATTATTCTCCACGCCATTGCAATCTAATCTAATCAGTCAACTAAATAAGTATTTCAATAAATCTACACATGCATTATTATCTTTATCAAGAATGTAACATGCGGCTTTCAACAAAGAGACACGAAGCATGCGGCAAGGCAACACCTTCGTTGCTTGTAGCATGCATCATGCTCTGTTGCTTGTAGCATGCTGCATACTTTGTTGCTTTTAGCATGCTGCATGCTTTATTGCTTGTAGCATGCTGCATACTCTGTTGCTTGTAGCATGCTGCATGCTTTATTGCTTGTAGCATGTTGCATGCTCTGTTGCTTGTAGCATGCTGCATACTTTATTGCTTGTAGCATGCTGCATACTCTGTTGCTTGTACCATGCTGCATGCTCTGTTGCTTGTAGCATGCTGCATACTCTGTTGCTTTCAGCATGCTGCATACTTTATTGCTTGTAGCATGCTGCATACTCTGTTGCTTGTAGCATGCTGCATGCTCTGTTGCTTGTAGCCTGCTGCATGCTCTGTTGCTTGTAGCATGCTGCATACTCTGTTGCTTGTAGCATGCTGTATGCTTTATAGCTTGTAGCATGCTGCATACTCTGTTGTTTGTAGCATGCTGCATGTTTTATTGCTTGTAGCATGCTGCATGCTCTGTTGCTTGTACAAACTCGAAACCAGTTTGTAGATTTTTCCCCTATAGGTTGAAAAAACTTGCACTCACGATGAATAGACGTAAATTCTTTATTATTCTCCACGCCATTGCAATCTAATCTAATCAGTCAACTAAATAAGTATTTCAATAAATCTACACCTGCATTATTATCTTTATCAAGAATGTAGCATGCGGCTTTCAACAAAGAGACACGAAGCATGCGGCAAGGCAACACCTTCGTTGCTTGTAGCATGATGCATGCTCTGTTGCTTGTAGCATGCTGCATGCTTTATTGCTTGTAGCATGCTGCATGCTTTATTGCTTGTAGCATGCTGCATACTCTGTTGCTTGTAGCATGCTGCATGCTTTATTGCTTGTAGCATGCTGCATGCTCTGTTGCCTGTTGTTTGCCGCAGGACCAATTCCACCAGTTCAACAAACTCGAAACCAGTTTGTAGATTTTTCCCCTATGGGTTAAAGAAACTTGCACTCACGATAAATAGACTAAATTCTTTATTATTCTCCACGCCATTGCAATCTAATCTAATCAGTCAACTAAATGAGTATTTCAATAAATCTACACATGCATTATTATCTTTATCAAGAATGTAGCATGCGGCTTTCAACAAAGAGACACGAAGCATGCGGCAAGGCAACACCTTCGTTGCTTGTAGCATGCTGCATGCTCTGTTGCTTGTAGCATGCTGCATACTCTGTTGCTTGTAGCATGCTGCATGCTTTATTGCTTGTAGCATGCTGCATACTCTGTTGCTTGTAGCATGCTGCATGCTTTATTGCTTGTAGCATGCTGCATGCTCTGTTGCTTGTAGCATGCTGCATACTTTATTGCTTGTAGCATGCTGCATGCTCTGTTGCTTGTAGCATGCTGCATACTCTGTTGCTTGTAGCATGCTGCATGCTTTATTGCTTGTAGCATGCTGCATACTTTATTGCTTGTAGCATGCTGCATACTCTATTGCTTGTAGCATGCTGCATGCTTTATTGCTTGTAGCATGCTGCATGCTTTATTGCTTGTAGCATGCTGCATGCTTTATTGCTTGTAGCATGCTGCATACTCTGTTGCTTGTAGCATGCTGCATGCTTTATTGCTTGTAGCATGCTGCATACTTTATTGCTTGTAGCATGCTGCATACTCTGTTGCTTGTAGCATGCTGCATGCTTTATTGCTTGTAGCATGCTGCATACTTTATTGCTTGTAGCATGCTGCATACTCTGTTGCTTGTAGCATGCTGCATGCTTTATTGCTTGTAGCATGCTGCATACTTTATTGCTTGTAGCATGCGGCATGCTTTATTGCTTGTAGCATGCTGCATACTTTATTGCTTGTAGCATGCTGCATACTCTGTTGCTTGTAGCATGCTGCATACTTTATTGCTTGTAGCATGCTGCATACTTTATTGCTTGTAGCATGCTGCATACTCTGTTGCTTGTAGCATGCTGCATGTTTTATTGCTTGTAGCAAGCTGCACACTTTATTGCTTGTAGCATGCTGCATACTCTGTTGCTTGTAGCATGCTGCATGCTTTATTGCTTGTAGCATGCTGCATGCTTTATTGCTTGTAGCATGCTGCATGCTTTATTGCTTGTAGCATGCTGCATACTTTATTGCTTGTAGCATGCTGCATACTCTGTTGCTTGTAGCATGCTGCATACTTTATTGCTTATAGCATGCTGCATACTTTATTGCTTGTAGCATGCTGCATACTCTTTTGCTTGTAGCATGCTGCATGTTTTATTGCTTGTAGCATGCTGCACACTTTATTGCTTGTAGCATGCTGCATACTCTGTTGCTTGTAGCATGCTGCATGCTTTATTGCTTGTAGCATGCTGCATGCTTTATTGCTTGTAGCATGCTGCATACTCTGTTGCTAGTATCATGCTGCATGCTTTATTGCTTGTAGCATGCTGCATACTTTATTGCTTGTAGCATGCTGCATACTCTGTTGCTTGTAGCATGCTGCATGCTTTATTGCTTGTAGCATGCTCCATGCTCTGTTGCCTGTTGTTTGCCGCAGGACCAATTCCACCAGTTCAACAAACTCGAAACCAGTTTGTAGATTTTTCCCCTATGGGTTAAAAAAACTTGCACTCACGATGAATAGACGTAAATTCTTTATTATTCTCCACGCCATTGCAATCTAATCTAATCAGTCAACTAAATAAGTATTTCAATAAATCTACACATGCATTATTATCTTTATCAAGAATGTAGCATGCGGCTTTCAACAAAGAGACACGAAGCATGCGGCAAGGCAACACCTTCGTTGCTTGTAGCATGCTGCATGCTCTGTTGCTTGTAGCATGCTGCATACTCTGTTGCTTGTAGCATGCTGCATGCTTTATTGCTTGTAGCATGCTGCATACTCTGTTGCTAGTATCATGCTGCATGCTTTATTGCTTGTAGCATGCTGCATACTTTATTGCTTGTAGCATGCTGCATACTCTGTTGCTTGTAGCATGCTGCATGCTTTATTGCTTGTAGCATGCTCCATGCTCTGTTGCCTGTTGTTTGCCGCAGGACCAATTCCACCAGTTCAACAAACTCGAAACCAGTTTGTAGATTTTTCCCCTATGGGTTAAAAAAACTTGCACTCACGATGAATAGACGTAAATTCTTTATTATTCTCCACGCCATTGCAATCTAATCTAATCAGTCAACTAAATAAGTATTTCAATAAATCTACACATGCATTATTATCTTTATCAAGAATGTAGCATGCGGCTTTCAACAAAGAGACACGAAGCATGCGGCAAGGAAACACCTTCGTTGCTTGTAGCATGCTGCATGCTCTGTTGCTTGTAGCATGCTGCATGCTCTGTTGCTTGTAGCATGCTGCATACTCTGTTGCTTGTAGCATGCTGCATGCTTTATTGCTTGTAGCTTGCTGCATACTCTGTTGCTTGTAGCATGCTGCATACTTTATTGCTTGTAGCATGCTGCATACTCTGTTGCTTGTAGCATGCTGCATGCTCTGTTGCTTGTAGCATGCTGCATACTCTGTTGCTTGTAGCATGCTGCATGCTTTATTGCTTGTAGCATGCTACATACTTTATTGCTTGTAGCATGCTGCATACTCTGTTGCTTGTAGCATGCTGCATGCTTTATTGCTTGTAGCATGCTGCATACTCTATTGCTTGTAGCATGCTGCATGCTTTATTGCTTGTAGCATGCTGCATACTCTGTTGCTTGTAGCATGCTGCATGCTTTATTGCTTGTAGCATGCTGCATACTTTATTGCTTGTAGCATGCTGCATACTCTGTTGCTTGTAGCATGCTGCATGCTTTATTGCTTGTAGCATGCTGCATACTTTATTGCCTGTAGCATGCTGCATACTCTGTTGTTTGTAGCATGCTGCATGCTTTATTGCTTGTAGCATGCTGCATACTTTATTGCTTGTAGCATGCTGCATGCTTTATTGCTTGTAGCATGCTGCATACTCTGTTGCTTGTAGCATGCTGCATACTTTATTGCTTGTAGCATGCTGCATACTTTATTGCTTGTAGCATGCTGCATACTCTGTTGCTTGTAGCATGCTGCATGTTTTATTGCTTGTAGCATGCTGCACACTTTATTGCTTGTAGCATGCTGCATACTCTGTTGCTTGTAGCATGCTGCATGCTTTATTGCTTGTAGCATGCTGCATGCTTTATTGCTTGTAGCATGCTGCATACTCTGTTGCTAGTATCATGCTGCATGCTTTATTGCTTGTAGCATGCTGCATACTTTATTGCTTGTAGCATGCTGCATACTCTGTTGCTTGTAGCATGCTGCATGCTTTATTGCTTGTAGCATGCTCCATGCTCTGTTGCCTGTTGTTTGCCGCAGGACCAATTCCACCAGTTCAACAAACTCGAAACCAGTTTGTAGATTTTTCCCCTATGGGTTAAAAAAACTTGCACTCACGATGAATAGACGTAAATTCTTTATTATTCTCCACGCCATTGCAATCTAATCTAATCAGTCAACTAAATAAGTATTTCAATAGATCTAAACAACAAACTCGAAACCAGTTTGTAGATTTTTCCCCTATAGGTTGAAAAAACTTGCACTCACGATGAATAGACGTAAATTCTTTATTATTCTCCACGCCATTGCAATCTAATCTAATCAGTCAACTAAATAAGTATTTCAATAAATCTACAAATGCATTATTATCTTTATCAAGAATGTAGCATGCGGCTTTCAACAAAGAGACACGAAGCATGCGGCAAGGCAACACCTTCGTTTCTTGTAGCATGCTGCATACTTTATTGCTTGTAGCATGCTGCATACACTGTTGCTTGTAGCATGCTGCATACTCTGTTGCTTGTAGCATGCTGCATGCTCTGTTGCTTGTAGCATGCTGCATGCTTTATTGCTTGTAGCATGCTGCATGCTTTATTGCTTGTAGCATGCTGCATGCTTTATTGCTTGTTGCATGCTGTATGCTTTATTGCTTGTAGCATGCTGCATGCTTTATTGCTTGTAGCATGCTGCATACTCTGTTGCTTGTAGCTTGCTGCATACTTTATTGCTTGCAGCATGCTGCATACTTTATTGCTTGTAGCATGCTGCATACTCTGTTGCTTGTAGCATGCTGCATGTTTTATTGCTTGTAGCATGCTTCACACTTTATTGCTTGTAGCATGCTGCATACTCTGTTGCTTGTAGCATGCTAGATGCTTTATTGCTTGTAGCATGCTGCATGCTTTATTGCTTGTAGCATGCTGCATACTCTGTTGCTAGTATCATGCTGCATGCTTTATTGCTTGTAGCATGCTGCATACTTTATTGCTTGTAGCATGCTGCATACTCTGTTGCTTGTAGCATTCTGCATGCTTTATTGCTTGTAGCGTGCTGCATGCTCTGTTGCCTGTTGTTTGCCGCAGGACCAATTCCACCAGTTCAAGAAATTCGAAACAAGTTTGTAGATTTTTCCCCTATGGGTTAAAAAAACTTGCACTCACGATGAATAGACGTAAATTCTTTATTATTCTCCACGCCATTGCAATCTAATCTAATCTGTCAACTAAATAAGTATTTCAATAAATCTACACATGCATTATTATCTTTATCAAGAATGTAGCATGCAGCTTTCAACAAAGAGACACGAAGCATGCGGCAAGGCAACACCTTCGTTGCTTGTAGCATGCTGCATGCTCTGTTGCTTGTAGCATGCTGCATGCTTTATTGCTTGTAGCATGCTGCATACTCTGTTGCTTGTAGCATGCTGCATGCTTTATTGCTTGTAGCATGCTGCATGCTCTGTTGCTTGTAGCATGCTGCATACTTTATTGCTTGTAGCATGCTGCATACTCTGTTGCTTGTAGTATGCTGCATACTCTGTTGCTTGTAGCATGCTGCATGCTTTATTGCTTGTAGCATGCTGCATACTTTATTGCATGTAGCATGCTGCATACTCTGTTGCTTGTAGCATGCTGCATGCTTTATTGCTTGTAGCATGCTGCATGCTTTATTGCTTGTAGCATGCTGCATACTCTGTTGCTTGTAGCATGCAGCATGCTTTATTGCTTGTAGCATGCTGCATACTTTATTGCTTGTAGCATGCTGCATACTCTGTTGCTTGTAGCATGCTGCATGCTTTATTGCTTGTAGCATGCTGCATACTTTATTGCTTGTAGCATGCTGCATACTCTGTTGCTTGTAGCATGCTGCATGCTTTATTGCTTGTAGCATGCTGCATACTTTATTGCTTGTAGCATGCTGCATGCTTTATTGCTTGTAGCATGCTGCATACTTTATTGCTTGTAGCATGCTGCATACTTTATTGCTTGTAGCATGCTGCATACTCTGTTGCTTGTAGCATGCTGCATTTTTCATTGCTTGTAGCATGCTGCACACTTTATTGCTTGTAGCATGCTGCATACTCTGTTGCTTGTAGCATGCTGCATGCTTTATTGCTTGTAGCATGCTGCATGCTTTATTGCTTGTAGCATGCTACATACTCTGTTGCTAGTATCATGCTGCATGCTTTATTGCTTGTAGCATGTTGCATACTTTATTGCTTGTAGCATGCTGCATACTCTGTTGCTTGTAGCATGCTGCATGCTTTATTGCTTGTAGCATGCTGCATGCTTTATTGCTTGTAGCATGCTCCATGCTCTGTTGCCTGTTGTTTGCCGCAGGACCAATTCCACCAGTTCAACAAACTCGAAACCAGTTTGTAGATTTTTCCCCTATGGGTTAAAAAAACTTACACTCACGATGAATAGACGTAAATTCTTTATTATTCTCCACGCCATTGCAATCTAATCTAATCAGTCAACTAAATAAGTATTTCAATAAATCTACACATGCATTATTATCTTTATCAAGAATGTAGCATGCGGCTTTCAACAAAGAGACACGAAGCATGCGGCAAGGCCACACCTTCGTTGCTTGTAGCATGCTGCATGCTCTGTTGCTTGTAGCATGCTGCATACTCTGTTGCTTGTAGCATGCTGCATGCTTTATTGCTTGTAGCATGCTGCATACTCTGTTGCTTGTAGCATGCTGCATGCTTTATTGCTTGTAGCATGCTGCATGCTCTGTTGCTTGTAGCATGCTGCATACTTTATTGCTTGTAGCATGCTGCATACTCTGTTGCTTGTAGCATGCTGCATGCTCTGTTGCTTGTAGCATGCTGCATACTCTGTTGCTTGTAGCATGCTGCATGCTTTATTGCTTGTAGCATGCTGCATACTTTATTGCTTGTAGCATGCTGCATACTCTGTTGCTTGTAGCATGCTGCATGCTTTATTGCTTGTAGCATGCTGCATACTTTATTGCTTGTAGCATGCTGCATACTCTGTTGCTTGTAGCATGCTGCATGCTTTATTGCTTGTAGCATGCTGCATACTTTACTGCTTGTAGCATGCTGCATACTCTGTTGCTTGTAGCATGCTGCATGTTTTATTGCTTGTAGCATGCTGCACACTTTATTGCTTGTAGCATGCTGCATACTCTGTTGCTTGTAGCATTTTGCATGCTTTATTGCTTGTAGCATGCTGCATGCTTTAATGCTTGTAGCATGCTGCATACTCTGTTGCTAGTATCATGCTGCATGCTTTATTGCTTGTAGCATGCTGCATACTTTATTGCTTGTAGCATGTTGCATACTTTGTTGCTTGTAGCATGCTGCATGCTTTATTGCTTGTAGCATGCTGCATACTTTATTGCTTGTAGCATGCTGCATACTCTGTTGCTTGTAGCATGCTGCATACTCTGTTGCTTGTAGCATGCTGCATGCTCTGTTGCTTGTAGCATGCTGCATGCTTTATTGCTTGTAGCAAGCTGCATGCTTTATTGCTTGTAGCATGCTGCATGCTTTATTGCTTGTTGCATGCTGTATGCTTTATTGCTTGTAGCATGCTGCACACTTTATTGCTTGTAGCATGCTGCATACTCTGTTGCTTGTAGCATGCTGCATGCTTTATTTCTTGTAGCATGCTGCATGCTTTATTGCTTGTAGCATGCTGCATACTCTGTTGCTAGTATCATGCTGCATGCTTTATTGCTTGTAGCATGCTGCATACTTTATTGCTTGTAGCATGCTGCATACTCTGTTGCTTGTAGCATGCTGCATGCTTTATTGCTTGTAGCATACTCCATGCTCTGTTGCCTGTTGTTTGCCGCAGGACCAATTCCACCAGTTCAACAAACTCGAAACCAGTTTGTAGATTTTTCCCCTATGGGTTAAAAAACTTGCACTCACGATGAATAGACGTAAATTCTTTATTATTCTCCACGCCATTGCAATCTAATCTAATCAGTCAACTAAATAAGTATTTCAATAAATCTACACATGCATTATTATCTTTATCAAGAATGTAGCATGCGGCTTTCAACAAAGAGACACGAAGCATGCGGCAAGGCAACACCTTCGTTGCTTGTAGCATGCTGCATGCTCTATTGCTTGTAGCATGCTGCATACTCTGTTGCTTGTAGCATGCTGCATGCTTTATTGCTTGTAGCATGCTGCATACTCTGTTGCTTGTAGCATGCTGCATGCTTAATTGCTTGTAGCATGCTGCATGCTCTGTTGCTTGTAGCATGCTGCATACTTTATTGCTTGTAGCATGCTGCATACTCTTTTGCTTGTAGCATGCTGCATGCTCTGTTGCTTGTAGCATGCTGCATACTCTATTGCTTGTAGCATGTTGCATGCTTTATTGCTTGTAGCATGCTGCATACTTTATTGCTTGTAGCATGCTGCATACTCTGTTGCTTGTAGCATGCTGCATGTTTTATTGCTTGTAGCATGCTGCACACTTTATTGCTTGTAGCATGCTGCATACTCTGTTGCTTGTAGCATGCTGCATGCTTTATTGCTTGTAGCATGCTGCATGCTTTATTGCTTGTAGCATGCTGCATACTCTGTTGCTAGTATCATGCTGCATGCTTTATTGCTTGTAGCATGCTGCATGCTTTATTGCTTGTAGCATGCTGCATACTCTGTTGCTTGTAGCATGCTGCATGCTTTATTGCTTGTAGCATGCTGCATACTTTATTGCTTGTAGCATGCTGCATACTCTGTTGCTTGTAGCATGCTGCATACTCTGTTGCTTGTAGCATGCTGCATGCTCTGTTGCTTGTAGCATGCTGCATGCTTTATTGCTTGTAGCATGCTGCATGCTTTATTGCTTGTAGCATGCTGCATGCTTTATTGCTTGTTGCATGCTGTATGCTTTATTGCTTGTAGCATGCTGCATGCTTTATTGCTTGTAGCATGCTGCATACTCTGTTGCTTGTAGCATTTTGCATGCTTTATTGCTTGTAGCATGCTGCATGCTTTAATGCTTGTAGCATGCTGCATACTCTGTTGCTAGTATCATGCTGCATGCTTTATTGCTTGTAGCATGCTGCATACTTTATTGCTTGTAGCATGTTGCATACTTTGTTGCTTGTAGCATGCTGCATGCTTTATTGCTTGTAGCATGCTGCATACTTTATTGCTTGTAGCATGCTGCATACTCTGTTGCTTGTAGCATGCTGCATACTCTGTTGCTTGTAGCATGCTGCATGCTCTGTTGCTTGTAGCATGCTGCATGCTTTATTGCTTGTAGCAAGCTGCATGCTTTATTGCTTGTAGCATGCTGCATGCTTTATTGCTTGTTGCATGCTGTATGCTTTATTGCTTGTAGCATGCTGCACACTTTATTGCTTGTAGCATGCTGCATACTCTGTTGCTTGTAGCATGCTGCATGCTTTATTGCTTGTAGCATGCTGCATGCTTTATTGCTTGTAGCATGCTGCATACTCTGTTGCTAGTATCATGCTGCATGCTTTATTGCTTGTAGCATGCTGCATACTTTATTGCTTGTAGCATGCTGCATACTCTGTTGCTTGTAGCATGCTGCATGCTTTATTGCTTGTAGCATACTCCATGCTCTGTTGCCTGTTGTTTGCCGCAGGACCAATTCCACCAGTTCAACAAACTCGAAACCAGTTTGTAGATTTTTCCCCTATGGGTTAAAAAACTTGCACTCACGATGAATAGACGTAAATTCTTTATTATTCTCCACGCCATTGCAATCTAATCTAATCAGTCAACTAAATAAGTATTTCAATAAATCTACACATGCATTATTATCTTTATCAAGAATGTAGCATGCGGCTTTCAACAAAGAGACACGAAGCATGCGGCAAGGCAACACCTTCGTTGCTTGTAGCATGCTGCATGCTCTATTGCTTGTAGCATGCTGCATACTCTGTTGCTTGTAGCATGCTGCATGCTTTATTGCTTGTAGCATGCTGCATACTCTGTTGCTTGTAGCATGCTGCATGCTTAATTGCTTGTAGCATGCTGCATGCTCTGTTGCTTGTAGCATGCTGCATACTTTATTGCTTGTAGCATGCTGCATACTCTTTTGCTTGTAGCATGCTGCATGCTCTGTTGCTTGTAGCATGCTGCATACTCTATTGCTTGTAGCATGTTGCATGCTTTATTGCTTGTAGCATGCTGCATACTTTATTGCTTGTAGCATGCTGCATACTCTGTTGCTTGTAGCATGCTGCATGTTTTATTGCTTGTAGCATGCTGCACACTTTATTGCTTGTAGCATGCTGCATACTCTGTTGCTTGTAGCATGCTGCATGCTTTATTGCTTGTAGCATGCTGCATGCTTTATTGCTTGTAGCATGCTGCATGCTTTATTGCTTGTAGCATGCTGCATGCTTTATTGCTTGTAGCATGCTGCATACTCTGTTGCTAGTATCATGCTGCATGCTTTATTGCTTGTAGCATGCTGCATGCTTTATTGCTTGTAGCATGCTGCATACTCTGTTGCTTGTAGCATGCTGCATGCTTTATTGCTTGTAGCATGCTGCATACTTTATTGCTTGTAGCATGCTGCATACTCTGTTGCTTGTAGCATGCTGCATACTCTGTTGCTTGTAGCATGCTGCATGCTCTGTTGCTTGTAGCATGCTGCATGCTTTATTGCTTGTAGCATGCTGCATGCTTTATTGCTTGTAGCATGCTGCATGCTTTATTGCTTGTTGCATGCTGTATGCTTTATTGCTTGTAGCATGCTGCATGCTTTATTGCTTGTAGCATGCTGCATACTCTGTTGCTTGTAGCATGCTGCATGCTTTATTGCTTGTAGCATGCTGCATGCTCTGTTGCCTGTTGTTTGCCGCAGGACCAATTCCACCAGTTCAACAAACTCGAAACCAGTTTGTAGATTTTTCCCCTATGGGTTAAAAAAACTTGCACTCACGATGAATAGACGTAAATTCTTTATTATTCTCCACGCCATTGCAATCTAATCTAATCAGTCAACTAAATAAGTATTTCAATAAATCTACACATGCATTATTATCTTTATCAAGAATGTAGCATGCGGCTTTCAACAAAGAGACACGAAGCATGCGGCAAGGCAACGCCTTCGTTGCTTGTAGCATGCTGCATGCTCTGTTGCTTGTAGCATGCTGCATACTCTGTTGCTTGTAGCATGCTGCATGCTTTATTGCTTGTAGCATGCTGCATACTCTGTTGCTTGTAGCATGCTGCATGCTTTATTGCTTGTAGCATGCTGCATGCTCTGTTGCTTGTAGCATGCTGCATACTTTATTGCTTGTAGCATGCTGCATACTCTGTTGCTTGTAGCATGCTGCATGCTCTGTTGCTTGTAGCATGCTGCATACCCTGTTGCTTGTAGCATGCTGCATGCTTTATTGCTTGTAGCATGCTGCATACTTTATTGCTTGTAGCATGCTGCATACTCTGTTGCTTGTAGCATGCTGCATGCTTTATTGCTTGTAGCATGCTGCATACTTTATTGCTTGTAGCATGCTGCATACTCTGTTGCTTGTAGCATGCTGCATGCTTTATTGCTTGTAGCATGCTGCATACTTTATTGCTTGTAGCATGCTGCATACTCTGTTGCTTGTAGCATGCTGCATGTTTTATTGCTTGTAGCATGCTGCACACTTTACTGCTTGTAGCATGCTGCATACTCTGTTGCTTGTAGCATGCTGCATGCTTTATTTCTTGTAGCATGCTGCATACTTTATTGCTTGTAGCATGCTGCATACTCTGTTGCTTGTAGCATGCTGCATGCTTTATTGCTTGTAGCATGCTGCATGCTCTGTTGCCTGTTGTTTGCCGCAGGACCAATTCCACCAGTTCAACAAACTCGAAACCAGTTCGTAGATTTTTCCCCTATGGGTTAAAAAAACTTGCACTCACGATGAATAGACGTAAATTCTTTATTATTCTCCACGCCATTGCAATCTAATCTAATCAGTCAACTAAATAAGTATTTCAATAAATCTACACATGCATTATTATCTTTATCAAGAATGTAGCATGCGGCTTTCAACAAAGAGACACGAAGCATGCGGCAAGGCAACACCTTCGTTGCTTGTAGCATGCTGCATGCTCTGTTGCTTGTAGCATGCTGCATACTTTGTTGCTTTTAGCATGCTGCATGCTTTATTGCTTGTAGCATGCTGCATACTCTGTTGCTTGTATCATGCTGCATGCTTTATTGCTTGTAGCATGCTGCATACTTTATTGCTTGTAGCATGCTGCATACTCTGTTGCTTGTAGCATGCTGCATGCTTTATTGCTTGTAGCATGCTCCATGCTCTGTTGCCTGTTGTTTGCCGCAGGACCAATTCCACCAGTTCAACAAACTCGAAACCAGTTTGTAGATTTTTCCCCTATGGGTTAAAAAAACTTGCACTCACGATGAATAGACGTAAATTCTTTATTATTCTCCACGCCATTGCAATCTAATCTAATCAGTCAACTAAATAAGTATTTCAATAAATCTACACATGCATTATTATCTTTATCAAGAATGTAGCATGCGGCTTTCAACAAAGAGACACGAAGCATGCGGCAAGGCAACACCTTCGTTGCTTGTAGCATGCTGCATGCTCTGTTGCTTGTAGCATGCTGCATGCTTTATTGCTTGTAGCATGCTGCATGCTTTATTGCTTGTAGCATGCTGCATACTCTGTTGCTAGTATCATGCTGCATGCTTTATTGCTTGTAGCATGCTGCATACTTTATTGCTTGTAGCATGCTGCATACTCTGTTGCTTGTAGCATGCTGCATGCTTTATTGCTTGTAGCATGCTCCATGCTCTGTTGCCTGTTGTTTGCCGCAGGACCAATTCCACCAGTTCAACAAACTCGAAACCAGTTTGTAGATTTTTCCCCTATGGGTTAAAAAAACTTGCACTCACGATGAATAGACGTAAATTCTTTATTATTCTCCACGCCATTGCAATCTAATCTAATCAGTCAACTAAATAAGTATTTCAATAAATCTACACATGCATTATTATCTTTATCAAGAATGTAGCATGCGGCTTTCAACAAAGAGACACGAAGCATGCGGCAAGGAAACACCTTCGTTGCTTGTAGCATGCTGCATGCTCTGTTGCTTGTAGCATGCTGCATGCTCTGTTGCTTGTAGCATGCTGCATACTCTGTTGCTTGTAGCATGCTGCATGCTTTATTGCTTGTAGCATGCTGCATACTCTGTTGCTTGTAGCATGCTGCATACTTTATTGCTTGTAGCATGCTGCATACTCTGTTGCTTGTAGCATGCTGCATGCTCTGTTGCTTGTAGCATGCTGCATACTCTGTTGCTTGTAGCATGCTGCATGCTTTATTGCTTGTAGCATGCTACATACTTTATTGCTTGTAGCATGCTGCATACTCTGTTGCTTGTAGCATGCTGCATGCTTTATTGCTTGTAGCATGCTGCATACTCTATTGCTTGTAGCATGCTGCATACTCTGTTGCTTGTAGCATGCTGCATGCTTTATTGCTTGTAGCATGCTGCATGCTTTATTGCTTGTAGCATGCTGCATGCTTTATTGCTTGTAGCATGCTGCATACTCTGTTGCTTGTAGCATGCTGCATGCTTTATTGCTTGTAGCATGCTGCATACTTTATTGCTTGTAGCATGCTGCATACTCTGTTGCTTGTAGCATGCTGCATGCTTTATTGCTTGTAGCATGCTGCATACTTTATTGCCTGTAGCATGCTGCATACTCTGTTGCTTGTAGCATGCTGCATGCTTTATTGCTTGTAGCATGCTGCATACTTTATTGCTTGTAGCATGCTGCATGCTTTATTGCTTGTAGCATGCTGCATACTCTGTTGCTTGTAGCATGCTGCATACTTTATTGCTTGTAGCATGCTGCATACTTTATTGCTTGTAGCATGCTGCATACTCTGTTGCTTGTAGCATGCTGCATGTTTTATTGCTTGTAGCATGCTGCACACTTTATTGCTTGTAGCATGCTGCATACTCTGTTGCTTGTAGCATGCTGCATGCTTTATTGCTTGTAGCATGCTGCATGCTTTATTGCTTGTAGCATGCTGCATACTCTGTTGCTAGTATCATGCTGCATGCTTTATTGCTTGTAGCATGCTGCATACTTTATTGCTTGTAGCATGCTGCATACTCTGTTGCTTGTAGCATGCTGCATGCTTTATTGCTTGTAGCATGCTCCATGCTCTGTTGCCTGTTGTTTGCCGCAGGACCAATTCCACCAGTTCAACAAACTCGAAACCAGTTTGTAGATTTTTCCCCTATGGGTTAAAAAAACTTGCACTCACGATGAATAGACGTAAATTCTTTATTATTCTCCACGCCATTGCAATCTAATCTAATCAGTCAACTAAATAAGTATTTCAATAGATCTAAACAACAAACTCGAAACCAGTTTGTAGATTTTTCCCCTATAGGTTGAAAAAACTTGCACTCACGATGAATAGACGTAAATTCTTTATTATTCTCCACGCCATTGCAATCTAATCTAATCAGTCAACTAAATAAGTATTTCAATAAATCTACAAATGCATTATTATCTTTATCAAGAATGTAGCATGCGGCTTTCAACAAAGAGACACGAAGCATGCGGCAAGGCAACACCTTCGTTTCTTGTAGCATGCTGCATACTTTATTGCTTGTAGCATGCTGCATACACTGTTGCTTGTAGCATGCTGCATACTCTGTTGCTTGTAGCATGCTGCATGCTCTGTTGCTTGTAGCATGCTGCATGCTTTATTGCTTGTAGCATGCTGCATGCTTTATTGCTTGTAGCATGCTGCATGCTTTATTGCTTGTTGCATGCTGTATGCTTTATTGCTTGTAGCATGCTGCATGCTTTATTGCTTGTAGCATGCTGCATACTCTGTTGCTTGTAGCTTGCTGCATACTTTATTGCTTGCAGCATGCTGCATACTTTATTGCTTGTAGCATGCTGCATACTCTGTTGCTTGTAGCATGCTGCATGTTTTATTGCTTGTAGCATGCTTCACACTTTATTGCTTGTAGCATGCTGCATACTCTGTTGCTTGTAGCATGCTAGATGCTTTATTGCTTGTAGCATGCTGCATGCTTTATTGCTTGTAGCATGCTGCATACTCTGTTGCTAGTATCATGCTGCATGCTTTATTGCTTGTAGCATGCTGCATACTTTATTGCTTGTAGCATGCTGCATACTCTGTTGCTTGTAGCATTCTGCATGCTTTATTGCTTGTAGCGTGCTGCATGCTCTGTTGCCTGTTGTTTGCCGCAGGACCAATTCCACCAGTTCAAGAAACTCGAAACAAGTTTGTAGATTTTTCCCCTATGGGTTAAAAAAACTTGCACTCACGATGAATAGACGTAAATTCTTTATTATTCTCCACGCCATTGCAATCTAATCTAATCTGTCAACTAAATAAGTATTTCAATAAATCTACACATGCATTATTATCTTTATCAAGAATGTAGCATGCAGCTTTCAACAAAGAGACACGAAGCATGCGGCAAGGCAACACCTTCGTTGCTTGTAGCATGCTGCATGCTCTGTTGCTTGTAGCATGCTGCATGCTTTATTGCTTGTAGCATGCTGCATACTCTGTTGCTTGTAGCATGCTGCATGCTTTATTGCTTGTAGCATGCTGCATGCTCTGTTGCTTGTAGCATGCTGCATACTTTATTGCTTGTAGCATGCTGCATACTCTGTTGCTTGTAGCATGCTGCATACTCTGTTGCTTGTAGCATGCTGCATGCTTTATTGCTTGTAGCATGCTGCATACTTTATTGCATGTAGCATGCTGCATACTCTGTTGCTTGTAGCATGCTGCATGCTTTATTGCTTGTAGCATGCTCTATGCTTTATTGCTTGTAGCATGCTGCATACTCTGTTGCTTGTAGCATGCAGCATGCTTTATTGCTTGTAGCATGCTGCATACTTTATTGCTTGTAGCATGCTGCATACTCTGTTGCTTGTAGCATGCTGCATGCTTTATTGCTTGTAGCATGCTGCATACTTTATTGCTTGTAGCATGCTGCATACTCTGTTGCTTGTAGCATGCTGCATGCTTTATTGCTTGTAGCATGCTGCATACTTTATTGCTTGTAGCATGCTGCATGCTTTATTGCTTGTAGCATGCTGCATACTTTATTGCTTGTAGCATGCTGCATACTTTATTGCTTGTAGCATGCTGCATACTCTGTTGCTTGTAGCATGCTGCATTTTTCATTGCTTGTAGCATGCTGCACACTTTATTGCTTGTAGCATGCTGCATACTCTGTTGCTTGTAGCATGCTGCATGCTTTATTGCTTGTAGCATGCTGCATGCTTTATTGCTTGTAGCATGCTACATACTCTGTTGCTAGTATCATGCTGCATGCTTTATTGCTTGTAGCATGTTGCATACTTTATTGCTTGTAGCATGCTGCATACTCTGTTGCTTGTAGCATGCTGCATGCTTTATTGCTTGTAGCATGCTGCATGCTTTATTGCTTGTAGCATGCTCCATGCTCTGTTGCCTGTTGTTTGCCGCAGGACCAATTCCACCCGTTCAACAAACTCGAAACCAGTTTGTAGATTTTTCCCCTATGGGTTAAAAAAACTTGCACTCACGATGAATAGACGTAAATTCTTTATTATTCTCCACGCCATTGCAATCTAATCTAATCAGTCAACTAAATAAGTATTTCAATAAATCTACACATGCATTATTATCTTTATCAAGAATGTAGCATGCGGCTTTCAACAAAGAGACACGAAGCATGCGGCAAGGCAACACCTTCGTTGCTTGAAGCATGCTGCATGCTCTGTTGCTTGTAGCATGCTGCATACTCTGTTGCTTGTAGCATGCTGCATGCTTTATTGCTTGTAGCATGCTGCATACTCTGTTGCTTGTAGCATGCTGCATGCTTTATTGCTTGTAGCATGCTGCATGCTCTGTTGCTTGTAGCATGCTGCATACTTTATTGCTTGTAGCATGCTGCATACTCTGTTGCTTGTAGCATGCTGCATGCTCTGTTGCTTGTAGCATGCTGCATACTCTGTTGCTTGTAGCATGCTGCATGCTTTATTGCTTGTAGCATGCTGCATACTTTATTGCTTGTAGCATGCTGCATACTCTGTTGCTTGTAGCATGCTGCATGCTTTATTGCTTGTAGCATGCTGCATACTTTATTGCTTGTAGCATGCTGCATACTCTGTTGCTTGTAGCATGCTGCATGCTTTATTGCTTGTAGCATGCTGCATACTTTACTGCTTGTAGCATGCTGCATACTCTGTTGCTTGTAGCATGCTGCATGTTTTATTGCTTGTAGCATGCTGCACACTTTATTGCTTGTAGCATGCTGCATACTCTGTTGCTTGTAGCATTTTGCATGCTTTATTGCTTGTAGCATGCTGCATGCTTTAATGCTTGTAGCATGCTGCATACTCTGTTGCTAGTATCATGCTGCATGCTTTATTGCTTGTAGCATGCTGCATACTTTATTGCTTGTAGCATGTTGCATACTTTGTTGCTTGTAGCATGCTGCATGCTTTATTGCTTGTAGCATGCTGCATACTTTATTGCTTGTAGCATGCTGCATACTCTGTTGCTTGTAGCATGCTGCATACTCTGTTGCTTGTAGCATGCTGCATGCTCTGTTGCTTGTAGCATGCTGCATGCTTTATTGCTTGTAGCAAGCTGCATGCTTTATTGCTTGTAGCATGCTGCATGCTTTATTGCTTGTTGCATGCTGTATGCTTTATTGCTTGTAGCATGCTGCACACTTTATTGCTTGTAGCATGCTGCATACTCTGTTGCTTGTAGCATGCTGCATGCTTTATTGCTTGTAGCATGCTGCATGCTTTATTGCTTGTAGCATGCTGCATACTCTGTTGCTAGTATCATGCTGCATGCTTTATTGCTTGTAGCATGCTGCATACTTTATTGCTTGTAGCATGCTGCATACTCTGTTGCTTGTAGCATGCTGCATGCTTTATTGCTTGTAGCATACTCCATGCTCTGTTGCCTGTTGTTTGCCGCAGGACCAATTCCACCAGTTCAACAAACTCGAAACCAGTTTGTAGATTTTTCCCCTATGGGTTAAAAAACTTGCACTCACGATGAATAGACGTAAATTCTTTATTATTCTCCACGCCATTGCAATCTAATCTAATCAGTCAACTAAATAAGTATTTCAATAAATCTACACATGCATTATTATCTTTATCAAGAATGTAGCATGCGGCTTTCAACAAAGAGACACGAAGCATGCGGCAAGGCAACACCTTCGTTGCTTGTAGCATGCTGCATGCTCTATTGCTTGTAGCATGCTGCATACTCTGTTGCTTGTAGCATGCTGCATGCTTTATTGCTTGTAGCATGCTGCATACTCTGTTGCTTGTAGCATGCTGCATGCTTAATTGCTTGTAGCATGCTGCATGCTCTGTTGCTTGTAGCATGCTGCATACTTTATTGCTTGTAGCATGCTGCATACTCTTTTGCTTGTAGCATGCTGCATGCTCTGTTGCTTGTAGCATGCTGCATACTCTATTGCTTGTAGCATGTTGCATGCTTTATTGCTTGTAGCATGCTGCATACTTTATTGCTTGTAGCATGCTGCATACTCTGTTGCTTGTAGCATGCTGCATGTTTTATTGCTTGTAGCATGCTGCACACTTTATTGCTTGTAGCATGCTGCATACTCTGTTGCTTGTAGCATGCTGCATGCTTTATTGCTTGTAGCATGCTGCATGCTTTATTGCTTGTAGCATGCTGCATACTCTGTTGCTAGTATCATGCTGCATGCTTTATTGCTTGTAGCATGCTGCATGCTTTATTGCTTGTAGCATGCTGCATACTCTGTTGCTTGTAGCATGCTGCATGCTTTATTGCTTGTAGCATGCTGCATACTTTATTGCTTGTAGCATGCTGCATACTCTGTTGCTTGTAGCATGCTGCATACTCTGTTGCTTGTAGCATGCTGCATGCTCTGTTGCTTGTAGCATGCTGCATGCTTTATTGCTTGTAGCATGCTGCATGCTTTATTGCTTGTAGCATGCTGCATGCTTTATTGCTTGTTGCATGCTGTATGCTTTATTGCTTGTAGCATGCTGCATGCTTTATTGCTTGTAGCATGCTGCATACTCTGTTGCTTGTAGCATGCTGCATGCTTTATTGCTTGTAGCATGCTGCATGCTCTGTTGCCTGTTGTTTGCCGCAGGACCAATTCCACCAGTTCAACAAACTCGAAACCAGTTTGTAGATTTTTCCCCTATGGGTTAAAAAAACTTGCACTCACGATGAATAGACGTAAATTCTTTATTATTCTCCACGCCATTGCAATCTAATCTAATCAGTCAACTAAATAAGTATTTCAATAAATCTACACATGCATTATTATCTTTATCAAGAATGTAGCATGCGGCTTTCAACAAAGAGACACGAAGCATGCGGCAAGGCAACGCCTTCGTTGCTTGTAGCATGCTGCATGCTCTGTTGCTTGTAGCATGCTGCATACTCTGTTGCTTGTAGCATGCTGCATGCTTTATTGCTTGTAGCATGCTGCATGCTCTGTTGCTTGTAGCATGCTGCATACTTTATTGCTTGTAGCATGCTGCATACTCTGTTGCTTGTAGCATGCTGCATGCTCTGTTGCTTGTAGCATGCTGCATACCCTGTTGCTTGTAGCATGCTGCATGCTTTATTGCTTGTAGCATGCTGCATACTTTATTGCTTGTAGCATGCTGCATACTCTGTTGCTTGTAGCATGCTGCATGCTTTATTGCTTGTAGCATGCTGCATACTTTATTGCTTGTAGCATGCTGCATACTCTGTTGCTTGTAGCATGCTGCATGCTTTATTGCTTGTAGCATGCTGCATACTTTATTGCTTGTAGCATGCTGCATACTCTGTTGCTTGTAGCATGCTGCATGTTTTATTGCTTGTAGCATGCTGCACACTTTATTGCTTGTAGCATGCTGCATACTCTGTTGCTTGTAGCATGCTGCATGCTTTATTTCTTGTAGCATGCTGCATACTTTATTGCTTGTAGCATGCTGCATACTATGTTGCTTGTAGCATGCTGCATGCTTTATTGCTTGTAGCATGCTGCATGCTCTGTTGCCTGTTGTTTGCCGCAGGACCAATTCCACCAGTTCAACAAACTCGAAACCAGTTCGTAGATTTTTCCCCTATGGGTTAAAAAAACTTGCACTCACGATGAATAGACGTAAATTCTTTATTATTCTCCACGCCATTGCAATCTAATCTAATCAGTCAACTAAATAAGTATTTCAATAAATCTACACATGCATTATTATCTTTATCAAGAATGTAGCATGCGGCTTTCAACAAAGAGACACGAAGCATGCGGCAAGGCAACACCTTCGTTGCTTGTAGCATGCTGCATGCTCTGTTGCTTGTAGCATGCTGCATACTTTGTTGCTTTTAGCATGCTGCATGCTTTATTGCTTGTAGCATGCTGCATACTCTGTTGCTTGTAGCATGCTGCATGCTTTATTGCTTGTAGCATGCTGCATGCTCTGTTGCTTGTACCATGCTGCATACTTTATTGCTTGTAGCATGCTGCATACTCTGTTGCTTGTAGCATGCTGCATGCTCTGTTGCTTGTAGCATGCTGCATACTCTGTTGCTTTCAGCATGCTGCATACTTTATTGCTTGTAGCATGCTGCATACTCTGTTGCTTGTAGCATGCTGCATGCTCTGTTGCTTGTAGCATGCTGCATACCCTGTTGCTTGTAGCATGCTGCATGCTTTATTGCTTGTAGCATGCTGCATACTTTATTGCTTGTAGCATGCTGCATACTCTGTTGCTTGTAGCATGCTGCATGCTTTATTGCTTGTAGCATGCTGCATACTTTATTGCTTGTAGCATGCTGCATACTCTGTTGCTTGTAGCATGCTGCATGCTTTATTGCTTGTAGCATGCTGCATACTTTATTGCTTGTAGCATGCTGCATACTCTGTTGCTTGTAGCATGCTGCATGTTTTATTGCTTGTAGCATGCTGCACACTTTATTGCTTGTAGCATGCTGCATACTCTGTTGCTTGTAGCATGCTGCATGCTTTATTTCTTGTAGCATGCTGCATACTTTATTGCTTGTAGCATGCTGCATACTATGTTGCTTGTAGCATGCTGCATGCTTTATTGCTTGTAGCATGCTGCATGCTCTGTTGCCTGTTGTTTGCCGCAGGACCAATTCCACCAGTTCAACAAACTCGAAACCAGTTCGTAGATTTTTCCCCTATGGGTTAAAAAAACTTGCACTCACGATGAATAGACGTAAATTCTTTATTATTCTCCACGCCATTGCAATCTAATCTAATCAGTCAACTAAATAAGTATTTCAATAAATCTACACATGCATTATTATCTTTATCAAGAATGTAGCATGCGGCTTTCAACAAAGAGACACGAAGCATGCGGCAAGGCAACACCTTCGTTGCTTGTAGCATGCTGCATGCTCTGTTGCTTGTAGCATGCTGCATACTTTGTTGCTTTTAGCATGCTGCATGCTTTATTGCTTGTAGCATGCTGCATACTCTGTTGCTTGTAGCATGCTGCATGCTTTATTGCTTGTAGCATGCTGCATGCTCTGTTGCTTGTACCATGCTGCATACTTTATTGCTTGTAGCATGCTGCATACTCTGTTGCTTGTAGCATGCTGCATGCTCTGTTGCTTGTAGCATGCTGCATACTCTGTTGCTTTCAGCATGCTGCATACTTTATTGCTTGTAGCATGCTGCATACTCTGTTGCTTGTAGCATGCTGCATGCTCTGTTGCTTGTAGCATGCTGCATGCTCTGTTGCTTGTAGCATGCTGCATACTCTGTTGCTTGTAGCATTCTGTATGCTTTATAGCTTGTAGCATGCTGCATACTCTGTTGCTTGTAGCATGCTGCATGTTTTATTGCTTGTAGCATGCTGCATGCTCTGTTGCTTGTAGCATGCTGCATGCTCTGTTGCTTGTAGCATGCTGCATACTCTGTTGCTTGTAGCATGCTGCATGCTTTATTGCTTGTAGCATGCTGCATACTTTATTGCTTGTAGCATGCTGCATACTCTGTTGCTTGTAGCATGCTGCATACTCTGTTGCTTGTAGCATGCTGCATGCTCTGTTGCTTGTAGCATGCTGCATGCTTTATTGCTTGTAGCATGCTGCATGCTTTATTGCTTGTAGCATGCTGCATGCTTTATTGCTTGTTGCATGCTGTATGCTTTATTGCTTGTAGCATGCTGCATGCTTTATTGCTTGTAGCATGCTGCATACTCTGTTGCTTGTAGCATGCTGCATGCTTTATTGCTTGTAGCATGCTGCATGCTCTGTTGCCTGTTGTTTGCCGCAGGACCAATTCCACCAGTTCAACAAACTCGAAACCAGTTTGTAGATTTTTCCCCTATGGGTTAAAAAAACTTGCACTCACGATGAATAGACGTAAATTCTTTATTATTCTCCACGCCATTGCAATCTAATCTAATCAGTCAACTAAATAAGTATTTCAATAAATCTACACATGCATTATTATCTTTATCAAGAATGTAGCATGCGGCTTTCAACAAAGAGACACGAAGCATGCGGCAAGGCAACACCTTCGTTGCTTGTAGCATGCTGCATGCTCTGTTGCTTGTAGCATGCTGCATACTCTGTTGCTTGTAGCATGCTGCATGCTTTATTGCTTGTAGCATGCTGCATACTCTGTTGCTTGAAGCATGCTGCATGCTTTATTGCTTGTAGCATGCTGCATGCTCTGTTGCTTGTAGCATGCTGCATACTTTATTGCTTGTAGCATGCTGCATGCTCTGTTGCTTGTAGCATGCTGCATACTCTGTTGCTTGTAGCATGTTGCATGCTTTATTGCTTGTAGCATGCTGCATACTTTATTGCTTGTAGCATGCTGCATACTCTGTTGCTTGTAGCATGCTGCATGCTTTATTGCTTGTAGCATGCTGCATGCTTTATTGCTTGTAGCATGCTGCATGCTTTATTGCTTGTAGCATGCTGCATACTCTGTTGCTTGTAGCATGCTGCATGCTTTATTGCTTGTAGCATGCTGCATACTTTATTGCTTGTAGCATGCTGCATACTCTGTTGCTTGTAGCATGCTGCATGCTTTATTGCTTGTAGCATGCTGCATGCTCTGTTGCTTGTAGCATGCTGCATACTCTGTTGCTTGTAGCATGCTGTATGCTTTATAGCTTGTAGCATGCTGCATACTCTGTTGCTTGTAGCATGCTGCATGTTTTATTGCTTGTAGTATGCTGCATGCTCTGTTGCTTGTAGCATGCTGCATGCTCTGTTGCTTGTAGCATGCTGCATACTCTGTTGCTTGTAGCATGCTGCATGCTTTATTGCTTGTAGCATGCTGCATACTTTATTGCTTGTAGCATGCTGCATACTCTGTTGCTTGTAGCATGCTGCATACTCTGTTGCTTGTAGCATGCTGCATGCTCTGTTGCTTGTAGCATGCTGCATGCTTTATTGCTTGTTGCATGCTGCATGCTTTATTGCTTGTAGCATGTTGCATGCTTTATTGCTTGTTGCATGCTGTATGCTTTATTGCTTGTAGCATGCTGCATGCTTTGTTGCTTGTAGCATGCTGCATGCTCTGTTGCCTGTTGTTTGCCGCAGGACCAATTCCACCAGTTCAACAAACTCGAAACCAGTTTGTAGATTTTTCCCCTATGGGTTAAAAAAACTTGCACTCACGATGAATAGACGTAAATTCTTTATTATTCTCCACGCCATTGCAATCTAATCTAATCAGTCAACTAAATAAGTATTTCAATAAATCTACACATGCATTATTATCTTTATCAAGAATGTAGCATGCGGCTTTCAACAAAGAGACACGAAGCATGCGGCAAGGCAACACCTTCGTTGCTTGTAGCATGCTGCATGCTCTGTTGCTTGTAGCATGCTGCATACTTTGTTGCTTTTAGCATGCTTCATGCTTTATTGCTTGTAGCATGCTGCATACTCTGTTGCTTGTAGCATGCTGCATGCTTTATTGCTTGTAGCATGCTGCATGCTCTGTTGCTTGTAGCATGCTGCATACTTTATTGCTTGTAGCATGCTGCATACTCTGTTGCTTGTAGCATGCTGCATGCTCTGTTGCTTGTAGCATGCTGCATACTCTGTTGCTTTCAGCATGCTGCATACTTTATTGCTTGTAGCATGCTGCATACTCTGTTGCTTGTAGCATGCTGCATGCTCTGTTGCTTGTAGCATGCTGCATGCTCTGTTGCTTGTAGCATGCTGCATACTCTGTTGCTTGTAGCATGCTGTATGCTTTATAGCTTGTAGCATGCTGCATACTCTGTTGCTTGTAGCATGCTGCATGTTTTATTGCTTGTAGCTTGCTGCATGCTCTGTTGCTTGTAGCATGCTGCATGCTCTGTTGCTTGTAGCATGCTGCATACTCTGTTGCTTGTAGCATGCTGCATGCTTTATTGCTTGTAGCATGCTGCATACTTTATTGCTTGTAGCATGCTGCATACTCTGTTGCTTGTAGCATGCTGCATACTCTGTTGCTTGTAGCATGCTGCATGCTCTGTTGCTTGTAGCATGCTGCATGCTTTATTGCTTGTAGCATGCTGCATGCTTTATTGCTTGTAGCATGCTGCATGCTTTATTGCTTGTTGCATGCTGTATGCTTTATTGCTTGTAGCATGCTGCATGCTTTATTGCTTGTAGCATGCTGCATACTCCGTTGCTTGTAGCATGCTGCATGCTTTATTGCTTGTAGCATGCTGCATGCTCTGTTGCCTGTTGTTTGCCGCAGGACCAATTCCACCAGTTCAACAAACTCGAAACCAGTTTGTAGATTTTTCCCCTATGGGTTAAAAAAACTTGCACTCACGATGAATAGACGTAAATTCTTTATTATTCTCCACGCCATTGCAATCTAATCTAATCAGTCAACTAAATAAGTATTTCAATAAATCTACACATGCATTATTATCTTTATCAAGAATGTAGCATGCGGCTTTCAACAAAGAGACACGAAGCATGCGGCAAGGCAACACCTTCGTTGCTTGTAGCATGCTGCATGCTCTGTTGCTTGTAGCATGCTGCATACTCTGTTGCTTGTAGCATGCTGCATGCTTTATTGCTTGTAGCATGCTGCATACTCTGTTGCTTGAAGCATGCTGCATGCTTTATTGCTTGTAGCATGCTGCATGCTCTGTTGCTTGTAGCATGCTGCATACTTTATTGCTTGTAGCATGCTGCATGCTCTGTTGCTTGTAGCATGCTGCATACTCTGTTGCTTGTAGCATGCTGCATGCTTTATTGCTTGTAGCATGCTGCATACTTTATTGCTTGTAGCATGCTGCATACTCTACTGCTTGTAGCATGCTGCATGCTTTATTGCTTGTAGCATGCTGCATGCTTTATTGCTTGTAGCATGCTGCATGCTTTATTGCTTGTAGCATGCTGCATACTCTGTTGCTTGTAGCATGCTGCATGCTTTATTGCTTGTAGCATGCTGCATACTTTATTGCTTGTAGCATGCTGCATACTCTGTTGCTTGTAGCATGCTGCATGCTTTATTGCTTGTAGCATGCTGCATGCTCTGTTGCTTGTAGCATGCTGCATACTCTGTTGCTTGTAGCATGCTGTATGCTTTATAGCTTGTAGCATGCTGCATACTCTGTTGCTTGTAGCATGCTGCATGTTTTATTGCTTGTAGAATGCTGCATGCTCTGTTGCTTGTAGCATGCTGCATGCTCTGTTGCTTGTAGCATGCTGCATACTCTGTTGCTTGTAGCATGCTGCATGCTTTATTGCTTGTAGCATGCTGCATACTTTATTGCTTGTAGCATGCTGCATACTCTGTTGCTTGTAGCATGCTGCATACTCTGTTGCTTGTAGCATGCTGCATGCTCTGTTGCTTGTAGCATTCTGCATGCTTTATTGCTTGTAGCATGCTGCATGCTTTATTGCTTGTAGCATGCTGCATGCTTTATTGCTTGTTGCATGCTGTATGCTTTATTGCTTGTAGTATGCTGCATGCTTTATTGCTTGTAGCATGCTGCATACTCTGTTGCTTGTAGCATGCTGCATGCTTTATTGCTTGTAGCATGCTGCATGCTCTGTTGCCTGTTGTTTGCCGCAGGACCAATTCCACCAGTTCAACAAACTCGAAACCAGTTTGTAGATTTTTCCCCTATGGGTTAAAAAAACTTGCACTCACGATGAATAGACGTAAATTCTTTATTATTCTCCACGCCATTGCAATCTAATCTAATCAGTCAACTAAATAAGTATTTCAATAAATCTACACATGCATTATTATCTTTATCAAGAATGTAGCATGCGGCTTTCAACAAAGAGACACGAAGCATGCGGCAAGGCATTACCTTCGTTGCTTGTAGCATGCTGCATGCTCGGTTGCTTGTAGCATGCTGCATACTCTGTTGCTTGTAGCATGCTGCATGCTTTATTGCTTGTAGCATGCTGCATACTCTGTTGCTTGAAGCATGCTGCATGCTTTATTGCTTGTAGCATGCTGCATGCTCTGTTGCTTGTAGCATGCTGCATACTTTATTGCTTGTAGCATGCTGCATGCTCTGTTGCTTGTAGCATGCTGCATACTCTGTTGCTTGTAGCATGCTGCATGCTTTATTGTTTGTAGCATGCTGCATACTTTATTGCTTGTAGCATGCTGCATACTCTGTTGCTTGTAGCATGCTGCATGCTTTATTGCTTGTAGCATGCTGCATGCTTTATTGCTTGTAGCATGCTGCATGCTTTATTGCTTGTAGCATGCTGCATACTCTGTTGCTTGTAGCATGCTGCATGCTTTATTGCTTGTAGCATGCTGCATACTTTATTGCTTGTAGCATGCTGCATACTCTGTTGCTTGTAGCATGCTGCATGCTTTATTGCTTGTAGCATGCTGCATACTTTATTGCTTGTAGCATGCTGCATACTCTGTTGCTTGTAGCATGCTGCATGCTTTATTGCTTGTAGCATGCTGCATACTTTATTGCTTGTAGCATGCTGCATGCTTTATTGCTTGTAGCATGCTGCATACTTTATTGCTTGTAGCATGCTGCATACTCTGTTGCTTGTAGCATGCTGCATACTTTATTGCTTGATACACATGTGCATTTATACAGAGTTTAACCACATGTGCATTAATACAGAGTTTAACCATATGTGCATTAATACAGAGTTTAACCACATGTGCATTAATACAGAGTTTAACCACATGTGCATTGATACAGAGTTTAACCACATGTGCATTAATACAGAGTTTTACCACATGTGCATAATACAGAGTTTAACCACATGTGCATTTATACAGAGTTTAACCACATGTGCATAATACAGAGTTTAACCACATGTGCATTAATACAGAGTTTAACCACATGTGCATAATACAGAGTTTAACCACATGTGCATTAATACAGAGTTTAACCACTCTATTAATTACCCTATAAATTTCCCTACTAATCCTTTACCCTATTAATTACCCTATTATTTACCACATTAATTACCCTTAAATCCCTTACCCTATTAATTACCTTATTAATCCCTCACCCTATTAATTACCCTATTAATCCCTTAACCTATTAATTACCCTATCAATCTCCTTACCCTATTATTTACCCTATTAATTCCTCACCCTATTAATTACCCTATTAATCCCTTACCCTATTAATCCCTCACCCTATTAATCCCTCACCCTATTAATCCCTTACCCGTTTAATCCTTACCCTTCAGTGAAACAGAAAGTCTGACCATTCCTTCACTTGACCTCTCCATGACATGACCTTTATCTTGACCTCTAAGTCATGCTAGGGGGTCATGTTTACCCCCTGAGAAGTAATTAAAAGTCATACCAATAGTAAAGTCTTACAAAGAGATGACTTGGCTTAAATTGAAAAACTTTCTTTAAATGAATTCACAATTGGAGATTTTCTGACTGTTGTAAACATACGTTCATATTTTCTCCATTGTTTTTAAGCATGGTATTCTAAAATATGACATTATATTAAAAAATCATCGAAAAAGTATATACAGTTACAGAACAGAATATACATATGTGAACCTCATCTCAATAATAATTTTGATGTTTATTATAGTTACCGTAAAATAATCACCAAAAAATTGTCTCCGTTTTCTATGTCTACCTACTGTACAATAACATCGAGACATGCCTCGCAATTATTGCTGCCTTTATAAAAGTGGGGTGTAATATAAGTTGGGCCTGTCTGTTTCTGCAATTTTAAAGTGTTTTTTTTTTGGTATACGTAGTGTGCCAAAATTCAAAAATTATAAACATTTTGAAACATATATTTATGAAACTGTCAAAATAAAACAACAAAAATCATTGTTCTGCAAATCAGACAATAATAAATCACGTTGGCGAATAGCATTTATAAATAGTAATTATAACAGATGGTCAAAATACGTATCTAAATTTCAACCATACCTTGAATTATGCATTAAATGGTACATGAGAGTATGAATTTTAAGCAGATGATTTAAGTAGAGATAAGTACCACATTACTTGCAACGAGTGAAGTGATGCAGAAAAGAGTTAATATAATAGCAATAATATAGGGAAAAACATAGTATAATAAAAATTATAGGATATATTAATACTAGTCCCATTAAACTATAAAAAAATCATTATATAGGTACAGTTCCAATATAATTACGTAAAATACACTTCTAACTTCAGTTTTATTATAATACTTTTAAACTTTTTAAATTTTAACATTTTTATGTTAGTTTTTCTACCTCTTTGAATATGTTAAAAATAATTACACCAAAGATATTATACTACAATAAGATACACCAAAGATATTATACTACAATAAGATACACTAAAGATATTATACTACAATAAGATACACCAAAGATATTATACTACAATAAGATACACCAAAGATATTATACTACAATAAGATACACCAAAGATATTATACTACAATAAGATACACCAAAGATATTATACTACAATAAGATACACCAAAGATATTATACTACAATAAGATACACCAAAGATATTATACTACAATAAGATACACCAAAGATATTATGCTACAATAAGATACACTAAAGATATTATACTACAATAAGATACACCAAAGATATTATACTACAATAAGATACACCAAAGATATTATACTACAATAAGATACACCAAAGATATTATACTACAATAAGATACACCAAAGATATTATACTACAATAAGATACACCAAAGATATTATACTACAATAAGATACACCAAAGATATTATACTACAATAAGATACACCAAAGATATTATACTACAATAAGATACACCAAAGATATTATACTACAATTAGATACACCAAAGATATTATACTACAATTAGATACACCAAAGATATTATACTACAATAAGATACACCAAAGATATTATACTACAATTAGATACACCAAAGATATTATACTACAATAAGATACACCAAAGATATTATACTACAATAAGATACACCAAAGATATTATACTACAATACCAAGATATACTACCAAAGATACCCAATTATACTACAATAAGATACACCAAAGATATTATACTACAATAAGATACACCAAAGATATTATACTACAATAAGATACACCAAAGATATTATACTACAATAAGATACACCAAAGATATTATACTACAATAAGATACACCAAAGATATTATACTACAATAAGATACACCAAAGATATTATACTACAATTAGATACACCAAAGATATTATACTACAATAAGATACACCAAAGATATTATACTACAATTAGATACACCAAAGATATTATACTACAATAAGATACACCAAAGATATTATACTACAATAAGATACACCAAAGATATTATACTACAATAAGATACACCAAAGATATTATACTACAATAAGATACACCAAAGATATTATACTACAATAAGATACACCAAAGATATTATACTACAATAAGATACACCAAAGATATTATACTACAATTAGATACACCAAAGATATTATACTACAATAAGATACACCAAAGATATTATACTACAATAAGATACACCAAAGATATTATACTACAATAAGATACACTAAAGATATTATACTACAATAAGATACACCAAAGATATTATACTACAATAAGATACACCAAAGATATTATACTACAATAAGATACACCAAAGATATATACTACAATAAGATACACCAAAGATATTATACTACAATAAGATACAC